>CM055747.1:8470498-9008889 GCA_029465975.1 Dallia pectoralis | reverse complement strand
GTTTCCGTGTAGGGGGAAAACGTGAGGCGTGGCAAACTCTGTTTTGAATAATTGGAGAGGTGATAAAATGAACCCTTCCAGAGAGTAAATGGATAAAGCGTATTTCTGTATGCAGGGGAGAATGCAGTTCTAATACTGACAATTATCCGTTTGTGGGGACAACCTTACGTTTGGCTGGACTATTCTTCTGATCCATTTTATGTTGTTCACAAGTAATTTAAGTACACGCTTTTATCCGGAGGTACCCAGAGGAGAGTGCATACCAATCCACCCCCCCAAACTGTTTCTGTTAATTAGGACGTGGTAAAGAAAAATGTGCAGAAGTATCACTTGTTTGACAGAGATTTCTGTGTTTCCTGGACAGAGAACAGACCCTACACCAAGCCTTCCATCATGTACTGAGACCTCCAGCATCTCCAGACCCGGTCCAGGGCAACCCGAGAGACAAGGGTCCCCCCGGCAGGTGGAAGACAAGAGGTGAAGACAGGGGCAGACTGGAAGGAGGAACGGATCCCGGAAGCCTTCCCCTGAAACTCATGTATAGGACAACAGAGAGAACGCGGTGGGGCGGGAGGCATCACTGGAGTGCCACTTAATACTTCCCGATCGCCTCGCTTCAGCTACTTGTATAAAAAAAACCTCTATTATACTTGTTTTTAAGTACGTTTGTTCGAGTCTCTTTTGAGGAAAAAAAAGTAAGGACAATTGAAAGAAAACCGATTTTCTCTGATACTCCCTGGAAGCACAGTCAGAAGTCTATTCCTCGTCCAGTAATTCTCAAATCTGATTTCGTCTCGTTATTATTATTTGTATTAATTATTGTTATTTTTATTATTGTCGTTATTAGTTGTTGATTCCTCAAATACCCCCGGTATCTCCCAATAGCACAAGTCTTGCAGTGCATATATAAGACAATGCCTTCTTAAAGCTTACAGATCTGGAGATGGATATGAAATGTAACCTTCAAGACAAAATGTGCTTCTCTTCCTATATCACCTTTTTCTTGTTGAGGAAAAGTGACTGAAACAGTTTTCAAACGGTCAGACTTTTACATTATCCTCCCGATTTTTTTCTGGGTGGATTGGTTGGGGGGAGGGGGGGTGTTGGTGGTGGTTGTTGTTGAAAAATGTCACTACTGGCTTTTGACTTAGGAATGTGTCCTCTTTCCGAACCGCATTGTTTCAGTGTTTTTGTTCTTCTTTAAGTGTGTTTTACTCAAAAGCTCAGTCTGGATACAAAGAATGAAATATTGAGACACGTCTTATGGTCAAATCTTTCCCTGTATTGACTTCTGTTGCTCAGTGTTTAGTTCCATTGCTGTTAAAATACAGTATTTCAGTAATCTCTTCTGTTTTCCACCTCTTTTGTTTAAAAAAATTGTGTAAAAAAGAAAATGCTTTGGCATTTGCTAATCTGACGTCGTAATAAAGTGGATACATCTATTGTGAAAAGGAAAAAAAAAGATAGTGAAAATGAAATATCCCAATGCACACCCGATGCAAGCATGCATGTAGATATGACACTGGTAAAAAAGTTACACTTGCTGATTTAAAAAAAAGCTGCCAATTCAAATATATTTTTTACAAGTTTGGGGAATTTCGTTATGATCATGGGTCAGAATCCGAGCAGCTACACTATCTAACATTGTGGACCTTGTTTTAATGAGAACAGCATCACACTACAAACTTGCACATAACACACACAAGAATAAAACATAATTCTGGAGATCTTGGTATATTTGTTTTCTTTTGGTTTTGTTTTTAGTAATAAACTTTTAGATTCAGATGTGTTTTTGTTGCGGTCCTCTGTTGTTCCCACCACATCTGTCCAGGTAAACCGTCCTGCGTGTGTTTGTGTGTATGTCCAGTGTGAGGGAGTGCTACTTTAAAAAGTACCCCTCGAGTGTGTTGAGCCGGCACTTTTTCGGAAATGAAGGAGAAAGAGCGGGAGAAGAAGGGGTGGAGAAAGTGAGAGGCAAAGACAGAGCGGCAATGTGGCAAGCGACGGTTTCGTGGTGTGAGGAAACAAGGTGCCGGGAGTTTTGTCGACTATCCATCAGAGCCTGACTGGGAGGAGGTGTGGGGGGGGGGCTGGGGGTGCTTTGCACTTCAATTAGAAACAGACCGTTTGATCTGCTTCCCCGCTTATAACTTTATGTAAAGTAGTGAAAACACTTCATTAATGATCAGTGATTTCTTTAATGAAAAGACAATTGCTGCGGAGGCCTATTTGATCACCGGAATTGAAATTGAAAATTTGCATTATTTTCATTATAAAACATGGAATTTGATTAAGACTAACAAGGCAAGGAGAATCAAACAAGGAGTAGCGACCTTGACTTGCGGGGCAGGTGTTGTTTTTTGTCTCCACACATTCTCTCTCTTTCTTGGAGTACAGCTTAATCCATAACAGCAGATCTATGTTAATTAGGAATATTGTTGTATGTCACAACCTGTCTGCAAAGGAATTGTTTGGACAGATCAGGCCACTGTAGCCTTGAACAATTCACTGTCATTCACACACGGCTCTGGAACGGTGCCAGGTTTCTACTTGCACAAAGCCCTCCTCAAGTTAACGCTTTACTCCATTATTTTGGCAAGTACAGCGAAGGTGTTTGCTTCTGGTTCTCGTTTCTCAAATGCCTTTTCCTCAGGGTCATTGGCCAGAGGTGCTGATGCTGTGAAGGAGACATAAACTGTAGGAAATACTAGTCTGGTCCTTTCCCACCTGAAATGGATACTGAAGAAATCGACCACGGAACGTGTGGAAATAAGCCGAGGCGCACACTGTCTGGACTATTGTTGACGATAGCTGTGACCGAAGTCCATTTGGGAATTGACGGGTTTATGTCTTACTTCACTGTCGACCAGAATCCTGGTCCCAACTGACCGGCTATGACGACGAAAGCCCGGAAATAAAAGACCTGGCTGGCTCTGACATTCTGTTGGTGTTATCGTTGCAACTCTTGCCATGCTGGGATCCGAAAGGACTTCAAGAGCGGCAAAAGAAAGTTTGTAGCCTAAATAATACTCCTCCAAAGGAGGCCTTTTTAATCTGTGTTATCCACCATGATGTACAGGTTCAGGGTGGCATGGGAAAACTGCTCAAGGAATCATTATAAATTGGACACATTGGCACATTGTAATCTCTAACCAACCCAGCACTACGCCAGTGCCAAGCCACAGCTGTCTCAGCTGATTCTACGTGCTGGCCTGACGTGTGTGTGTGTGTGTGTGTGTGTGTGTGTGTGTGTGTGTGTGTGTGTGTGTGTGTGTGTGTGTGTGTGTGTGTGTGTGTGTGTGTGTGTGTGTGTGTGTGTGTGTGTGTGTGTGTGTGTGTGTGTGTGTGTGTGTGTGTGTGTGTGTGTGTGTGTGTGTGTGTGTTTGTGTGTGTGTGTGTGTGTGTGTGTGTGTGTGTGTGTGTGTGTGTGTGTGTGTGTGTGTGTGTGTGTGTGTGTGTGTGTGTGTGTGTGTGTGTGTGTGAGGAGGAGGGGTTAGGGTGTCATCACTCAGTGCTGGGTAGAGGTGTTCCAAGAGGCTTCAGCCCTTTGGTAGTCGGAAAGCAATGCAGCACCGGTGTCTGTTGGCTTGTTGTCGTTGGTGACGGGACGTGGCCATGGAGCATCAACACAGACGACAGGCAGATCGTTTTCCCACACCTACAGCGCCATTCGTTGTGTTGCTTATACTTTCTGCTCACGCACACTCACGCTCACCGGTAAATACATTAAAGTAAATCAATACCAAGCCACCTGCTGTCTTTTTGCCATTTAGAAATGTATTTAAAAGGAAAAGTCGGTTTAAAATTAAGGCAATTTTTAAAAACCGCCAAACCGACTGATAAAATAAACAAAAGCAGACGACGCTTTGTGAAGTAGCCGACCGAAGGGCTTGTCTGTGGGGTGTCCTTGGAACTAATGATTACCTTCAGGCGCCATTAAAAAGGCAGCTAGTAAATTTCATTACCAGACCCAATGGCGAGTAATAGGTGTTTGGGTGTGGGTTTTTCAAGGAAAAGCAGTGTCTAGAAGTCTTTCCTCTGTAGTTAAGCCCCCCCCCCCCGTCCGCGTCAAAGAAATGAGAGTGAATTTGGTACTTTGTTTATTCATTTGGTGCAGTCAAACATCCCCGTGTTAATGATTAACAGGTTAGATCCAGACTCAAACAGGAGAGTGGAACTAAATTGTAATGCCGCTGTGTTCTCAGCAAAAATCTCCCGTGCATTATAATTATCTCTAAACACGTTCACTAATAACGTGCGCTGACTTTGCGCGTCTGCCTGTGTACGTGTCGCGCGTTAACAACCGGTGGCGTTGGATGTTCAGTTATGAAGGGCGGGGTCGAGGGGGACAAAGGGCACCTGAAGTGTGCTAATTCTCTCCATTTGAACCAGTCCAGGGCTATTTATATACCCGGTCGGCCCTCGCACAGGGAACACTACGTAATGAAGCATGGAGCCAGATCTGGGCTACACCACAGCAGGAAAATGTCAAGTCGCATCTCGCAGCCCTCAAAAGCATAAATCACACCAGCGTACCGTTTGCCAGAGAACACACACACACGCACATCTTTACACACAGAGTTTGAAAAGGGACAGGGTAGGATAGTTTGACCTTTCTCAATTTTTACCTTTGCTTGCAGAAACAATATAAAGATTGTGCTCCCAACGCACGACAGTGTCTATGTCTGATGATGTCTTCATGTTCTGATAAGTGTTCGAGAGTGTTTGTGAGTGTTCGTGAGTGTTTGTGTGTGTGTGAGAGAAGTGTCCCAGCACAATTTGTGTATGTGAATTGTTGCGCATTTTTGTTTTGTGATGTACATGTCTGTGTGTGCGTGTGCGTGTGCGTGTGTGTTTGTGTGTGTGTGCGTGTGTGTGAATATACACGGGACTGATCAGGGACAGCGAGGAACCACTAGGCCTGTGCATCTCTTTTCTAAATTCCCACAAAGAGCTGATATGGCGAGACGGTTTGCTGGAGCGGACCCCGGCTCCCGGTGCGTTGTGTGCGGCTGTCACCCGTTGATGAATGGCGTCATCACAGCGAAACCAAACAGCACCAACACTCTCCGACCAGCCTTCCCTCCACATTAACACTTTTATTTATTTCTGCTCCGCTGTTCAGTAAATGGGAACGTTTTAAGCTGGCCTGGCTGAAGATGCCCGCAGGTGATAGCGCTCTGGTTCTGAGCTCGCGACAAGAAAGGAGAGGGCTTTCCTCAGTCGACTCTGTTCGACCCTTAGAGTTCTGGAGGATAGCCTGCTTGCAGTGACGACTGGTCTGGAGAAAATGTTTAGAAACCGCCTGGACGAGGAAAAGCTCAGATGTAGTCGATGAATGTTCTGTTCTTCAGATAGCCGGCATTTCTAAACAGGTGGGTTGAATCCTCGTGCTTTCTGGATGTCGTCAGCATTGAATAACTCAGTGTGGCTAACTTGATGACAATTGGACAATGACTCTCGTGTGACAGTGGCTCACGGCGAAGGGTGTTTGTTCAGTATTGTGTAACAGGTTCATTATTGCTCTGGCACTTGCTTGTCTACAGGTAGAGAAACACAATGCTCCCATGCAGGTAGAAGAGTTTGGCGTGACTTTGAGCCTTGCTCAATTAAGATATTGTTCACTGTTTTGTCGGATCAGGGGATTTCAACCAACAACAGTTCAGCTTACACTCAAGCCCCAATTGCTACCGTGCTTATAGTTTTAGCCTTCAATAATGACTGTTTAAATATTGATTCATGTCCTGTCAATAACCACGTTGATGTTCCCAAAACCCAGAGTGTAAGAATCAGAATCTGAACAGAACATATCCAGACGGAAAGGTTCCAAATCAGAAAGAACCGATCTAGAATCCTCAAACAAGATTTCCTGTGAAACCATATACTCTAATGATAGTTCACAACCCCAGTATTTATCCAATAAGGGAGGCCGTACAAGACCAATTAGAAAAGACCAACCTGGGTCATATGGATTAAGCAGTGCGATACATGAACCCCTAAACGACCACTGGTGGGATGTCCGTTGAGAAGCACCCGTTTCTGGATTTTTCTCACCCTGTGTCCACTTGGTTTTCCTGGGGCTGTGCGGGCCTGGAAGATTGACATTTGGATATTGAACGGGGGGTGGGGGGGTACATCTGCACACATGAGAATCGAGCCTTTCCCTCCATCTGCTAAGTTGGTGCGCCTGGCAGACAGCACCTGACTGGATTCATCTATTATTGATCCGCTCCTGACGAGCCTGCTCGCCCAGCGGAACCGACTCCAGTTGAATGTCCACAGAGGTACATGTCCGCGCCATATAACTGCTAGTGGAACTCACCTGGTCACGCGTTAAGTTCACGTGACCTAGATGGGACGCTCATTCCGGAGGCTGCGGGTGCCCTAGCGTTGGGAGCGTTTAACCAGTAGCCGAACGCTTGATCGAGTCACAGAGGCAGCGAGGTGAGAAATATGTTCCAGTGTATTCCAAGACGCTTCCAGTCAGGTGTTTGCTATAAATGACAATGTGTGCTTCATTAACTTACCTAGTAATTTATTTACAAATACGATCTCAAAATGACTCTATACGGTTTGAAATGGTTTAAATAAACAACATTATTTTGTTGCCACTTAGCCTCCCACTCCAACCACCATACTCCAGAGTAAAAAAAAGAGGTCAGAAGTTTGATTGACTTTCTTATCCTATTGCTCTGGCCTGTGATCTCAGAGATGAAAACATGCAATGGCATGTCCACAGAACATACAGGCGTCAATGAGCGATGAGGCAGCAGCAGGAGCAATAGGCGCTGGCATAATTAGCAGGTGGCATATGCCAGGGCTGTCAGGCAGGGTTTTAGCATCGCATTAACACCTCTCTGCCATCTGTCCCCAAAGAGTGGTGGACAGCGGCTGCCACGCCCCGCGGCTCACCTTACCCCCTGACTGGGTACAGGAGCCACGCCCCGTGCTCCACCCTACCCCCTGACTGGGTACAGGAGCCACGCCCTGTGCTCCACCCTACCCCCTGACTGGGTACAGGAGGCACGCCCCGTGCTCCACCCTACCCCCTGACTGGGTACAGGAGCCACGCCCCGTGCTCCACCCTACCTCCTGACTGGGTACAGGAGCCACGCCCCGTGCTCCACCTTACCCCCTGACTGGGTACAGGAGCCACGCCCTGTGCTCCACCTTACCCCCTGACTGGGTACAGGAGCCACGCCCCGTGCTCCACCCTACCCCCTGACTGGGTACAGGAGCCACGCCCCGTGCTCCACCCTACCCCCTGACTGGGTACAGGAGCCACGCCCCGTGCTCCACCCTACCTCCTGACTGGGTACAGGAGCCACGCCCCGTGCTCCACCCTACCTCCTGACTGGGTACAGGAGCCACGCCCCGTGCTCCACCTTACCCCCTGACTGGGTACAGGAGCCACGCCCTGTGCTCCACCCTACCTCCTGACTGGGTACAGGAGCCACGCCCCGTGCTCTACCTTACCCCCTGACTGGGTACAGGAGCCACGCCCTGTGCTCCACCCTACCTCCTGACTGGGTACAGGAGCCACGCCCTGTGCTCCACCCTACCTCCTGACTGGGTACAGGAGCCACGCCCCGTGCTCCACCCTTCCTCCTGACTGGGTACAGGAGCCACGCCCCGTGCTCCACCCTACCTCCTGACTGGGTACAGGAGCCACGCCCCGTGCTCCACCCTACCCCCTGACTGGGTACAGGAGCCACGCCCCGTGCTCCACCCTACCTCCTGACTGGGTACAGGAGCCACGCCCCGTGCTCCACCTTACCCCCTGACTGGGTACAGGAGCCACGCCCTGTGCTCCACCCTACCTCCTGACTGGGTACAGGAGCCACGCCCCGTGCTCTACCTTACCCCCTGACTGGGTACAGGAGCCACGCCCTGTGCTCCACCCTACCTCCTGACTGGGTACAGGAGCCACGCCCTGTGCTCCACCCTACCTCCTGACTGGGTACAGGAGCCACGCCCCGTGCTCCACCCTACCTCCTGACTGGGTACAGGAGCCACGCCCCGTGCTCCACCCTACCTCCTGACTGGGTACAGGAGCCACGCCCCGTGCTCCACCCTACCCCCTGACTGGGTACAGGAGCCACGCCCTGTGCTCCACCCTACCTCCTGACTGGGTACAGGAGCCACGCCCTGTGCTCCACCCTACCCCCTGACTGGGTACAGGAGCCACGCCCCGTGCTCCACCCTACCTCCTGACTGGGTACAGGAGCCACGCCCCGTGCTCCACCCTACCTCCTGACTGGGTACAGGAGCCACGCCCCGTGCTCCACCCTACCTCCTGACTGGGTACAGGAGCCACGCCCCGTGCTCTACCCTACCCCCTGACTGGGTACAGGAGCCACGCCCTGTGCTCCACCCTACCTCCTGACTGGGTACAGGAGCCACGCCCCGTGCTCCACCCTACCTCCTGACTGGGTACAGGAGCCACGCCCCGTGCTCCACCCTACCTCCTGACTGGGTACAGGAGCCACGCCCTGTGCTCCACCCTACCTCCTGACTGGGTACAGGAGCCACGCCCCGTGCTCCACCCTACCTCCTGACTGGGTACAGGAGCCACGCCCCGTGCTCCACCCTACCCCCTGACTGGGTACAGGAGCCACGCCCTGTGCTCCACCCTACCTCCTGACTGGGTACAGGAGCCACGCCCCGTGCTCTACCCTACCCCCTGACTGGGTACAGGAGCCACGCCCCGTGCTCCACCCTACCTCCTGACTGGGTACAGGAGCCACGCCCCGTGCTCCACCCTACCCCCTGACTGGGTACAGGAGCCACGCCCCGTGCCCCACCCCTACCCCCTGACTCAGGCCAGGAGCCATGCTCTCAGCTCCACCTGTGATGAGTTACAAAAAAGTAAAAGCTTTGTTTTACTTTCTCACAAGAGATTATCTGCATTCGAAGTTCATGAAACAGCAAAATTAAAGGATCGAAGTAGATAGGCTAATGACATAGTTTGTCCACCGCATCGCTTTCTGTTTTCATATGAACTCTACTTTACCTCACAGAGATTTTCCCTCCATCAAACTAATCACGGAAAATGCATTACAGCTCTCAGTGGCTTTCTCACGAGATATATAAAAAGGCACATTACGACGGTGGGTGGAGGGGACAACAACCACATTGAGCCCACTGATCTGACCCTGGAACATTTCCTCTCTGGATTTCATATTCAGCCATTCCAAATATATCCCAAATATATTTGGAGGAGGGGTTATTATTAATGGGAGTGTGGGGGGAGGGGGGGAGGGGTAAACTACACAATGTCTGAGAGTTGGATATGCAAGAGCCGTCCCTAGAGAGAACGGCCTGCTAAGTGGCCAGGGACTAGTTTCTGTTGTACGCTGCGACACGTACTGATATTAATCCACGTCACTATTTCTGCTTTGCACGTGGGATATGATTGTGGGATGATGATGACAGTGGTTGAAGGACACATGTATCTCTTTTCTGATTCTTGGACGATATCGCCAGCTGATGAAGCAACTTCTCGCCAACTGGCCGGTTTAGCTCAGCCTCCGGGGAACAATCTCATCCTTGTATCCGGTGGGCCAGGAAACAGGGCAAGGGCACCAATTCCAACGCTGTGTTTTCTTTTGGCCATTTAAGGAGGTGTAAACATTCCAGGCTATTTTTCCTAGATGCTCAGTTTGTGATTTCAGTAGGTCCACACAATCCGTTTTGAGGGGAGAATGAGCTGGGTAGGCGGGGCTTTCCAAAACAAGCATTTGATGAAAGCGGGGAACAGATGCCTCCCCTACATGTGCCCTTTCTAATTCTCAGCTTATAGTTAGCAAAGTGCCCAACCCGAGCTAAAATCTGATCATTACTTTATACACACAACTTCCTTTGTGGCGATAAGAGAAGAAGAAGTGGATTTAAATGGGTGTGCCCGGAGAACAGCCATGTGAGGGAATACGAACGTTACAGTTTGTGTAATAAATGATCACAAAAAGCAGGGATTTATAAAGCAGGGTTGCTGCATCGATTTCATCTCACGACGAAGGTGCCACATCCGACGCAGAAGTCCAATGAAAGACGAACAAAAGACCCGAGTGCTAAACTATTCTGCCCCGGCGTTTAACAGGGCAACATCTTGATTAGAGTGCCCCGTGTGATCTTGTTTTGGCTCTTTGTTATTTTGTTTTTATCATCAGACTAATTAAGATATAGTGAGGTGCGCCGAGGATTAACAACCTACAACGGCGCTGTAAAACTCCAAAACAATTCCGCTGTTTTCAAGACCGTCAGCAGTAGTGCCCCTTTGAAGTGGCCGTTCACTGTATGCATTCCCTTAACAAGACTCTGTAGGAAACCGCGTGAAGCCAACCTCGTTTCGTTTCTACTTCAACCTTTTGAAGTGGAACGTGCGCGAATAGCGTCCGGACGGTTCGGCGGAGGCTCGGCGGCAGGGAACGATTCGTTTGAACAATACGCTTGTACACAATCGACGAATCCGGGTTGTAATACAGCGAAGCCGGTTCTGCTTTGTTTTCTTTTTAGATTAATAGGAGAGAAACTCGGCAACAGCTCAATCATTGGGAAGGGGGGAAATGACACCAACAAATGAGAGGAGACGTTAGTTTTGCTCGGCAACCACTAAAAATCTGCAAAGGTCATCCATTAATAACAAGTGAGGACTGCAGCTCTGGGGCACATGCCCGTCCCAGACCCAGCAACACATTACACCACGGCTCGTTGACCTGCTCCTTTGTCATCTTTGCTAATTACCCATGATGCCCTGCTTTCCACCACTTAAAGTCCACAGGCTCTGGCTTAGCACAGGATCTGCTCTATATTCTCACCATGCCGGTCAACCTTCTGAGTGAACAGAGAATAAGTACATTTGTTTTCTGTGCAATAATATCTTAAAAAAAAACACTTTCCTCAGTTGCAGAACTGCTTTTCCGCTGATATGGCAAAGTTGTAAAGAAATGTGAGCGACACATTTGTATTGACAATGATAGAATTACAATAAAACCCAATGCAAACTACATGAAAGTATTTCCTTTTTTTACTTTCCGATGAGAGCGTCTGTGATTGCATCTTCAAAATGTCCCAGGGAAGCTTTGCGGGTTTTCTGTTAAAGACAAAGGGACTTCAGCTTAATGTTTAATTCCTTTGACCTTAGTGTTTTACCTGGTTCCATTTGGACATATACAAGTATGTTACTGCACATATTTGTAAAGGAGAGCGCAACCCCAGTCTGTTAAAAAATTTACCAGCCCGAGACGGAAAAGTGTCTGTTGAGCAAAGAGTTGGGGACAGGATAAAAGCAATATGAACACATGTCACCAGTGCACATTGAAAGGCGGCTAAATTGTGTCAGCGATGATGAATTTGCCCTAAATAACTTGTTTGTAGAGTCCATGAGAAAAGACAAGGACACCGGCCCCAGAAGATGGACAAACACAGTTGCAGCGAACTGGAGATATTATTGAAAAAATAAGAAATGAATTGAGTGTGATCTAAATAAAAAACATTCAGTGAGCATGCGTGTGAGAAGACAAAGATGGAAATGATGCAAGAATGTCATCTTGACAGGGTGTGTTCGGGATTACTGTTTGTGTATGTGTGTGTGTGTGTGTGTGTGTGTGTGTGTACTTAATGTGTGTTGTGGAACTGAATAATTCACAAGAAGCTGGCTAAAAACATCCTTTTGTTTGTAAAGTATGTCCTTTTATTCCTTTACCGCTTATGACACTCGATGACCTAAGACAAACAAACCTTAAACCCATACGCATGGGAACTTGTGTTTGGATTTTGGGGGAATATTCTTACAATTTGATGCAATTTCAATATTGCCCGCTGATTAAAACTGCCAAGAAAAAATAGAAACGTTTGGAAATGCTTTCAATTAAGTTGCCCTTATTACTTTGTTTCTTACACACTAAAGCATGAAGTAACAGAGTAATATAGTGATTTGTGTTTGAATGAGCAATAACTAATTTGATCAACTATATAACAATATAGTTACATTAGAAATAGCACTTTCTGTGTTGTTACATAGGTTAGTTATAACACTTTTTTCATAATGTATTAATATTTTCCTATTTCATAGAATACAATGAAAAAAAGATAGGGCCTTAAGTACAACTGAATCCCATGTTGTTATTATCCCATGTCAACGTCTGTGGAGGAAATCAAAATGTTCAATTCAGTCCAGCAATGTTTGTTTTCTAAATTATTAATTCACCTCTATTGGAGAGCACGAGTGACTCTGATATACATGAAATAACGCGGAGTGACTAAACAAGGGTTTCAGACCAAAAAGCAGACAGCTCTTGGCCTCTAAACCATCGATGATGTTTACGTTGTCACATCCGAGTTAAATGTGTTAAATATGTTAAATGTCCCTAGCCACTGCCAGGGAGCGCGATGAATGGAGAGTGACAACATCTGTGGGCGATTTGATGCCATCCTGTCATGCCGTACCGTTTTCATAACATTAATGGTTGAAATAAAATTGCGCAATGGTGTGACTTACTAAAATAATAGATCAACACATTATACACGAACCAAATTGTGACTTTAACAATCAAACACAATGCCGTACAACGTGCCATCCCAAACAACTGAATTAAATACCCCTGGTGATTAGCTAACAAGAAGCAGCTGTGCTAATACCAAAACAGAATCACCGGAAAACAAGAAGTGCACCCCATAAAACCACCCGAGTGGGAACCTAGTGTTCTGTTCACCACTTGTGACAGTAATCTAGTCAAAGTTAACTAACGTGTTCCAAGGAAATGTCTGTATGCCTGTATGGTCGAGTGGCCAGAAGGAAGCCATTTCTTAGTAAATAGCACATGATAGCACATCTGGTGTTTGCCAAAAGGCACCTGAAGGATTCTCAGACCATGAGAAACAAGATTATCTGGTCTTATGAAACAAAGATTGAACTCTTGGGCCTGAATGCCAAGTGTCATGTCTAGAAGAAACCAGGCACTGCTTATTACCTAGCCATTCCTACAGTGAAGCATGGTGGTGGTCTGAAAATCTGATCTGAAAATGTATGTGACCGACTCTCCCCATCCAACCTGATGGAGCTTGTGAGGTTCTGCAAAGAACAATGGTAGAAACTGCCCAAATCAGTGCCAAGCTTATATCGTCATACTCATACTAAGACTTGGGTCTGTAATTGCTTCCAAAGGCGCTTAAACTAAGTATTGAGCAAAGGCTGCTAAATATGTATGTACATATTTAATTTTTGTTCTTGATTTTTGCAAATCTATAACAAATATTAAACAAACTTTTTTGTTTTGTGGGGAATGTTCAGGAAAACATGAATTCAATTCATTTTGGAATAAAGCTGTAACATTACAAAATGTAGAACAAAGGTAGGTGGCGTTAGAATGGCTTCGATGGGTGCTCTGACATCCAGATGCTGAGTAGCAACATAAATGCACTCAATTGAAAGTTTGCTAGCCGGGAACATAACACATTCCTTGATTTATTGACCGATGAGATTTATAAAAGTCAGGCATGCTGTATAGTTTAAACAATGTTCTTAGCTGACAGGAGTGGCACCCGGCGTGAACTTCTGCTGATGTAGCCCATTGGCTTCAACATCCAACGTATTGTGTGTTCAGAGACTCTTTTTTGCATACCTTGGTTGAAAAGTTTTTTAAGTTACGGTTGCCTTTTTATTTCTTGAACAACTCTGGTCATTCTCCTTTGACCTCTGCCATCAACAAAGCATTTTTGCCAGAGTAATGCTGCTCACTGGATATTTTCTCATTTTATGACCATACTCTGTACATCCTAGAGATGGTTGTGTTCGAAAATCCCACTAGACCAGCACTTGAAATACTCACACCAGCCCATCTAGCACCAACAACCACGCCACGTTCAAAGTAACTTAAATCGCTGATCTTCCCCATTCTGATGCTTGGTTTGAACCTCAGCAGATCATCTTGACCATGTCTACATGCATAAATGAATTGAGTTGCTGCAACGTGATTGGCCGATAAGATATTTGCATTATCAAGCAGTTAAAAAGGTGTACCAAATGAAATGGCCGATGAGTGTGATTAATTCCGAAATCTTAACCACATAAAATGTTCACGATGTGTTACGAATTTGAAGCATAATGTCACAAACATACCATGCAAATTGCAGGCAAATAGAAAAACGTGAATTTTTTTTGGAGGTTGTGCCACATCATAGAAAAATGGGTAATGAACTACACAATTGAATGACATGCTACATAAACAAATGGAGACACATTATGGGTCATAAGCAATTAAGCACAGCTTTCACCACCACTGGCTGAAATAATAGAAAAACCCTGAAGTGCTCCTTTAAGATCATAGCTCCAATTGAAAGGTAAAAGCAATCACGGCAGCCAGAATACGTTTCTGGCCTTTTCAGGTTCAACCAGCATACAAAGATTACATGAAGCATCACATTGTTTTAGCCAGCTTTATTATAATAAAAAAGAAACATTTAACAATCACACATATGAGACCTAGTCATCTTCGGAAGTCAGGAATGATGATTAAAGTTGGGGAGAGCGGGTTTTTCACACTGTGTAACATTTACAGGGGACAAAACCGCACAGTGATGCAATGGATAAAAAAGTCAACACACCCCATTCAAACGCATGTTAAACAGAACCATCATTTAAAGTGACTTGGATAAATCACAAATAAAGTTCAGTTGTTGTTCCAGTAGGATTTTCCTGACAATTTCTTAGTTGCATCTAAGAGCAAAAGCCAGCGCTACCAAAGCATCGGAGAGATCTCATTGTTGAAAGATCTCAGTCAAGAGAAGGGTACAAAATAATTTCCAAGGCATTATATATAGCATGGAACACATTGAAGACAGTCAACATCAAGTGGAGAAAACACCGCACAAAAGAGGCATTACGAAGAACTGGATGTGCCTCCAGAATTGATGAAAAGACTGATGATTGATGAATAAAACTGGTCAGGGAGGCTTCCAAGAGGTCTTTAGCAAAAATAAAGGAGATGCATTAATTTCTGGCAAGTAATGGCTGTGTGCAACATGTGACAGCAATGTCCCGTATTTTTCTTATGTATGGGCAATGGGGTAGTATTTTTCTTATGTATGGGCAATTGGGTAGTATTTTTCTTATGTATGGGCAATGGGGTAGGGTGGCAAAGAAAAACCTCCAAGCCCAGCTGAAGTCACCCAAAAGCATGTGGTAAAATGTGTTATGTTTAAATGAATACAAGGTTGACCTTTTTGGCCATAACCCCAAAAGGTATGTTTGGTTTAAAAACAACACATCACCCAAAGCTCACCATAACCACAGTGAATCATGGTGGTGGCAGTACCATGCTTTGGGGCTGTTTTTCTTCAGCTGGAACCGGGCCATATTCAGGGTGGAGGGAATAATGAACAGTTCCAAATACCAGGCAATTTTGGCACAAAACCTTTAAGCTTCCGTTAGAAAGCTGCAGAAGAAGTTCACCTTTCAGCACAACAACGACCCAAAGCACACAACCAAATCCAATTGGACTAGCCAGTTATTTTGTACTTCCTCTCAAAACTGTACCTACCGTGGGCCTGGTGGAATTGCCTTGAGGGCCGGATTTGGACCGCAGGCCTTAATTTGCCCACCCAGAGCTCAGACCTGAATCCAATTGAACATCTGTTGGATGATCTGAAGAGGGCAGTGCACAGGAGATGTCCTCACAATCTGACAGATTTGGAGAACTTTTGCAAAAAAGAGTGGGCAAATATTGCCTTGTCAAGATGTGCCATGCTAATAGACTCCAACCGAAAAAATTTTCCCCTCAAATATTTCAGTTTGTTTTAGGTCACATTAGGTGGACACATTTCTGACATGATACATTTTTTGTGTTGATTAAATGTTCATATCTTATTTCATTACAGAGTTGCACTTGTGGCAATTTGGCCCACCAGCGGGTTAGTTGTCACACTATGTAGGGTGGGTTGTCAAATAGACAATCAACAACTAAGAACACAACTAATTTATTGGGAATATTGGTTTTAATTTCAAAACCAAATGCAACTTAATTTATGTACTCAGAATAAAAAACAATCTTGCCTAGAGGCAAAGCATGTCTTTTAATCAGAACAATATAAGCAGAGCACACATAAATTAACTGGCACGATCACTTCTTTTGAATTTTAAAATTGAATGTTCACTGGCGACACAGTACCTAGTACTTGTAGAAATCTGAATGGAACGTAGAGCTCATTCAATAGTCTCAAACAATAGGCATGTAGTGTGTTTGTGGACAAGACACACACACACACACACACATTTATTACTCTCATTAGAGCTGATTACACAAAATATCGCAATGTTTTAGCATGTTATATATGTCTTTGTATATTGGAGGAAGTTGTCACATGTGGAAACTTGCCCCAAGGTCGATGAGACAACTTGCCCCAAACTCATATGTGTGCAAATGTTGGCTAAACCTCAATGTTAGCTCAACATCGGACTGCAGCTGAAGTATCATTAGCCACATTCTTTCACAAGTGGTAACGCAAGTTGGAGGGTTTATACAGGTCCGCCTTGTAACATGCCTTCCAACCCAAAATGTATTGCCTACCAATAGCAAACCTTACGTTGTCTTCAACTTCTTCCCATTTTAAACAGAATATCAAACTATCAGGTGAAGACTGAGCTTTATACATGTGAACAATGCTCCCATCTGACAACGGTATTCAGTCAAGGCCATTGCCTGAGCGAAAAATATGGGCCACTGCCAAATATTGTTTTGATGGCCTGTTGTAGGCTTGCAAAGCAATCTGAAGATTAAAAACATCTCTTGAATTACAATGACACACCACAAAATAAAATTAATGCAGTATTTTCATTAAAAGAATTGAGTCTTGGAGTGTTTCACTATCCATTAGATGAGGGGGAAGGGAAACACAAACACGAGAATGTACCCTGATGCCTGTGTCCGGTACAGCTTTTAGGCAAATACACAGCATCACACCGCGGCCTGATGCAATTCAATCACACTTCCCTCGCGGAGGGGATGGGAAAGCTGCATACCAATGTGGGAATATAGTGTTAGAGCTGCCGAAAGAATAATTCAGTTATCCAACTAAAATGATACAATTGACTGGAGTTCACAAAAAAAGTAATATTCATGTAATCTGTAAGACGTTTGGCGTAGAAAAGTCACTCAACCCGATTATATTTGTAATCCCATTTTTTGGAAAACGAGCCTATATGGAAAAATGTTCAGGCTACAGTTCAAGATTGGTTAATAGCAAACTCAAATTGTATCAATTTATATATATTGTATTTTGTGTCAAAACGGGCTACTTTTCAAAGGGCATAGTTGGCCAAGCATATCCCTTCTAACTTCCAAAACCATGGCTGCTGTTCGTTTATATCCGAAACACACGTTGCATCTGATTTATGAAAAGCCTTGAAATGAAACGTCTTGAATTGAGAACAGCTGGCCACATTAACATAGTCTACTAGTGGTTAATAAATACAGCCGCAAGCACCTTTCATTGCAGTATCAGATAAAGGGCTGGGAAATGCTTTAATCTGTGTATGTTTTTTAATCAAGCTCTCAAGATAAAAGATTTTTAAACAATTAAATTGCTCTTTATTATATTTAACAAGTAGGCAGACTATGTGCGTAAGGGATTTTGCTACAATTGAATACACAAACAAACCATTTAACCTAATAAGCTGACTGATTAAACCTTTACATCAAAGGAATAGTTTTAATTTAAGCAAAACAATTGTTTGACAGAAGTAAATACACTGGTCTCTCAGAATTTAATGAGATTTATCATGTACATGATACGTTTTATTTGATAAATATGAAGTGCTATAGGCTGTATCCAAAAAGAACGTCCGAATTTTGTAGTCATAAAAAATAAGGGGCATAAGTTTTATTGAGTTGTTTTTTTTCTTCCTCATTTTCTTTTCTCTTTCAATTTGAGCACCTTGTTGCCAGATGTTCATTATCGTGGCACAGAACGGAAAAAAATGAGGCCTCTTTTGGGAATCGTATATAAAAAGACGAGAAATTATGTGACTGTATATTCTAATATGCAACAAAGAATACAGAAAACAGCAAGCACCTTTCTTGGGCCAGTATACATCTTACCAGTGGTGGGTGATTTGCTTTATGGTTTGTTTTCATGAATGATCTCCTTATTTTTAGAAATGACAACAAATAACTTATACATTTGTACATCAATTATAACACTGATAATATAGTAATTGTCAAATCTAGGTTATACATTCATTTTCTTAATGATTTTTAAAGCAGTACTGTAGGTCAAACGAATCAGTTATGAGACTATATCCGTAGTTAGGCTACCAAATACAAATATACGTTCTAGATATTTTCTATTATTAATGTTAATTAATTTTAATGAAAAAGAGTTCTGGCAAACATGACCTTGCCACAACTTTTGTATGTCTAATCATTATTTTAAATTGTATGGCTTACCTCTTAAAAAACAACTAATGTGGGAAAGATGGTCACCTTGGGATTTGTCTTGAGCTTTTCTGCCATCTTGTGGACATTTCAAGCAACTATGTTTCAACTATGTTGCCTTATTCTAATCAACAATTTAAGGTTTTCATTGACATTCAAGTGTCCATTTAGCCGACACATGCAACCACATTTTGACATAGATATTTCTTTAACCGCTCCAATCAGTTTTGAAAGATTTGACTTCTAAAAAAATTATATAGTTTAAAAACTGTAGGATAATTCACCCTGTTGGCTGTAGAAGGTCTGGACAGGGCACATAGGGTACATCTTTCTAATAAATGTACTTCCTTCCCATATATGTAGATATACAAACATATGTAAATATAGTTCATATATTGTTAACCACCACCAAAGCCAACACCAACTGTTTTCCCCCAATTGATGCACATGTATCAATTATTGCGGAAATATGTTTTTTTATATGCGATTGCAACTGGACTTTCAAGGCAAACCTTTAATCAATTGTTTAAAAAATAATTCATTTGATGGAGGTACCAAACACGTAATTTTCTATTGAAATCTACATCCATATTTTGTTCCTAATAAAAGGAAACAATTGTTTTTATCACTTCTTTCGACCTACCCTTTTTAAGCTAAAAGTATGTGCATAAATGGTAAATGCTGTGCTTTTATATAGCGCTTTACAGATCCTGCCTCAGATTCACCCATTCATTCACTCACGACCGCGGTCATCATGTCTTGCTCATGGGCACCTCGACAATTTCCCAGGAGGAACCAGGGATCGAACCACCAACCTTCCGACAACCGACTCAACCCACTGAGCCACAATTAATTGGACAGTGATATTTGAATCCGAAAGGATACAATGACAAGAGCGTTAAAGTGCAGACTGTCAGCTTTATTTTCGGGTATGTTCAATCATGTCAGATGAACCGTTTAAAAATGACACCACCTTTTGTACATAGTCCCCCCCCCCCATTTTCAGGCACCAAACAACATTGGACAGTTTAACATAATGTAGAATAAAGTTGTTAATATTTGGTCGCATAACCTTTGCATGCAGTGACTGCTAGAAGTCTGCGATGCATCCACATCACCAGTGGATAGTCTGCACCACAAATGGCCACTGTCTATTTAGTTATGGTGCTCACTGTATAAAGTTTGTAAGGTATTCAGAAGTTGCTTTTCAAAGGACTTGACAAAACACAATATTTTGCCTTTCATTCTCATATCACCTTGTGGGTTTTAATTAGCTAGTAGTTGATAATAGGGAAGACCCACACATTAAGCCCTTCAAGTCATGTAAAACAAATTCATGTAGCACAGTAAATTGGTCTGCAATGCAGGTCCCATAAATAACACAATAATGACCAACTATATTTTGTAAGAACCTTTAAAATAACATTTTTTGATCTTTAATGAGCCTTCTCAGCTCAGTTGTAATACTGCTATCTATGATGAAGCACACAAATTAGTACTTGATATATGCTACACAAACAAGCTTAATGAATGCTTCTTCTTTTAACTGCAGGCCTGCAACCAAAATATTCAGCAGATTATCTTACTACCTCATTCGCTGTTCTTATATTTTTTTTAAATAATCCATCCCCTAAGGTACAACCTTCCAGAAAGAAAAGCCTATTACAAGCTAATTTCAAAACTTTCTATCAGTATAACAGTAACATTTACTGCAGTAAAGCTACTAAAGTTTGTATTCCACAATACAGTATTGTCATAACCCGTAACACACCTTTTCACAAAGCTCTCATCCAGTAGGAGGGGGGCAGGTGGTGAAGGTCAATCCTTACCAAATAATCCTGCCACTTGAGCAGTTCAGCCTTCAGGCAAGGGTTAAAGGTCTCTACATACCCGCATAAGCAGGCATACAAACAGCTTTTCTCCCTGCTGCTGTTAACCTGCTGAACTCTGAAACCTGACGCTAGGCTTACCTCCTCCGCTACCTCTTGCGCCGCGCACTAATACTTTATTTATTTTATTTGCCATTCGCACAATGCATACTGTTTAAAGTCCCCAATTTGCCACTTGCACAAATGCATTCCTCGTGTACTGCTCTCTGCATATGTGCACTTTGTTACATTGTTAAACCGCACACATTTACTTATCCATTTCAATTGCACATCCACACATTGTCCTTCATTTCATTTTGTGTACTCACACATTGGGGAATTCTGCCCATTGACACTCTACCCTGAATACTATTTTTGCATTGCTCTTTTTGCACATCTGGTTGGACCTGCATTTTGTTGTACTGTACTTGTACTGTTCAAGGACAATAACGTTGAATCTAATCTAAAATGTGCCCCACAAAACGAGGACTGTGCTAGCCCCATCAAAACACATGTTAGCTACTAATTAATATATACTTAAAAAAAGTCTAAAAAGAAGATAGATCAAGTAGGGATTTAAAATCTTCAAATGTGCACATTCATTTCAAGTACTATAGACTTAAAATGTCGTACATAATTGTGCATAAATGTCTGTTTACGTACATTTTGTTTATCTTGGCCACGTTCTCTAAGAGGACCTTTAGCAAGACAACCTCTGCGTATGTGTAAATGTCATTGGTGAGTCACTGCAATTTTGATTTCCTATTTCACAGAGAGGTCGGGGATTTCTCCTTGAATGAACACATTGTCAACAATACTTTTTATGTCGAGAGAACAGTAACTGAATGCTTTACTTATTTCCTATGTTGTACAGTACAATAATTATTATTTCACTTATTTGACTTGTGAGTGACTTTGTGGTATAATGTTCACCACTTGGGGCCCCCAGAATTGCGAAACAATCTAAAAAAAACTAAAAACATAGGAAATTAACTAGAAAGAGAGCAGACTCTTGAGAGGAGCCCAGTCCCCTTCTGGCTTTACTGAGTTAAGATTATGTAAATTAACGTGTTGCTCCTCCACAATATTTAGCATGTTCAGGTGCATGTTGTCTTTCCATATTTCCATCTGCCCTACTGAGGTTCTGCTACATCCATCCTATCAACAATTGAGCCAGAATCAGAATACACAACCTGAACGGCCAAACAATCAACACAACAGCAAGGAGAAATGAACTCCAGATCCAAAATAAACAGATGTCAACAGGCTTTTGCTTTACGATTAGCTTCCCGTGCTGCTCACTTCACACTTGTGGTTCTTTGCTTTGTAAGACACGTGACCACCATCCGACTTCGCCGTATGAAGATAGCTCTGGACTGGACTTCGGATTTTAACAGCCATTTCCCTCCAATGCTTGCGTTTGTTAAATTCACGCGTTTTTACACATATTCGATCTCATTGTAGACAATCAAACGGGCTCTGGAGTAGTTTATTTTCAACCAATGCAAAACGTTATGGGCTATACAATCTCAAACCGTACATAGAATTATTAGCAACATTAAATCAGATCTATTATCTTATTCAACTACGGATTATTTGGCCATTGTATTTTATAACAACCCGTTGTATTTTCTGTGCAGTTCCCATTTGTTTTTTTATTGCGTGTTGGTGTTTGGTGGCTAAATAAGGGCAAATGTGTATAGCACATGATAAACCGAAAACGTACCCCTCCGCCAACGTGTGAGTGGCGCAACCTTTGGAAGAGTGGGTGAAAGTAGAACTGTGTGAAAGTAGTTTTACGATTTGCGTTTTAATGTTCGGTGTGTATAAATTATACCTCAAGTCCTTAGTCAATTTCGCCTCTCACTTGGTGCAGCCAATCAAATTCGAGAATTGTCAGAACTATTTTAGACGTTTTTTTCGGTTAGGGACAGAGGAATTCATTTAATTGCTGTTAATTTGTAGCACCTGTTTCCTTTTTCACACTCGGAAGGAAACTCGTCTTTGTCCACGCAGAAAGTGATGAAGCTCCGCATAGTTATTGTGTTTTGTTAACAATTTCTTTAAAATGCAGAAAGCTTCGAAGAAATATTTCGTGAACATGGACGAGTATCTAGCCAGCATCGGTCTCTATAGGAAAATGATGGCACGAGACGCCTCCTGTCTATTCCGAGCCGTATCTGAACAGGTAGGCTAAAGCTAATTTACCTACGGTTTCTTATCTCCATTTGACGTTTTCTAAATAAAAAAATAATTATACTTTAACGTCGACTGAATTCCTTGTATGACCATATTGACCGTCCTAAAGTAAATGAATACCAGTCACATTAACTCGTAATAGTTTCACTGAAGGTCTCTGAGGTCCCCAGACATTATCCTCTATTAAGTTTGCTGAATAAGCAGGAAATTGTATCTTCCAATAGGAGCGAAGATGTGCTTGAATATGCAAATGCAATAGTATGTAATGTCTTGCATCCTTAGCTTTATTACTCTCAGAATTACCAACAAAAGATAAGGAAAGACTGTGTCAACTTCATGCGAGCAAACCGATGCCACTTTGAACCTGTAAGTAGATTTTCATTTTATAAGTCATTTTATAGAGCATGTCTAATTTCACATCAAAGTAATTATCCTTTGTCATGACATCTCTTAGTTTGTTGAAGGTTCATTTGAGAAGTATCTGGAACGACTTGAGGACCCCAAGGTTTGTCAATTTGTTTGTTTTAAACGAATAGCGTAATCTGTGTAAATGTTAGACCATACAAATGTATATGTCTCTCTGTATATACATACCCTTACATCAGTTTTTCTTCAGGAAACCGCTGGGCACGTTGAGATAAAGGCATTGTCATCACTGTACAGGTAAGTGCAATACAATGTGTTATCCACCAGGATAGGATGTCAAACGTGATATGCAGAATGTGACACACATTACATGTTTCATTTTTGCAACCTGTAATAATATTCTCATATTTTGGCTCTGTGGCAGGAGGTGCTTTTACATATATAGGTACCCCGGAAAGCCACCAACTGTGATTACTGACCAAGAGTATGGGGCAAAGGTAAGCATGTATGGTTAATTCCCACCTCCAATGAACCCACAGGTCTGATAAAGGAGTAATTATCAGACAGAACTGAATGACACTGTTGATTGAACCAGGTGTGTGGGAATGGGTGTGACTACATGCAAGACTAGGGTTTGTCCACCAGAGGGGGATTTTAGATTGGAAAACACTACCACGTCTGGAAACAATGCAATAGAATTGTTGAGGATAACATTGTTTAAAATGCATTTCCATTGTGGTAGTTATGATGCAGAAAATAAATCAATAATTAAACAAAAGATGAGAACTAATGCTATAGCTAGTCCGCTTTGGGCATTATTTGGAGAAAGGGCAGTTTGTTGAATTGCTAAAAAAAAATATGCATTCCACTTCTGTAACTAATCTGAACATTTTCAAATGTTTTTAACAGATTTCTCTGGTCTTTTGTTCCGCTAAAAGTTATGCAACAAAACATTTTAATTTTAAGGAAGCCATCAACTCTTGTGCTCGTTGCAGATTTTGCTGTGTTGCTCTAACAATGGCCACTATGACATAGTCTACCCCAGGAACTACCCGATGGCAGCTGCTCTGTGTCAGGGTCCGTACTCTCTTACCACACCACAGTACCGAGGAACCAGCGGATTATTCCGACATTGAGCGACTCGTTGTAAATACACTATTGTAACGACTTCTTGTACCATGTTTAGTGTCTTGGAATTATTGAAATTGTGTTTCACCTGAATCCAGCCGTGTTGTACGAGCTGTTGTACACGCATGTCCTTGGTGTTGAGGAGGAGGAGCTGCAGGGAGCACTGGAAGGGTTTCGTGGTGGAGGTCGTAGCTACCGGAATAGCCTGTCTGTGTGCAGTGAGGATGCCGGCTATGATGCCCCAGAGGACAGGGGCCAAATTCTGAGGTAAAGTATTGCTCTACACAATCCTTGTTTGCTTGACTTGCCTCAAGTCTTACATGGGGTCCTGTTATCGATGGTAAAACATTCCTCAGTTATGCGCTAGTTGTCATCAGTGTAACTTTCTTATTTATCATACTGTGTGTGTGTACAGATGTTTCCGTATTTTTCAAAGTATTACCGATGTCACTTTTCAGTAGTTGATTTTGAGGTTAAAATGGCAAACTGTACACCATTTCTAAGTACCACGTGTAATTTATTTTTGAGAGAAATTAACGGTTTTGTTTCGGTACAATTGTAGGGATGACTGGGAGCTCAATGGGCAGAATCGCATAGATGACAGAGGCCGAGCTGGAGCAGAGGATGTTAAGGTGGCAACGTTTACTATCTTTTTAATGTCTTCTCTTCTAAGGGTTGACATTAGTAAGTGTTCGGGTAGAATTTAGGATCATTCAATTCTCTATTTTCCTTAGACTCCAGATGGACCAACAAAACTCTCTCTCCCGTACAAGGTGCTCAAAGCCCTGGATTTTGAGATGTACCGAAATGTAGAGTTTGATGTTTGGCATGACAGTCGAAAAGGTAGGCGATGTCGCTCTCTTGGTTTTCGGGGGGACATGTTTTTTCTCGTGGCGAAATGGTATAGCCCGGGCCATGGCAAAAATGTGTGGACCACTGAATATATATTCCTGGGCCCCTCTTTCTTATAGATGACATTATGACACTTAGTGGGCCCTGTGAATCCTACCCACCTTCCCGCACGTTAGCTACGGTGCTGGGAACAGCTTAGTTTCCTGTTAATCTTCGTCATAAAGACCACATTTCAAGAGCCTAGACGGTTATCTGTGTAGAATAAGCAGTGTGTGTTCTCTTTATCACCCATGGATTTTGTGTCAAATTGAGTAGTTATAATTTCTAATGGTGAATTTGAATTTCTTTGGAAAAGAAATGCAGAAAACCAAGTATATGGTGTTTGCTGGAAGACAATACTTTTTGGGGGACAAGTGCCAGGTAACCTAATTTATCCTCACGTTCTAAGCATCTGCAAGCTTTTTTGGGTCAAAACGTACACCAATCGCACTCCAAAGGCCCTAAAGGTTAGTCTGTCTTTTGATGCAGGTTCGACTTGACCCAAAAGGGAAGTATTACAATGCCTTCATTCAGGAGGTGGGCACTCACCCCAGCGACGTGACCGTGTTCATTGAAGAGCTTGGCGAAAAGTGAGATGCCTGTCCCCTTTAAGACAAGTGATGTACCGACAGGCCCTACTACATGGCCATCAGTCTGTGGTCATGACAAAATGCTGGCCCTTGTATCATCTAAGTGATTGTCAGCTGTTTACTATAGAGAACAAATGCCATCTATGTAATGCCCTTTTCAATATTTTTCTCTTCTCATTTTTCAGACATCTTGTTTCTCTGACTAACTTTAAGCCCGTTAACCCTGTACCCGCCTGGAACATCACCCCAAGCCGCAAGGGTCCGTCGTACAGCCGACCTGAGCAGTATCCTGGAGAAATGGGTGTGTGCTGTTTTTCCTCCAGAGAGTCTCAGGAGGTTTCTAGCAGTGGTGGAAATTGCATTTGCCTTAATTCCTAACAGTGTTTGGTCTAGATGGACAGCTCCTGTCTGTAACTGCTTGTCCCCTTCACCCGCCCAGACTCGGAGATGAGGGGCCGAAGGCGTTTCTTTAAGAAGCCCAGAGGGAAGGAGATGCTGATGGTGTCTTACAGTCGCCCCCAGCCTGGCTTGCCTCCCCGCTTCCAGCCGGCCTCTGGCATCGCACCGGGCCGCTCCTCTGGCATGCATGGCCCCCTGCCGCCTCCAGGGACCCTTCCCTACGACCACTACCACCCACACCCTCCGCCCAGGTCTCTGAGAGGGTATGGCCCACCCAGGTCAGTGTCCCTCGCTACTCCCACAGTCATGCAGCAGGTAGAGAGGTGTCACTCAAACTCCTCTGCAGTAGTTTCAGTTTTTTATTTATTATCTGGTTTGGGAAACAGTTTCTTACCTTTGACAATATTCAGTTGGTATCTATGCTATCTGAGATATTCAGCTTGTTTCCTGAACAGGCATCACCTCATAGGGCCAGAGGTGGCATACTACACACATCCAGGCAAACGTTGCTACCAGAGCTTGAACAACTACTCATTCAGGTCACGGTAATGACCTTTAAATTGTTCTTTTGAGGAAGTGTTCAGCAGTATGCTGTTTTGACCCTCTGTCTCCTAAGATGGTAGTGTCATAAATGCTGTCCCCATCTGAAGTGACTGCATGTTGTGGTTACCTGCGTTTCTATTTGAGCTCCTGCAGCCGAAACAGGCGACAGATGCATCCCATCAACAACGAGTGCCAGTTCAGCTATGTCCCCGAAGTAGGAGAGGAGGCACAGGACATGGAAGGCACGATACCCTTCTACGAAATTGAAGAGGGCGACGAGAGCACTTTCCCTTCATTGCCGGTAACTTCCAGGGAAGCCCTCAGGATTCTGACTCGACTGGCAGTGTGAGTAGGCGAATGATATTGACCCGCTGTCTCTGGAAACCTTCAGGGACAGGCAATGGCAAACCGCATGGTTCCGTCCGCCACTACTTACTGGGTGCCTCGGGGGTCCAGCCCGATACCCACATCCGGCAAACAGGCCATGACCTCGTCCGAGGAGGATGCGGACGAGAGGAGCAACGGCGGGGACCAGGGTAGGCCAACGGTTCACCTGACACCATGTCCATTACCCATATGTCATTATGCGAGAGTGCCAATGGAAAATCTCTTTGGCGATCTGTCCCAGGTGACTATTCAGAGGAGTACGTCTATACTGCTCAAGGTGAGTGTGTTGACTTCACCTGCTCTGATGTCTATGAAGATGTCTATGAAGTCCATGGAGAGCCCGTAGGAACAACTGGTAGGGCAGTCCTTGTACATTCCATTATGTTCTGCTATGTAGATGATGATTGTGATTTCTTAAGTAGAGACAGATTAGGATGTTCAATTTCCTGTCTCGCGTCAATGTAGCAGTGACTGTTCCCTATATGCAGACCCCTTGTACGGTATTGATGAAAGTGCACAATTATCTTTGGAGTGTCTTCATCTTGCAGACCCAGGCTTCCAGAGTCCATCTGTCTATGCTGCGGCAGAGTCTACTGCCAACCTGGTACTTCCCTTCTCTCAAAATGTTCTTCCCCTCACTAGTTTTTCAAACGGTGGTGAGAAAGTTAATTTCACATGGAATGATATTCATTGTAACATTTCATTGTCTTTTTGCCTGCCTTTCCAGACCATACAGGAGGGAGGATCTCGTGCTGGCTCACCACAAGAGGGCGTAGCTACCTACAGCTATTCACATTCGCAGCAGGTAGCCTACTGGACAGTTCTTTATTAGCAAGTCCTATAATAATCCACATTTCGGTGGAGTACATGTCAGGTGTGATGTTTTTACTCTGCTAATTGGTAATACGTACTTGAGGTGTGGCTGGTCCGGTTAGGATAATTGAGCTTCATCTAGATGTTTCCTCAGGTGGTGGTGAAGTCATCTGTCATCCCCTCGTCACAGCCTGTCAACACAGCTCCTGCGGCCATCTTCACTTCCAACTCGTCCTCTTCCTCCAGCAGCTCTCAGACCCCGCCAGCACCCATGGCTCCGTCCTCCAACAATCCTCAGGGAGCCCCCGGGCCTCCACATGCTATGGGCAGACCAGGTACTCACTCTCTAGAGACTGGCTGATTATTTGGGTTATTCCTTGTCAGGGCCTGATGTCATAATGATGTCATTACGATGTCACATCTATTTTCAGTTTTATCCATGCAATTTCCCACCTCTGCTCCCTGGTTCGTCAATGAGGTGGGGGAAACGGTCAGTGTAGCACCTCCTCCTCCTTACTCCTACGACCCCAACGGCAATGACCTGCCACGAGGTCAGAAACTGTCAAAGTGTGTGTTCAAGTTGACAACTACCCAATATTTGAAATTGAATAAGTATCTTAAACTACTTCTTTCTATAGATTGCAAGGTCCTGCAGTATTACTTCAATTTAGGAGTCCAAGTAAGTGAACCTTATCATTGTAGCTCAGCTACCCGTCTGTAAGATTTTGCTACAATCAGATTTCAGTCTTCCTGGACGGTGTGCTCAATTGTTTAGTGGTAGATATCTACAGGACGGGAGGTCTTTAACTGGGTTTGAGAGCATGTGGGAACAGCGACTGGGCATTTTACGTGTACAATGTTAATGTTTTATCTGCTTAGTGGTACCAGCAGAGCTACTGGAACTCTGTGGTTCAGATGCAGCCGCTGTATCAGCAGCCAGGCACTGAGCAGCAGCAGTTCCAGTCCTACCCGGTGCCATCGGTTCCCTCGGACCACATCGTCCCCCAACCCTTTTCGGAACAAGGGAGAACCGGGCCAGACGGCCAGGGAGACGTTCAAGCCAACGGTCAGAGCAGTACCTTTGACTTACACTGGCTAGTCTATCAAAACTGCACTGAACGAGACTAAGTCCTTAAGACGTGTCTTTTGGTCCTCACCCCCTCACCTTTTCCTCTTCACCAGGCACACCCCTGACCATGGACCCTCCATCAGCGGGAGCCCCGGGCACAGTGTTCTACCCCCTGGTGCAGGAGCAGTGCAGCCAACCCCCCGTCCACGCATATGAGCCTTACGTCCCCATGCTTTCTGCCACCTACCACTACCTCACACCGTGGAACTCAGGCCCCGCCCAACCTCGTGTGCACGCCTCCTACTGCCCCTCCTCCAATCACCCTGTCAGTTACATCACCTCAGGCACGCACCCAGGGCACTTCATCCCTCCCCCTAGCATGTAACTCGTCACTGCAGCCACAAACACCAGCCACATGGCAATTGACCCCTGCTCCCCCAGGTTTAGGCGACGCACCCTTCATTCCTCACTGATGTGCCTCTATTCCTTATAATGTTAATTTAATTTGTGTGTACAGTTTTCCACAGCTCCTCTGTTCAAGTTCGCCAGTATGTGGCTGTTAGGAAATGGGCCCTCGTGACTACAGTGCACCACTTGTCACCAGACTCAACAATGCCCTGGGCACCCGTAGTGTTTCCTATATATTCAACCCTCTCTTTTTGGGCCGTCCCTCTCAAAATTAGAAGAGTAGTTGGGTTAGGAAACTCAGACAATGGGAACTGCATGCCATTTCTGAAGCAGCCTCTGTATTTTCCTGTGTTTAGAGGATGTTTATGTTAATGTATTATTTATGTTTTATGTTCATATTAAAAAAGTTATTTTCCCAGTAGGTGTTATGGTTTAATTTTATCACGTACTTTTACAAGCGGGCTCCAACCCTGTTTGTGCCGTGCTTACTGCTTTGGTTGTGATTTTGAGACAATTAGCATCTTAACTTTTATATTTTAACCAGGGACATGCATCTCTTGAAACGTTGTAAACAGCTCGATCTCGTTTTCCCGTTTTCAAACTCTTAAACCTCAATCTGCTAGCTAAATTTGACATACTGGTGTGGTTTAACATGGTTAATTCATTTGAAAATGCCTATAAAAAGCATTAATGACATGCTTAAGTTCCTGAGTGAGCTAATTCACTATGGTTGGTGCCAGTTGGATAGTTGAAAGACAACTTTTTTCAGTGTTATAAATGTTTGGGAATGTTTCTGCAAGCCTGTAAAGTGGGGAAAGAGTGTCCTAATCTCAGACAGTTGGATAAAACAAGCCTTCTCTCACTCGCTTGTTCTATTCACAGACTCTGACCATTAGCAGCAAACTATTTATTAATAGAAACAAGTTAGGTCTTCGGGTGGATCACACAGTTCATGACTTCTTGTGACTGTCTACATTTTAACACTGTCAGAGGAAAGCATTCATGTTTTTTACGATATGTAACCTTGAAATACCAGAACTGCCTCGAAATGCCTTTTCAATTTTAATCAAATCTATTTACCAACGTTAGTAAGAATTAAGTGCTCATTTTGTTTAGTTATAGGCATATACATTTATTAACAATAACAGCCGTTCATTAAATTGGGGGCGCCAAGTGGTGTGTGATGGGAAGGTTGGGTGAAACTGTTTGGGATGCACAGCTCTAGGCTATTAATGTAATCATGCATTGGGTGGTTTAATCAAACTGATGTCCACATTATTGTGACATGCTTTGGTATCTTGTAATGACTTAAATATACTGGTGCATAGGACCTGTGGGAAAGCCCATCTAAAATCCAAATGTTTTGTTTTACAGTGCCTCTGAAAAGTATTCACCCTTTCAGATTTTTCAAATTTTATTATGTTACAATATGAATTTTATGGATTTAATCAGGAGATTCGGCCACTGATCAACACACAAACGCCCATTGTGTCAAACTAAGAAAGAAAATTTGCTAATTATAGTCGTAAGGTAATATAATTGGTTATAGTTCAGTCAGGCAAAATACACTGGTCTCTGGGAGGTCCTAAAGTTGGTTAGTACAATTTCTAGGACAATAAACCTAATAAAAACAAATATTCAAAGGAAGAATAAGGCTATTCTAAGCACATATTAGGGTAGGACATAACATCTGCAAGGCATTTGAGTCACCTGAAGCACATTTAAGTCTGTTGTCAAAAATGTTGAGAATATGGCCCAACTGTTATCTGTTCTTCAAAAACAGCATATCTTAAAAAGGGGAGGCCACCAAGAGGCCTATGGCAATTCTGAAAGAGCTGAGCTAGAAGTCAACTTGCATACTGCAGCAGTAGCCCCAGTGATTCACAACTGTGGCCTTCGTGATAGATTGGAAAAAAACTTCGCTACAGTTTGCTGGAAGACGTGTGGAAGATTGAGGCCTACCAAGTGGTAGAGATTGGGTGACTGGTCAAGGTTGAGGGAAAGATAAATGGAGCAAGATAAAGAGATATCTGAAGAAAAACTGATCCTATACCGCAAAGGACGTCAGACTGGTGTTGAAGCACAACCCAAAAGCACATGGCAAAGGTAATGCTAGAGTGGTTTTGGGACAATACCTCAATCCAATTATGGACATGTGGAAAGAGTTGCTGTTATATTCCCCTTGACAGCGCTTGAGCATTTTTGCTAAGAAAAATGGTCTTGTGTCCAGATGTGCAAAGCAGGTAGAAACTTCAAAAATATACTGTGATTGTTGCCAAATGGGCCTTTAGCAAATACTGACTAATGGGGGTTAATACGGTAATCGAAGTAATACTTATTTTCTGTTTTACATATTCAGTTAGTTTAAAATAAGAAAATAATATTTTTAAGCAGCTCTGTATATATAAGATATTTCTTTAACTTTTTGTGTTAATTCCACTAAATTACTATTCATTTTGAAATTATGTTTTTATCCAACAGAGTGGCCAGTGGCAGTAATATCACCTATTGCATTACATGGTGTAGGGAATCGTGTAGTTTAAAAAAATAAAAAATTATTCTCTCCATTTCAGAGTCAACCAAAAGTAAACATCAAAGCATGCAGTGGGGAAAAGGGAGATTTGTTCTGAATAATGTTTACTGATTTTAGAATTCAGATTTTTTTTACAAGAGATGCATCTCACATGTAGCACCTGGAACCAGTGGTAGTACCTTTATATGGATGTTTTATTCTTCTATGTATTTTAGGGGGTACATTCTTTTTATATTTTTATATTCCAATGTCAACTCGGGCTACTATTAACTTCTTGAAACAAGTATTTTAACTTGAATGTCCAATGTCTACATGGGTGGATAGCTACCCTCTTTCTTACACCAACCTCCAATGCAACTAACCAGATAGTATTAATGAACCTTCTGAGAAGCCTATCAAGTACACTGGATTATGCTTGGAGCGAAAACCTATCAGGAACCGTGACTTTGGTAAATCCCTGCTTTAGAGGTCATTTCATATTAGGTTTCAGGACCCTGGACAGCATACAGCTGTAACTGTACAGCTCCCTCTCTTCCAATCGTGATGAGCTCCATGAAGAGCACTGACAGGTACTTGGGCAGATTTACATGCATGCAATTACGAGAGTGTTCAGATTGAATTGATCTGGACTGCACATTATTGAAGATAAATAGCGAACACTGCAACTTGCGAATGCATTGTTTTGGCTGCAAAAATATCCCAGATGCCAATTTTTTGGACTCTTTAGTACTGTGTTTTGTGATATTTCTAGGTTCCATCATATCAAATACCCCAGTCTTGATGTCATAGCTCTAAGAATCAGTCAAATGCTTTAGAATACATTAAATCATAATTCTCAAAAATTTGTATTTGTATACAAGCCCGTTATTAAACATAGTTTCTGTCGAGGTCCTTTGCCAAATTGATCTTGATTATAATGATCTTTCGCATCCTCAATCCAAGCGAAGGTATTTAAAAGTAAACACATTAAAACTTTGGGTGAATAAATCTCGCTCTACAAATAGTGTGCATTGCCTGTCTCAATTGCCAAAACTCGGTTCTGCCTTATTTACAAGAAACAATAGAAAAATAAAACTTTCGTAGAAAAACAGAGGGCACTATTCTTAGGTAATTTTCCAAAAAAAGAAATTAAAAAGATGCAAGGCTGAAATAAATGTAGACATGACCTATGAGATATTCCAGGACAACAATGTATGCAAGAACAAAATGAGAACCATAAATAAAATCCTTATTACGATGACATAAATTGTGTTGGACTTCATGGAGTCAAATAGATAGTCAACAATATTTTGAAGTTTGAAACAACACAGTATTGTGACCCCCTACAACAATCCTGAAGAATTTTTATACAAGCAAGTGTTCTGTGTTGTTCTTTCATCGGTTTTTGCCCAGCTGTTAATTTATCTTGGCCCCTGAGTGTTGCTCAAATGATTACTTTGGAAAAATTGGAAATCAAAACGCATATTTTGTTTTGTCATAGTGAAACCGCGTTGAGTAACATTGGACATGTATAGGTTGTATAGGTTGTGTATATTGGACATAAACAATTGTAACAAAAATAAAAAAATAAATCATTCTGAATGATCAACTCAAGGTCCAACAACCAGTTCCCTTTGTTTCGCATGGAGCAATGCAGTTGTCAAATACATTTCCTGGGAACGGTTTCGAATCTGATTGGTCACCGAATAGAATCTGATTGGCGGATAAGATCTATGTTTCATTCACATAGACAAGATAAAAACAGTTCAAGCTAGTAGGTACCCGGTGTGGCTCAGATCATTTGCTGATATGGTTTCAGATCAGGATATTCAGGCAAGGATTTTTTTAATTTGCCTAAGTTTGCTCAAGTTCTGATTCTTCTAACAGAGCTGGCTAATTAGTTATTAATAGGTTACTAATCCAGCATTCTGGAATACCCCTCTGGTCTACTATATCAATCAATATTTGTGTTTAGGTTGTATGACAAAAAACTATGTAGTGGAAACTTGGCACATAACAAATGTGGCACGCCACACTGCCTTCTGGTCAATCTGAGAACTTGCAACAAGAGACACACTTTGATCTTAGTGGTATGAGTAAAATCGTAACTAGGCCTGAACTGTATAAAAATGGTTTTGAGCCAGAATGGTAACAAAGATCTAAACATCACAGGTAGGTGGCAGTATTCAAACATGTGTTTCTATGGCAAGCTTGTATTTTTTTGTCATTGTTTGGAAACTTCCTTCTTTGTTTTGAAATCTTCAAGGAAATTAGTCCTTTTGAAAATCCCGACTTGGCCAGTTCTTCTCTCTGGTATTTCTTTAGCAGAGTGACCTGAACATAGAGTGGTTTGAAAACCAGTCCACCGTTATTCTTGGGGTGAGGGAGGGGGATCTAAAGCTGTGTGGTGATGGAGTCCTCCTGATCGCCGCCCCACTCCGAGTCCAGCTCATCACAGGGTCCTACCCAACCCTGGCACACGTCCTCGCTGGAGTCCAGGAGAATGGCCCGAGAGCTGGAGGCTGTGATGCTGGAAGCACGGTGCAGGATTGGATGGGAGTCGCCCGAAGGCACCAAGAAGTTGACTGCCGGCTGCAGGGTCAGGCTGTCGCTCCCGTTAGCCTGCTGGCTTGACCCCAGGGCCGGTGGAAGGGCGTGAACCTGGGGCAGCTCATTCAGATTGACCCCCAGCTGGTCCAGGTGGAACTGGGTGCACGTAACCTGGGGAATGGGGGACGTCTGTCGGGCGTCGGGCCAAGTCGTTGGCTGGTGAAGCAGACCGTCCGATATGCTGTAGGTGGGCTGGTGCATGCTGGGCGATGGGACCCTGTGCCCTGAGGCATGTCCGTTCATGCGGGTGAAGAGCATGCCCAGCCGCCTGATGGAGTCTCTCTTGGACTTGGAAAAGCGCTGCAGCCGGGCGCCGCCGCGGCCGAACGCTGCAGACGTCGAGGAGGAGAACCTCAGCCCGTTGCTCTTTGGTTTGCTGCCCGACGGCCCCTCAGCTCCCGACATGGACTTGAACAGGGCTGAGACGCTGAAGCTAGAGTCTTTGCTCTTCCTCTCGGAAGCGGAGGCGCTGAAGGACACCCCCCGGGCCCCCCGGGACCTGGACTGACCTTGGGTATGCGAGGCCACCGCTTCGCCCTCTTCGTTGGCCTCGTCCTGCTGGGTGGCCTCGCTGCTGGATGAGTAGGTCCTCCGCGGGGGTTTTCTGTTCCCCAGAAGGTCCAGCACCTCGTAGCGGAAGCTGGATATATCCTGCTTCAGCTCCTACGGATCAGTCATACGTGGGATTGAGTTGAAGGAGAGATTGACAGTGAGGGACAGTGACATTGGTACGGGTGCATTTGGGCAATGGATGTTAATGCATGCCACTTCTCAAACACTTACTTTGAAATTCTCCTCTGTCAGTCCCTCGTCCGTCTTGGCACTGCGGATCATGGCTGCCACATACCTCTTCACTAGATTCCTAATCACCTCCTGCACACAATGACAGCCGGAGCAGAAAATAATCATGACCACAGAATGTAGAACCGAGTATATATTTCCCACAGCTATGTCTGGAGTTTGGGTCTTCCCAAAAGGTGATATGATCAGAGATTTTTGGGAACGTCTCGTCATCCCTGACACGCAAACACCGAAGTCATGTGTTTACCGCAACAAGGAAAACATTGAGACATGTTCATGACATATAGAAACATATTCATGACATATACTTAGAAATGTCCTTGTTTTTCATGAGAACATATGAAATTACTTTCAATAGGATGTATAACAAAATAAATTATTCATGATTTTACGATGATGCTTCCTGAAGCCCCTCCAATAAATTGAATTTAACTGATGGGCACTTCTCACGTACCACACGGTCAAGCTGCTCCCACAACTGCTTAATTGAGTTGATCTGGTGACCAGTCTGGCCACCTATTGAACATTGTCCACAGACACCGGGCAATGTTCTTCTGTCCTGCTGTCCATCCTAATCTATTATTTATGTTGGCCAGTCTGAGGTGTGGCATTTTCATTGCAAATCTGCCTAGAAGTCCAGCATTCCAGTGATGCCATTTCACTGCTGACATGGAGATGTTTTGCAGGTACTATTTTATGAAGCTGCCAGTTGAGCACCTGTGTGGCATCCGACTTTTGTTTGCACTAGTGTGAAAAGGGCAGTACACAGCTCTGTACAATATCTTCAGATTTTTTAAGAAAATGTGTTGTAATGCAATGTTTTTCTGATAAATTTGATGTTATTTTAATGGACAAAAAGTGACCCCAAAATGTTTAGCAAAGGTGTTTTTTTGCTTGAGCTAGAAACTGGACATGCATAACCTGAAATTAAAGTGAATTATTTGTAGACACCAGACCATGAAGTGTCTCAGAACAAACTATTAGGTTTTACAGAAGATTTTTTTTATTGTGGAGTAGGATAGTTAATCAAATAATTTAGCATTTGCAAGTATAATGAAATGTACACTACTATTCAAAGATTTGTTGTAAAGAGTGTTGAGGGTTTTTGTTTCACTTTGGGCAGTAAAGTAGGTGGCACTGGCACACATTGTAGTTCCTGGTTGGTGATTAGGGTGTTAGTTAATGAGCACAGCTGGGCATGATTAGTGGTAACCAGGGTGATCAGGTTGGTATTTAAGTAGCTGGGAAATGTCATCACTTTGTTGTTCATTATTTTGATGTCACACGCGTATCTGTTGGTGGTCAATGTTGCTGTGTTTGTAATATGTTAGGAAGTAGCTTGATAGCGCAATTTTGTTGAAAGTACAGCTTATATGTTTTTTCCGTTCAGTGTTTGTTTTTAAATTAAAAACCCTTGAACGTGCCATTCAGCTCTGTAATAAGCTTCAACTGCACTACACCCCATGGACGATCGTGACATTTGTGGTCACTTCCAAATTTTTTTTTATTAAAAAACAATTGGATTTGTGTATTGAAATAACATCAATTGATCAGATAGTGTATCAAACTCTGTGGTAGGTGCTTCAGGAAGCATGAGGTGAAATCTCTACAGATAACCAACAACAAATTGTCAACTAAAATACCAAAGGTCTGTACAGCTGTAATTTCTGCAAATGGAGGATTCTTTGACAAAAGAGAAGTTTGAAGGACACTCAAAGGACTATAATTTCAATTAAAAATCCTGATTTCTTACCTTGTTAATGACCATATATTTTTTCTATACAAACTAATTTAATTTCAAATGATCCCAAACGTTGAACCGTAGCATATATATGAATACCCTTCACCTCTCCACATGCCTCACTGTGTCCTGTACCCTGGGGCGTGGGTTCATCTCCATTCCCAAATGGTATTCATTTGTAGCGGCAGCTGTATTCTTTGATAAAGCGTGTATATTAGAACAGCGCAGACTCCAGTGAATGCGTTTGAGTCTAGCTTATAGTCTGTTCAATCCCCAGAAGCTTCCGGCGAAGTGGAAGGACCTCAAAAGGTCGGACTAATTGCAATTACTGAGCAGGGACTGATAAGGAAAAAGACTTGCGTCTGGGATTAATATAAAATCTGCCACCAAGCTCATGGCCAAGAAGACCATGACACTTGCAATAACTCAAGGACACCTGTGCTCCGCTCTCAAGGTCAACCATGTAATAATATGCTTAATAAACATGTCCTAAACACATTCTGTTGTCCCAACTCAACAACCACCGACGTAGGGGGGTGGGTGTGTTCGTGTTATCATTTTTAACGTCTGATCCAGAGATACATGACAAGTTGTCTTAAAGAGTCGAAACAGAAACTGTAAATCTGTTGCTGACCCCAATGGTCCGACCTTAACGACGCGCAGTCTCTCATTCCCGTGGTCGTTACGGCAGCAGCCACTCACCTGATAGTGCTGGTTCTGAATCAGATTGTCTGCGTGGCGTTCCTAGGACAAGATCAGAAAGCAGAATAATTAAATCACTATACCTCAAGTGTAAACTGACTTGAAGCACATATACATATCAGAAACATGTGTTTCTCTGCTGATGTGTTATTGTATTATATGCATTATTATACAAGTATTGCTCTTTTGCACAACTTGAAACTGGAACTGGACTTGCTCTTATTTTTTTTGCAATCTGCTCGCACATCTAGACATTGCTCCCTTGCACTATTCATTCAGATATATATATATATATATAACACATTCTATATTTACCCATTGCATATGCCAACTAGGCATGTTCTCCTGTCGGTCTGTTTGTGTTTTGTGTTTTGCTCTGTTTGTGTTCGTTTTAAAATGTGTGTTTTAAAGGCTGCAGCTATGGGTCAGAACAAATTCCTTGTGTGTGTTAACAGACTTGGCCAATAAACCTGATTCTGAATATGCCAAAGCCATTTAAGCTATTCATATATTGTATGTAACGCTTTAATACCAATCAGTATGATTTGCATTAACATGGTGCAGGGTCAAATGGCACAATTTGTATATTCAACCGCAATGGAAAATATGGAAGCAGTCAATTCACAGTTTTTATTTATTGTATAGTTTTGAGATAATCTGTCCAATTAGATGCACCCGTATAAAGATCATTATCAGGCTTTGGGATTCTTTATTTTGTTTCCCAAACAAAATAGGAGGGTGCACGTTGAGATATTTTGCATCTGAGATCACAAAATGCGTCTGTTCTGTTTGGTGAGTGGGTGAAAGTAACACGGTTGCCTGCGAGTTGGGGCGATAAAGCAGTAGAGCAGCCTAGCTGCTGCTGCTAGTGAAGGAGTGGAGTTCAGCTGATCGGGAGACCTCCAGGGAATTGGGAGCATGAGACAGCGTTGCTTGGCAACATGGGTCTGCCTACTGCAGCTGGAACGTGGACGACCACACTAGCCCTCATCAGCAACATCCCAGCTGGGAGAGAACACTGACAGCCATAAGAACCCCCCCCCCAACCCAACCCGAAACAGCTCCGTGTAACAATCGGAGGCAATGATCCAATAACCATTCAGCTTATTGTGCGGAAATAGAAATGCAGGCCAATGACGGCCAACCGGGTGACAGAAAACAAACAGGTCAGTCGTCGCGTGTTACCGAATAAGAATTCATCGCGTGCAGTGTTGAACGGTGTGCGGACGAAGCAGTTTTTTGGGAAACGTCGTACCGTAAACTCTTTCAAGTTCTCGTGTTTCCTCGGGTGGTCAGGACTGGCCTGGCCCCTCCCGCACACCCGGTTGTGCGTCCACACGCAGAGGTACCACACCGATTTGGGGCTGGGGATGATGTTAAAGGGAGGTGGTAGGGTTCCCCCCTCGTCGAAGTAACTCATCCACAGCTTGGTGCGGGCAAACTTCCATTCAATATCAGCATGGTCCTGTGCAAAAAAGCATTGAGGTATTGAAGGAGGTCATCGACAGAATTCCATCTCTTAGATCTTATGCAATCCCCTTATTTTCAATAATTAACAGTTTTAATATAAACATTTTGTCCACTCGAATGCCTTTTCCTTATCTTTTTTTACAGTATGGACAGGTCTGGTCTAAATTTCACCACTCATTGTAATTTATTCCTTTCAAGTTCTGTTAATGGGATTCTACAAGGAGCCGTTCCTCTTCTATTGATTTGCCTTATTCAATTAGGTGTTCCTTTCAAGGGAGAAGATGGGGTCGTGTCATGCGTACGTTTTGTTTATGCGAGCTGTCTGTGTGTCTGTGAGCATTTTTTCACACAGCTCCTATGAGCTTATATAAGCTTTTTGCAGAAAGGTTACATGAAGGTTAACAAACTGATACACATCTCTCTTTGTTGCCTGCAGTAGCATAACTAGCCACTAGGGGTAGCCTGAATACAGCGACCAAACGGGTATTCGTTCATTAAGTCGGTATTCGAATCTTAATTCAGTATTCTGAAGATTTTTTGGGGTAATTCTTTTGCAACAAAACTTTGCAATAGTAGGTTACACTACAATACATTTCGTCAGCTAAAGCCTTTTAATATAGATATTCAATAGAGCTGATATTGTTCATGTTTAAAATACATATCCAATTTCTAGCTAGAAGCTAAAGGGGGCAAAGATGAAAGAAATGTCTGGTGTGGAAACATATCACGTTATCAGATGATAAAAAAATGCTCAGTGCCAAATATGCAACCAGACATTGGTTTACAATGGAGGCACGACAGGTTTGTTGAATCGTATCAAACATGTACGTATATTGATTCTTATCCGAGCATCCCTCAGTAACTAGGCTTTCACGCTCTACACAATATGTTAGACCTATTAGCAGGTTTGATAGATAACTTAACAAGTATTATCATATAAAAGGTGCACCCCCAGATATCGCAACCATCGACCTCAAAAACAATACAAAGAACACTGCAGTTTATGAACCCGATCACGGACAAACGAAAGAGACAAACAGAATTCATAGCGATTGATTAGTTAAGGGGCATACTGACATATATATATATATATATATATATAGTTTGAATATAATATTTAATCGCTTGCATTTTAAACTTAGAAATAGCCGACGATCCTAGTAGACAACCATTGGCACTTGGCCCGGACGGCGTCTTAGTTCACTTTAAGTAGTTTTGCAAACCTCTGGGGAGGAGATTGATTTGCGTAATCTCTGATAGGTTATACATTCACACATACAGTGTTGTTGCCTTTTATGTTTAATTATGTAAAATAAATTGTTTAGGGGTTTTAATGGGAGTTTTTGAGAACTATTATTCAAATACTCACACGTAACTACTAAATATTAAATATATATATATTAGTATTCGAAAATTGTATTCGGGCTAGCCCTTCTAGACGCTCTCTGAGACACACAAGGTATAAACGACCACCTACAATAAAAACTTCACGATCTATTCACAATAAATTCAATGTGTCATCTCGGTTCTTATTCCTGTTGACAGTGAGAGACACTTTGCATAACCACTTGAGATGAACAGCACAAGATGCTCAATCATTATTCAGCAGAAGCCGTTATCATCAAGCCTTTCGCATACCAATATCATTACCCATAAGCTCGGATAAGAATTCCAATGGAAAGAGATGGACAGGGTCACGTCACGGGGTCACGTCATGGGGTCACGTCGCGGGGTCACGTCGCGGGGTAACGTCACGGGGTAACGTCACGGGGTCACGTCAAGGGGTCACGTCACGGGGTCACGTCACGGGGTCACGTCACGGGGTCACGTCACGGGGTCACGTCACGGGGTCACGTCACGGGGTCACGTCACGGGGTCACGTCACAGGGACACGTCACAGGGACACGTCACAGGGACACGTCACAGGGTCACGTCACAGGGTCACGATCATGTGGAAGTGGAAACAAAGGAATAAAACAGTAAGCGCAGACTTACAGCAATGAGTTGGTAGGAGTTGTTCATCATGGCGATGAGCATGTTGAGTAACACCACCAGGGAAATGACGTTGTAAGTTCCGAACATGGTGGCTCCGACGAACTCTGTAAACTCGTGGCGAGCCTTTACGTTGGTCACGTACAGGTTGAGCAAGCCGAATATCGACCAGAACAGGGATTGTAGGGTTTCAAACAGCCTAGGAAAAACAGACAGAAAGCGAGGCTAGAAGAACCAGTCCTGTAAACAGCGGCGAATGTGTGGCTGACAAACGGAAACGATTGAAAGGCCACCAAACAAAAGCCATTTGATCTTGAATCAATATTGCGTCTCAAACAACCAATAAAGACTTGACAAACAGAAGGGACCCATGCAAACTGCTCAGGCACCAAAAAAGGAGTCAGTGAATGAAGGAAGCAGATGTTATTCGGTACAAGCTGCAGTATCTTTTATTCATTACGAAGGAGGGAGAAGACGATGTGCATTGTTTTTGTGTCAAACCCCAGGACTTTCAATTGCAAAAGGTACCGGCTCCTCTCTTTCTGTCAACTATCACATGTTCATGGACACTCTTTTTTTCATTTTAATGCGAGATCCTTACTTCACCTATTTTGTCCCTTCTAGTCTCATCCAATTCTCCTCACACTTTTTCCGCCAATTGGCATAACACAGCATTTGTCGTTGTCATTCCGAAGGTCCACGGGTGACTCACGTGGAGAACGCGTTGTTCTGCTTCTCACAGCGGATGCCCTTGCAGTTGTTGGGCTCCTCCGAGGCCTTGGTCTCGTAGTAGAAGTAGAGCTGGTTGAGTCCGTTGGCGAAGGCCAGCAGTACCAGGCAGTAGATGAAGAGGAACTTGAGGATGTCCAGTAACATGCGCCCCAGGGAGATTTGCAGGGGCCCCAGGTGGGAGTTCGCTGTGAACAGGGAGATGAGACGCAGCGAGCTGAAGATGTTGGCGATGGCGAACAGGGCCTCTGCGATCAGCGTCGGGTGCCACATCTCCCAGTCGTCCCGCGGCCGAGAGCTATTGTACTGTTGGCGAGACCGAGAGAAAAGGCTGTTAGCTACATGGCAGAAGGCCATGATTACGCCAGTGTATTTGTTTAAAAAGCAATAGTTGATAATGATGCATTTCTATTAACGTTCATCCAGATTATTCCCCCTTCCCATTTGTGTAAAGTCCAAGTCGCTTCCGTGACCTTGACTGCAACGCAGCATTTCCGACCAAGAAGCGGCCTCTGAATCACATCTCGTCAAGCTGTTCTGTTTTAACTCACGCTGCTTGTTCGGCGGACTTGATTGTCAGCACCGACACATTTGGAGGAAAGCTCATTTACTGGCCTACAACCACGGCTGAGCATCTGGGTGCCTGACCTACAACAAGGAGGTGCTAGACCATGACAAGAAAAGCTTGTGGTCACACCAACCCAACCAACCCGGACAGTGTCTAGTGGATTTGCAACATGCAAGGCCCCTAGGCATTGTGGGTGTGCCATCAACGTGACAACATTCCTGGCAGATGGAATTGTTGGAGTTGAGCCATTTGGGAGAGTCTACTCGAGAATTTCTTAAACGTATTGTGGTAAAAAGATAAACATTCAGGTTACCTTGAAGTAAGCAACTATTTTGAGCGAGATGGTGGCCAAGTACAGAGAGTTCATGGCGAAGTCCATGAGGTTCCACCAGTCGTGAACATACTCAGTGAAGCCTCCGTCCCACATCTCTTTAATCTCAGCCCAGATGAACCCTGAAGGGTAGAGAGGGACAGTGAGACACATAATATGCCCAATGCAATACATGTCACCTGTCATGATAGTTATACAATGTTGAACTGCAGCTAGTTTATATTGGGAGCAGATAAACTGCAGACTACATTGCATTGAATTGTCAATATACACTCAATTACTAGCTAGAACCTGCTGCAAGTTTTCCAGACACCTGTGTCAATGTGTACTTGCACGTGGAGTCCCCACAGAAATAGTAAAACCCAAAACATTGGTACCACACAAGGTTTTTCGGGCAGCTCCCAATTAGACATAATACAATTTCCTCGCTTATGGCATATATTTGTGTGTATTTGGTTGTTTGTTTTTTAGTATATAAACGAGGAACAATAACATCCCCAAACGTACCCAACACCCAGGGTAAGATCATCCACTCCACCACGGTGGGCGGAGGACCCTGGACATGAAGGTCTGTCCTCACAATGTGCTGGGAGGCCAGGAGGAGTAGGAAAAGGAAAGTGAGGTAGGAGGCTGTGTGGCAAATAAACTTGATGAAAGGCTTCTTGATGAAGAGACCAAGGGCACTCTTGGGGGCCAGCAGGTAGACCAGGGAGAAGATGGGGAAGAGCAGCCCGATGGTGAAGCACGTGACCAGCTTGACCGCCCAGTGGCGCCTTCGCCACCCGGGAAATCCGTCGTACCACAGAGTGGCCAGGAGCTGCTGGCAGTTTGGCTGGGATACAAACTGAGGGAGGATAGCAGAAACAAGGGAGAACATCCTTAATGCCAATTTCAAACAACAGGTGGATAGCTTCTCCTACTGAGCCGCCAACACAAGTATTTTACACGTCTGAAACACGTGACTCCCAATAGGACCTTAGGATAGGAAGTACATTTGTAGTAGAGTCAGATAATAAAGCTCATTTCTGTTTGTCTGTTCCGCCGTCAATTTCCCTAATGTTTGTCCCCAGAGTTATCCTTCCACAGATGACCTCTGAGGTTGGCACGGCAACACTCAGATCCCCAACGATACCCAAAGAAACAGTCATGCCAGCAGGGCAGGAAATAAAACATCGGTGTGCAGAAATCCTTTGTTGTAGTTTGAATAAAAAAATGTAATGTATGTACTCTGGGGAATTTTATGCTTCATTGATTAAGGAAAGTGCTTTGTTTGCATAGACAACCGCTAAGACTGTTGGACCACCCTACAGCCTGAATTTGCATTTCTAATAGCTATATATACAGTGTACTGTACAGAGTCTGAAACCAAGTATAGAAATAGAAATACCCAGAAAGGAGATCCTGTGAAAACAATGAAAAGGATACCTAGGTACTCCCTGTAAAAACAGCTTCCATTTGCCATTTCTGAAGGGAGAGGATATGAATAAATCATACAAGCCTTATTCTTACTTTTCAGAAAATAAATAAATTAAACAGTGCCTGTGCATCAATGCCTGTGCGATTGCGGTTGCATACAGATGAGAGAACAACCACATGCTTTTAACTACTTTACCAACCGTGGCATGAGACTGGGTAACCATTCCCAGCAGAGCGGTTGACTCTATTGAGCGCAAACCCCTTCTCCTCTGTGATTTGTGAATATTTGATGTGAATACTGAGTTTGACTAGTTTAACCCTTTTGTTTTCCCCCCAGTAACGCCACATGTCCCTGGGTCCCCTCTCTGACAGCCGACTCACAAGTGACTTCGCTCTCCTGTTCTGGAAGGACTTGTCTCTGCGGTCCCGTGTAGCGGAGTTGATAAGAGAAAAATGTATGCACTCACTACTGTAAGCCGGATGGACAAGTGCGTCTGCTTAATGACTGAAATGAACTATAGCGCTAGAATGATTGCTATTTTGGGCCTGTTCACTATAAAGATCCGAGGGTGAAGGATAAAAGAGCAGTACCTGCGCTGACGGAGCTGTGACTATTCTACACGGCTCTTAACACAATTCGGTTGGTGTCTGTACATAGTGAGGTTATTCTAGAGCAGCAGGAAATGAAGCATTCAGCTCACAACAAAAGAGCAGCCAAATGCCAGGATTCAAATCAGGAGGAAGATGAAACGGAGTGTGTGTGTGCGCAGGCGCGAGCGTGTGCACAAGTGTGTGGTATTCTACGCATGCACGTATATGAATGTGTATAGAGTATGCATGAATGTGTCAGCGCTCTCTGGGTGGGTGGGGGGTTGGGGAAATAACAGATAAAAGATAGACAGTCTGAAACATCCTAGAAGCATTTTACATGAGGGAAGATCAGCGATTGAATGGTTAGAATTCTCAGTAGGATTGTTGACTGTGAATTGGTTAGTGTGTCTTGAAACCATGTTCCCCGAGGGAGGGAACTAGATCACATGGGTTGGGGCTCTGAAATCACCTTTACCCTGGAAAACGATATACAATCACACATTCAGCAAGCTGAAGTAAAATGATGAGCTCACTGTGGCCAGAAGCCCAATCGTATATTACGCCTTCTCTGTAACACCGCTGACCCAGCATGGACAATGCGGGGTGAGACGATGTCCTATCAGAAAACAAATTGAGGATAATAGGGAAAACCGAGAACAGCGGCATCTCCACCACCAGGGGGCAAATTAGCCAAACATGCTGACATCCTGAGCTCTTAGCACCTCAAAGTAACCAGGCCTGTCTTCGCCATATTGACAGGGCCGGGGAATAACATGAATATGCATGTGAACCAATTATTCACTGAACTCGGACTAATTATTGTTTTTAACCCATTTCTGAAGAACACTGAAGGATCTTAAGCGTAATAGCTTGTCGAGCCATGAATCGCATAACTGCACGTTACTTCACTGAAGAACAAGGGGTCAAATAAGTGTGGAACAAGCAGTAATGTAATACACTTAGAAGGCAGGACGAGCAGTAAAGCTACGTGTTTCACTTGACCTTTATCAAGGTGTGATGTTTAATGTTTTTTAGCTGGTGGTTTGAGCTCCAAATCGAATTTTGTTGTACTGAAGGAACCGACCCGAAGGCTATAACCCACCTGGCCACGCAAATAGCATCACGTTAGTCCACAAGTAGCTGCAAAACAACAGTTCTTCCTGTGCTCGTGTTTCTAAAGATTTTTATCAGTCAAGAGCTATGCCATACAACTCTTACAGGCAGCAGCTGGCATTTTTCGCTGGGAAAAAAAATTGCCTGGGGAATTTATTATTTCCACTCTAGTGATTTTATCAGCAAGATGTGCTTGTTAAAAAAAGTAGGTGAAATAAGTGAGACGGTCTATTGCCCAGAGAGCATGTTGCACGACGCTGTGCCTCTCCATTCAAGTCTTACCTCTTTCTGGTGGTACTTGATTGCCAGTTTGAGTTTGGCCAGGTCGCGGCAGTCCTGGGGGTCAAGCTCCTCGCTGAGGTCGTCACGGTGGTTCAGGATGGTCTCTAGTTCTCTGGAGCTTCTGGCCTGGTCCAGCAGGTCCTTGGCAAACAGCTTACATTGCTGGGACAACTCCTCGTATTCCTGACGAAACTCATTCTCCACCTAAAAGAGTTGAAACGTGTCATGAAGCCTTTATAAGCCCTTAAAGTGCTGGCTACAGCTCCCGGTAATTGGAACAGTACTTGTTCTCCACCTTGCTCAGCTCTTTCAGCTCCCAGCCCAGCCGGAAGGCAGTTAGGATGGGGTCCTCACTTGACAAGGCAATGAGGGACGGGCTGGCCAGGGTCTTGTAGACATTGAGGCGGGAGCGGGAGTGACGCAGGCTATCCACCTCTGAGCTGGACACACAGGCCACACAGTCACATCGAATCTGGTGGGGCCGGGGGATGGTCACCTTACGCTGGACCAGCAGCTTGATGATCTCATAGTTGTTGGTGTGAGCTGCCAGCATGATGGGGGTGATGTCAGGAGTGAATTCAGAGAACTGTGTATCCATCATCAGGTTGGGCACCTGGAGAATACAAGCGGAGACGGAGTGTGAGCGGAGACAGAGTGTGAGCGGAGACAGTGTGTGAGCGGAGACAGTGTGTGAGCGGAGACAGTGTGTGAGCGGAGACAGAGTGTGAGCGGAGACAGAGTGTGAGCGGAGACAGAGTGTGAGCGGAGACAGAGTGTGAGCGGAGACGAAGTGTGAGCGGAGACGAAGTGTGAGCGGAGACAGTGTGTGAGCGGAGACAGTGTGTGAGCGGAGACAGTGTGTGAGCGGAGACAGAGTGTGAGCGGAGACAGAGTGTGAGCGGAGACAGAGTGTGAGCGGAGACGAAGTGTGAGCGGAGACGAAGTGTGAGCGGAGACGAAGTGTGAGCGGAGACAGTGTGTGAGCGGAGACAGTGTGTGAGCGGAGACAGTGTCTGAGCGGAGACAGAGTGTGAGCGGAGACAGAGTGTGAGCGGAGACAGTGTGTGAGCGGAGACAGAGTGTGAGTTCTCTGATTGTTTGAACTAGTTGATAGGACAGAATTGCCAGAGCAATGTTGAAACTTTTTAGCTGTCAATTAGCCCTAAAGCCACCTAGCTTGCGTTGTTTATTAAAATCTGAAGTAAATGTGCTTTTGTAGATACTACAAGTTGGTTTGTGTCTATTTACAAATAAGCCAATAGCCTCTGTACTTGCTGTTCCAGGATGTATTTTTTTCTTTTTTTTTCTTCTTTTTTTGCCCATTCATTCTGACATAACAGGACTCCTTGCTCGGCCTCAAACACAACAGTGCTATTTTGATTTATCAGACCAGAGGATATTTCTAAAAAATGCCTGATCTTTGTCCCCATGTGCCGTTGCATTGTTACGGCTTATTAATAGCGGTTTTGGAGCAGTGGCTCCAGTAACCTATTGCTAATATAAACCATGTGTATTATGGAAGTGCAGTTACAATGCAGGTTTGACTACCTGCAGAATGGCTCGGGTTGGTGTATGTTTAAGCAGACTTAAATAAAATAACGCAACTGCAAACAAGAAAGTGTTGTCCACACGTGTATATTATTAAAATACATTACAGCTCCTTCCTTGCTGAGCGATCTTTCCGGTCATGTTGATTAAGGCCCTGTTTTCTATTAGACATTAGGGGTGTAACGTTACACGTTTGATACGCGTTGTGATCCGAATGAATATAGTCAGGTTTTAACCAGACAAGTTACTTATTTGTTTAAAGAACTATCCCCTGTATCTCCTGGAGACAGATAGTGGTGCCGTAACTTAGCAACAATAGTACCTGAGTCGAAACAGGTACATTATATAAAAATGGGAGACTTCGTTTGAGATCGTTGTCATCATTCGCTTCCATCTTCTTCACTTGAGTGACTTGCATGAGTTTTTAAAAGTTTTATTGAAAAACATTTCCTATTACAATTCATTGTAATGAGTGTTGTCATGGAAAACAAGGACATTTCTAAAACATTTTCCAAACCTGTACGATAGTGTAGATCAGAGTTGCAAAAGGAATGTCCATTGTGTTTGTTAGTTTGACTGACTTGACTAATCAGAATCTGCAGCTAAGGAAGGAACTGTCAAAAGAATCTGAGGGACCGTAGGGTGGATGGAATATAAACAAACCGTAAACGCCAAAAAAACAAAACTATAACGCTTTAAATGAAATTGCGCTACACAGCGACTTATAAAACAAATTCAAACAACAATAACTCTCTTAATCCAACACTCACCCAGTAAAGAAGATCGTAACATAGAAATAATAACCAACACCCGTGAACCTAACCCGGGACCTTAAATAGCCCACTGATAGCCCACTGATTAACCCAAAACAGCTGTGCTCCAAATCAACATGATACAAAGTAGTGCTCTCCCCTAAACACACTGAGACAACACAACTCACAGCTCATCGTGACAGTACTCCCCCGCAAAGATTGGGCACAAGTTAAAAACCACTGCTTTAATGTTTAGTGTGATATTTATTACTGTGCTTTGAGTTTCAGCTTATCTATTCTGTTGACTACAGGCATACATTCTGTTACTCAATACAAGTAGATATCTTGTATTCGATCCATTGTATTTATCATATTCTCAAAGACAAAGCAATGAACTTCCTATATGCTGTTCTACATGAGTAAACAACGCATGAATAGATCTGCTATTATTTGAAAATGTTCTGGGTGTTTGTCTGTGGTCAAATCAGCAAAAAAAGTGTGCCTACCTGTATGAAGTAGAAAGATGTAGGACGTGTCTAAAAAAAATGTTTCTTCAGGAAGAGCCTTCAGACCCCTGACTATTCCTTCATCACCAACCCAGGGATGTTTTCATGATATTATGAACCATACTACTATAGGGGGTGCCTATTTTATCACGGCACTACGGCCGATCAGGCAAAAAAGCCCATTACGATGCTAAAATAAAATAAAAACACTTCGATAAGGCGATACGTGTGAGGGGTCAACAAATAAAAATCTGTGGAATGTGTTTACCTGACCTAAACAAAACTAGGATGTCTAACTAGCTTTGCATCCTGCTTCTTTAATAAGATAGATTTCACAAACATAACTAGTTACTATTGAGCGAGACTATCTAGCTAGCTTCCCATTACAATTGACACAATTGTTAGCCGATATCAGTCTGTATGCCAACAGATCTCTGCTAAGCTTTTTACCAGCTGTTTACAGCAGCAGTTGACAACGAGCACAATCAACTGACGTGGCAAATCTGTTCAAGTCAAGGTCACCGCAACAGACATATCAATAATGCAAGTTAACAGCTACTTGCCATTAAACATAATTTTATCATTAGTATAGTACATGAGCAATTCTGCAGTAAGGACAAGCTAGACCAAACCAATTTTTACTAAACAACTTGAAATATATTTCGGGGATACATTTAGGTAAAATGTAGGTAATATATTTTTTAAATAAGAAACACGTAATTTGCATAACATTCATAACGGAGAATGTCATGTTACAACATATGATACGAAATTTTATATGAAAATGTTGATATTAATGTAGTTGCTGTTTTTGTATGCAGCCAAGCTTTCTTTTTTAATGGCTATTAATATTTGACTTTAAGAATGTAAGATTCATTGACTTTTGTCGATGATTCTCGTCTCCCCAACATGTCTGTCCATTTCTGTCACATTCATAACACATGTGTGTTCTGTTAACCTAAAGAGATTACTTACAATTTTGTAATGTTATGTCTGCATTTCCTGAGTACATTTCTAAAATGTATACATACATACATACATACGTTATTCTATGTTTCAATTTGTCAATTTTATTTACTTTTTAAAAATATACGCTCATTTCAAATCAGATGACTGCATCACCTCCACTCCACCTCCACCCCACTGTTTAACATCACCGTTTTTATAACACTTTGGCAATAAAGACAAGAGATGGTCAAGTTTAGCAAGCAGAATAATTCTCCATTATGCATTTCTTGAGCTGTGCAACTAAAAGGCCTTTGTTCGCTTATTTAGCACTTTATAATGTGCTACACTTTCTCAATTGGAGACAGGTCAGGACTGCAGGCAGGCCAAGCTAGCACCCACCCTCTCTGTTTACACAACCATGCGCTTGTAAAATTCTGGGCAAAATGTGGTTTGAAAATGCAGGACGTCCCTGGAACAGATGATGTCTGGGTGGCATCATATGTTGCTCCAAAATGTATATCTTTCTGCATTAATGGTGCCACATATCTGTTACTCATGCCATGGGCAACACGATATCATGAGATTTCGTGAAATAGACACGATTTTTGTACCCAAGATTTGTGACATCCACACATAAAAGGTAGTTTTTTCGTGTCCTGGACACGATTTCCCTGAGCTGTCGAAAGCAAGTGTCGTGATTGGTTGACTCAACTTGCATTTCAACCAGGAAGTGGGCGTAGCTTAAATTGTAAACGCGACGGATTTAACTTTCTGGAATATAACTATTTTTATTACTCTAAATATTCAACGAAAGCCTGACTCTTACTCTTGCCCTAACCTTAACCTTAACAAATACCTAACATTTCGATTTACTTATTTGTTTAACGTGTTGTTGACCAAAAACGTTTGGTGTGCTTTTTGTGTGTGTGTGTGACGATTTTCCGTGGAGTCCTAAATATTACGTGTCCTGTACACAAAAAAGTAATTGTGTCCAGGACACGAAAAAACGAACTTTTACGTGTGCATGTCACAAATTTTGGGTAAAAAAATTGTGTCTATTTCACGAAAACCTGTGATATCGTGTTGGCCATGGGCACTGTCACCCTCATACCATGTCAGACACTAGCTTTTGGACCTGACGCTAATAACAGCTTGGATGGTCCTTTTCCTCTTTGGCCCAGAGAACACAACGGCAGGTTTGTCCTAAAACAATTTTTATGTTGACTTGTCGGACCACAAAACACGATTCCACTGTGCTACTGTCCATCTCAGATGAGACCGAGCCCATATAAGTCGCCGGCACTTCTAGACTGTGTTGATGTATGACTTCTGCTTTACATAGTAAAGCCTTAACATGCATCTGTGGATGCAGCGGCGAATGGTGTTGACTGACAAAGGTTAACTAAATAATCCCAAGCCTATGTCAGGATATTCATTATAGACTCATGATGCTTTTTAAGACAGTGACGTCTCATGGATCGGAGATCATAAAAAAGCGCAGCATCATGTGCATTTGCCGTTCTTTTAATTAATTTGTGCACTGTATAAATAATAAATAAATAAATGCCCGACTCCTACTGATTTGTCCTCGGGGAATGTTGTTCTCAAAGTGTTGAATTATTTGCTGACACATCGGTTAGCAGATTGGCGTGTCTCAACTCATCGTTGACCTGGAAGGACTAGGTCTGTTTGTAGGCTTCTTATACTGTATACTATGATTACATGATTGCTTCACCTTCTTATTTCAACTTGTCACATCGCTACGACTCCTAATTTACCTTTGTCCCAACTTTTTGGGAACGTGTTGCATGCATTAATTTAAAAATAAACGTTACCTTAAAAAACTATGCAGTTGATTAGGTAAAACTTATAATACCTTTTATACAATTCTTGTTTAAATACATGTCAAAGTACATTTACAAGTCACTCCTCTTAGTTTTTAGTAGCATTTTCAATACTGTCCCAAATCAAAATTGGGGTAGTAATTTCTCCAATTTCTGCAGGGCAATTTATTTCAGGCAGCAATTTTTGAGACGCTGCAATTTCCTGCATGTATCTTCGGATGTGTCCCGTCCCTTTCTTTTTAAATCACCTAGCTATGACAATATTGCTAGTTTAGTTAATTATGCTAGCTTTCATGACATGGTCGAACTTCTCAAATACCATTCATTGATCCACAAAACATGAAATACTAGTTCTAAAATGTCAAAACCATATCTTCCTTTATCAAAAAAGCTTAACATTATTTACATTATTCACATATCTATTAATTTTGGCTATTTCTGCCTGTAAAGGCAGTGGACCCGGCAGTTGACACACATACCTTACTCTGTGTGTGAGAGAGGTTTGATACTAGCTGTATTCTATTCCTACGTAGTCTCGTTGCACATATGAACATACTGTATACAAAATGTTTCACCAGATACTTTTCAAATCTCAAATTTTGCCTGCATGATGCTTACCATGGTTCCTATATAATCTTAAACCTCAAATTGAAGGACTTTTCGAGCCAATTTCCATTTAATTCAAGGACCTTACATGACATAGTATGAGACATGGATCAAGATGAATTAGTGTTACACCACTGAGAATCTTTATGAGAACTAGCAGCCTTTACAGAAGCTCACAGACAACAATTAACGCGAGAGAGGGGCTTGAATGTGTGAACACTTTTTAATTGCGCTTTGTCACAGCGATGGCAGACATTGTGGTGTCTTGCCTTCACTAAATCACAGCAAAACAATGTATATGTTAGTTGGGCGATAGACAGAGGCAAGTTCAATAGATAAAAAAAACACCTTGTGATTTCATTAGCACCAACTTAACAACACGAAAACATGTCACAGGGTGAAAAGATGACCCTTTTTTATGAGCATGACCGAATGAATATATAAATAAACAAAAACATGACCATAATAAGTAAAATATTTTGCAACAATAAAAGATGAAAATGAATTGAATCAGAACAAAGTACACATATCCCCAACTAACAAACTGGTGTTGTTGCTGTTTTTGGTGAATTTGCATTTCTTTTTAATCACTTAATCATTGGGCAATGTCATAGCCTTTTTCAAACTTTTAAAACCGTGTCCAACACTTGCATTTCACTCACATGCCCTGTCCTGTCATTTGCTTTTAATTAAATTCACATTAGAATTGCGAAGTGTTTCTATTTCAGCTATTTGTACTCTTTTATTTATACCACCCTTTCTCAGGTTATTGGACTTGGCAATCAGAGTGAGGTTGCAGACTGTGTTCGCTTTGAGTGCAAATTTGTCTGCTGAGGTCTCAAGAGCATAATGGCATGTGTCAGTCTTCTTTTCTTCCCTTTAAGTTCATCTGTTTTTTGGTCTTTGCTCATACCGTTTTGTGATCGTCCAATCTTCTCAGTCTCTGTTCTTTTTGATGTGTCACACGCCCCTCTGCCATGCAGTTGCCACTGACATCAGCAGCGATTTGTCAATGCAAACATTATGTATGCCATCCACAGCCCTCATGTGGTGAGCTATACATCTCTGTGCCTCATATAAATCGCCCTTCGAGTACTCCACTTCAATCAGCCGATTGATGGACAACCCGCGGCCCACTGAGGCTTGCCCGTGTGACAGTAAGTGGAGTTGGCGGCAATGTCTCCATAGATTTCTGAGCTCTACGTCCTTTGACATATGCTCATGTGAAAATATGTCCACGGCGTCTTGAACAGGATTACAGTTGATAAACTCTGAGTGTTGGGCCTGGACAACGTAATCAATAGAATGTGAGTTATGTCGAATGATGTCATCACAATCGTCTTCCTTCACTCACTGACTATTTACAGGTAGGTCAGGGCCTAGTTCTGTTTTGTTGTTCACGGCATTCCTTGAACACAGTTTTCCAATTGTGTCTGCCATTTCCTTGGATTAAAGACAGAATTATGCCAGGGACCGGAGAGTACTTCAGAGGAGATTTCTCGATGAGTTTGTTAACATTTATGACTATACACTTCGTGCAAGAGATCGAGCAAGCAAGTCCATCAATGATTTCTGATTAAAAGCCCAAGTCGACCTGTGGGGAGTCAATGTGATTGGATGTCTGGCTCACCAAAACATCAAGACTTTTTTTTTCTCGAGGTGTTCGCTTCTTTCGTGAGGTCTGGCGTAATGGATCTGCTCATCAAGCTCTTAAGCAACATGAACAAGTCTGTATAAATAAATGTCATGGGGATGGTGTGACTTCTTTGCTCACTAACAAGATCAAATTTAGTTTTGCTGCAATGAGAGGGTCCTTAATAAACAGCCTCCTAAATCACCTTAAGGGTCTGTGTGCCTAGATTTCTTGTCCTTACAGGCTTTACATACTGCGTTTTGCCATATAGGGAAAAAAAAATTCAAACCATAGTATCTTGCAAAACATAAGTGGCATTGGTGATCTAATGATGTTAAAGTAGTCCTCCCAGCAGGCTGGAGTATCCTTTAGATCTTGGCACCCTGCATGCAGTACACTGTTGACTTTCCATTGTGTTTCTTCCACTCCTTTTCACAATGCTCCATGTACAATATGGAGACCGCAACTGCCAATGTGTATATGATGTACATCAAAATCTAGGAGGTACTTCTCAATCTTTGAGTAAAATGACCAATTTACATTTGGCCCATCTATGGAGATCTGAACCATGTTTTTCTTTGGTAGATTATCACTGCCCTTTTTATAAACCCCTTTAAGGTCCAATGCACTAGGTGCATTTCAGAATCTGAAAATCTCGCCACAACTTCGTCCTCAAATTGCATAATTGTTCGCACCTACGTTCCTATAATGATGAATACGTCTTCGTAAATTGAAAGCGCGTGTCAGTTGTTCCTAATTAGCATAGGTAAACGCTCCGGTATTTCCCATAAAAGGGCATTAAACTGCAGGGCGGAGTGGAAACTCATCGTAAAAACGTGGAGAATGCAAAAATGCAGAAAATGTATAGACAGTATAGAGACAAAAAAACTTCTGTTGTTCAGAAGTGGAAATACTTCTGCAAGAAGTAAACAGGCAAAAAGATGTAATATTTAGCAGCGTCAGTGGTTGCAAAATCAAATACAAAAAGGATGCATGGGATTTAATCAATCGTTCTGTGAACGCTGTGTCAGGGGAAGGGCGCACCACTGATGACATAAAAAAGAAATTGTATGACATGAAGTTTGAGGCAAAAAAAGTATTGCCAAACGAGAGATTCTGACCACAGTAGGGGGAAAGGCTTGCACTGTCCTTACTGAGCTGGTCCAGCACATCGGGGACATAATCGGAATGACCGCAATCTCGGGTGTGCCCGCAATCTCGGGTTTGCCCGCAATCTCGGGTGTGCCCGCAATCTCGGGTGTGCCATCCACAGAAAAGTGTTAAATATATGCAAATATTTGAAATAATTCTTCATAATATTTAAAGCACTGTACAATTGATGAAAACGCAGACTAATGATTTGTCACGAAATGTCAGCGCGCAAATCTGCGTAAGAGTGCTTTTCACTGTGCGTAGATTCTGTTCTTTCCTAAGAACAAATTCCAGATAAGTAAACATTGGTGAATGTCAGAATCTTCGTGGAAACTGCGTAAGTGGGTTTTAAGAACAAATTTCTTCTTAAGAGCGGTTGAAGAATATGGCCCATTGTCTTCCGTTTTGTTTATCCGATTATTTCAGATACAACTACTTGGTTTGTCATGCACTTTATCTAGACTTGTTTTTGTTTTGCCTGTAGCATGAACTCGAACCCATAACTATTGGTTAATACTGGACTGGACTATTCTGTTAACGCTTGCCTAATTTGTAGACAATAAAAAAATTTTCAAAATCTTTTAAAACATCGCGCAACACATTTGAGTTAATTTGTGCTCGATCCTGTAGCTGGACGACGTCTTAGTTCATCTTAATTTATCTTAGATCACTTAAGTCGTATTGCAAGCCTCTGGGGAAGATATTGATTCGCGTAATCACCGGTGGACTTAATTCTTTAATACAGCGTTTCCGCCTTTTATGTTAAATTATGAAGAATTCATTGTTGAGGGTTTTTAATGTTGTTTTTGTGAACTATTTTTGGAATACTCGTTCGGAATTACTAGGAAGCAATCGATGCCTGTTTGGGACAGTACTAGTTGGAATAAAAATAAATAATTATAGAGCCCTGCACCATGTGACAGCTCATGGTCACAAGTTAGTCTGGCCTTACGAAAAACTTTTTGGGAGTACATTACAGCCTCACATGGAGGCATAAAATCCAGCCCGCCACGTTATTTTATTTGGCCTGCAAGAGAGTTATTGTATGTGGCCCTCGAGAGCTAAAAAGGCACATTATTGTCTTAAAATAAAAGTGTATGCTCCTTTACAGCATTTCAGTGACCATAAACTACGCCTCCCACAATGCATGTCAATTTTGTGTGACCAGTTTGATGGAGTATTGTTGGTTTCTAAACCGGATAAATTAAAGGGATTTATATTATAATAACACAGAGCAATGTGCTTACATACATTTAAACATTTATGTAAATGCATGTACATATTTGCACACTTGAATAAATAACGCAGAGACAGTAAGTTAACAACATATTACGGAGTAGTAACTTTTATACAGTCTTATGGTTACAACCGGCCCATCAAGGGCCACCATAAAACTGACGTGACTGACGGTGAAAAAGAGTTTGACACCCGTGTGTTAGCATATACAATAAACGCATCACATTACACTTAAATCGTTTCCGCTGAAACGCGCCCCCCGCTTATCATTCGAATCTCCACTCACCTGTTTCTCTCCGCTGGGCTTGCGGTGAGACAGCAGCAGCTCCACGGCACCAACCACCTCCTTGCGGATGGCATAGAGCAGAGCGTCCCCCACGTGCACGCCGTGGTTGAGCAGCAGTTCCATCACTTCCAGGTTCTCGTTCTCGATGGCGATGAGCAGAGCGCTGCGCCCCAGCGGGTCCAAGCAGTTCACGTTGATGTTGTAGTAGATTTCTGCCTCCTGCAGGGCCAGCTTCACCCCGGCATAGTCGCCTTTCTCCACCGCCGTCAGGTACGCCCGCTCCTCCGCCGAAAGCTCCGCTTCCGCCCGCACGATCTGCAGCGGAATGCGGTCGCGGTACGGCGAATAGCTCGCCTTCTTGTAGTACAGCTGGGCCATGGGATTCATCTTGCTCGCACGTTTGGTGTCGCTCACAGCCTACATGGGTGGTTGGAATCTGTGCCAAAACAAAAACAGCATGGGTTACAGCTTGGTTCCCCGCATATTACACAGTTGGATCGGCGTTACTGGGCAGGTTTGCCAAATCGACAGCGCAGCGAGATGCATCGTGTTAGCTCTCTTGGACGTCCGCTTTATTCTCATGACAATAGAGGGTTTCACCCGTGATTTGCCAAGCTGTTGGGACCATGTTAATACTCTGGTTGTGTTCGCCTCCTCCTTTGATGCTGCTTCACACATCAGAAATTGTACACGTTCGACTGGGCTTTGTTTGATCACTGCAAGCGGGGGGGATTCTTCTCCTACCGGATAATGACAGCCGAGGTGAAGACGCCCTGAGGTGGCTCTGGTCCTCATTCCCTGCACTGCTGAAGCCAGCTCTGTGGCCCCGCACAGCCCCCGAAAAGGCTTGCTCTTTCTGTGGCTGTGCTCACACGCATCCAGCAAGACACATCCATATTCATGGAACCACATGAAGTGGTAGGGGGGGGTGGAAGGTTGAGGCCTGGGGGTAGTGCACAGTGCTGATCCCCTGCCAAATATACCTCTCCAAACCATAAATCAGAAGGGAAGGCAGAGACAGGGTGTTGAGGGGGTGATGGAGAGAAACTGACATGAGGATTGCGCTTGCTATTTTTTTTTTGCCTCGGCCTGGTCTTGCTTGAGTGAGCCCTCTGCTTCAGAGGCTCTGCGGGGGAGACGGGTCCACTCCTAGCTGTGTCACAGGCGACAAAACCCCTATCCGAGTGTATTTCTCCTGCAATGTTTGAACGGCTGGTTTAAGTGCATCTGGTGGGAGCTTAATCTCCTGGGGACGGTGACCTTTGCAAGGCGGTCACTGACGCTGAGGCCCTGCTCGGATCACTTAGATTTAACAAACACATCAAAGGGATTGTCTGCAACCGAAATGTTAGATTTGTTCCCCCGTAGGCCCAGCTCATTAACCCCTCATGGCTTCGAGCGGTAATTCAACCCACCATTGACTTAATCGATACAACTGAGACACCTTTGATGCATTTGATCGTTTGCTGTGAGTGGTATCCTTGTCACAGCTGGTGAAACATTCCATTGAACACTCCAAACAAATGTATATTGTTGGCAAGGTATTGTGCAGAGAGATGCTCAATTAGTTTGGGTTCTTATCACATGTTTACCTAGCCGATGTCAGCAGTATTTTAGCTGTATTAAAAGTACTAGAACAAATGTCACTTAAAAAGCATTTCAAGCTGCCTAGTTCTTATAAAATGCACCAATTGAACAAAAGATTGTCAAATGTCGCTCATTAATAAAAGTGTCAATAACAACAACTGCATTTAAACAAACTTTTTTTTATTTTAATATTTTTGTCACTGAATATTTTCAGAACATTAACCAAACCCTAATATTACATAAAGGGAAATATTTACCCACTTACACTCAATAATTCGTTATCCATTTTCTCTATCACATCACAGTTAAAATATTTTGGACCCAATTCTACATGCATGCTATAACTTTATTTAGCAAGAACTGCTTAGTTTCAGGTCCTGCCGTAGCATCACAATTCGCTTAGGGCTGGCTATTGACTTGGCCATTCCAAAACATTACGTGCCCTTGGTGGTCCAGAGGACTTAGCAGCCATGTACTGGCATGCATGGTTTGGAGTCTGACTTGAAGCTTATTCGGCAAAAACCCTTTCACCAAAGTTCTTTATCAAATAAAGCATAAAATGATCGGAACTTTTTCAGGCATCCTAATTTAGATTTGAATGATTGTGGTGAGGTGTGCTTACACCTGAGCTGAATCTCAAGTGCACCTGGTTAATGAATAATCAATATTTCAAGCAAGTCTAGACTAGAATGTCAGAAAATAAGTTGGTTACCTAAAACATTTTGGAATGGCCAGACCTTAACTTAATGGAATGGCCAGACCTAAACTCAATGGAATGGCCAGTCATAAACTTAATGGAATGACCAGACCTAAACTTAATGGAATGGCCAGTTATAAACGTAATGGAATGGCCAGACCTAAACTCAATGGAATGGCCAGTCATAAACTTAATGGAATGACCAGACCTAAACTTAATGGAATGGCCAGTTATAAACGTAATGGAATGGCCAGACCGAAACGTAATGGAATGGCCAGACCTAAAGTTAACTGAATGGCCCAACATAAACTTAATGCAATGACTAGAACTAAACTTAATGGAATGGCCAGACCTAAACTTAATGGAATGGCCAGACATAAACTTAATGGAATGGCCAGACCTTAACTTAATGGAATGGCCAGACATAAAATCAATGGAATGGCCAGACATAAACTTAATGGAATGACCAGACCTAAACTTAATGGAATGACCAGACCTGAAACAAACACTTCACGCTGAAAACCATAAAACTGACACTGGGTCGGAATCAAGACCAGAGTCTGACGAGAACAATCATCAGGCATTTACGGCCGGCAGCCCAGAGAAACTAAAAACCTAGTTATCAGCGATTCCATTACCTGCAGTATTAGAGTAAAGAATCAGTCGGTGTGTGCCCATAGTAGTAAGGAGCACATTGAGACAATGTTAAAAGGACACACAACTTTTAACTGAAATATTACAAATAGTAATTTCATTCAATGTTGCAGTAGCTCAGTGATAGTTTTACTAAATAAAAATCTGTACTCGATTGTTCTAAGTTTGTACTCGATTGTTCCGGAGGCAGTTGCAGGGTACCGACAGGCCCGAAGGGCTGCAGCCGCTGCCGTGTCAGAGGCAAAGCAGCGGGTGTGGGAGAAGTTTGGAGAAGCTATGGAGAAGGACTTTCGGTCGGCACCAAAATGCTTCTGGAAAACCGTTCGGCACCTCAGAAGGGGAAAACGGGGAACCATCCAAGCTGTGTACAGTAAGGATGGGACACTGTTGACCTCAACTGATGATGTGATCGGGCGCTGGAAAGAGCATTTTGAGGAGCTCCTGAATCCGACCTACACGCCCTCTAGTACAGAGGCAGAGCTGGAGGCTGATGGAGGGTCATCGTCAGTTTCCCTGGGGGAAGTCGCTGAGGTAGTCAAACAACTCCACAGTGGCAAAGCCCCAGGGACTGATGAGATTCGTCCAGAAATGCTAAAAGCTTTGGGTGGGGAAGGGCTGTCTTGGTTGACACGCCTCTTCAACATTGCATGGAAGTCTGGGACAGTGCCAGAGGAGTGGCAGACCGGGGTGGTGGTTCCCCTCTTTAAAAGGGGGACCAGAGAGTGTGTGCCAATTACAGAGGTATCACACTCCTCAGCCTCCCTGGTAAAGTGTACTCCAAAGTGCTGGAAAGGAGGGTTCGGCCAATAGTCGAACCTCAGATTGAAGAGGAACAATGCGGTTTTCGTCCTGGCCGGGAACCACGGACCAGCTCTTTACTCTCGCAAGGATCCTGGAGGGGGCCTGGGAGTATGCCCATCCAGTCTACATGTGTTTTGTGGATCTGGAGAAGGCGTATGACCGGGTACCCCGGGATCTTTTGTGGGAGGTGCTGCGGGAGTATGGGGTGAGGGGGTCTCTTCTCAGGGCCATCCAATCTCTGTACGCTCAAAGCATGAGCTGTGTCCGTGTCCTCGGCAGTAAGTCGGATTCGTTCCCGGTGGGGTTGGCCTCCGCCAGGGCTGCGCTTTGTCACCAATCCTGTTTGTAATATTCATGGACAGGATATCAAGGCGTAGTCATGGGGGGAGGGGTTCCCGTTCGGTGGGCTGATGGTCACATCACTGCTTTTTGCGGATGATGTGGTCCTGATGGCCTCATCGGTCGGTGACCTTCAGCACTCACTGGATCGGTTCGCAGCCGAGTGTGAAGCGGCTGGGATGAGGGTTAGCACCTCTAAATCTGAGGCCATGACTCTCAGCAGGAAACCGGTGGAGTGCCTACTCCGGGTAGGGAATGAGTCCTTACTCCAAGTGAAGGAGTTCAAGTACCTCGGGGTCCTGTTCGCGAGTGAGGGAACAATGGAGCGGGAGTTTGGTCGGAGGATCGGAGCAGCGGGGGCGGTGTTGCATTCGCTTCACCGCACCGTTGTGACGAAAAGAGAGCTGAGCCGAAAGGCAAAGCTCTCGATCTACCGGTCAATCTTTGTTCCTACCCTCACCTATGGTCATGAAAGCTGGGTCATGACCGAAAGAACGAGATCGCGGGTACAAGCGGCCGAAATGGGTTTTCTCAGAAAGGTGGCTGGCCTCTCCCTTAGGGATAGGGTGAGAAGCTCAGTCATCCGAGAGGAACTCGGAGTAGAGCCGCTGCTCCTTTGCATAGAAAGGAGCCAGTTGAGGTGGTTCGGGCATCTTGTAAGAATGCCACCTGGGCGCCTCCCTAGAGAGGTGTTCCAGGCACGTCCAGCTGGGAGGAGACCTCGGGGAAGACCCAGGACTAGGTGGAGAGATTATATCTCCACACTGGCCTGGGAACGCCTCGGGATTCCCCAGTCAGAGCTGGCTAATGTTGCCCGGGAAAGGGAAGTTTGGGGTCCCCTGCTAGAGCTGCTACCCCCGCGACCCGACCCCGGATAAGCGGTTGAAGATGAGATGAGAGAGATGAGATTGTTCTAAGTATATTGGTAAGTTGAACATTTTCACAAAAAAATATTTAGTAGCTTTGAAAACTATTATTTCAAATTAGCTCTCCAAAAAACTGAATTTGAAATAAATGCAGCTATCATATAAAATGATAGCTTCCTTATTCCCTTACAAACGCTCATGTTGTACTCTGTTTTAAAGATATTTTAGGCCAGTACTGCACAGACTGCACCTTTTCTCAATGTGAGCATATAATTGGAATTATATGCGGGTGAACCCAGCCAAAGCCAAATGTCTTCCCAACTGTAGCACACATCACCAATATGTTCTTCTAATAGAGCCGACCAAAACCACTCAAAACCATTACCCCCTTAACCATGTCAATTAACATCCCATATAAAATATGAACTGCAAAGCACATAATGTTGATTGCGCCCCATCGACAGGTTTTTTATTCTTGAGCTGTGGCATCTAATTTTCAGATTTATGTCTCTGGAGGGAATTCTGGGTTCACGGGTCCATGGTTAATTCAACATCCTTTTTCTAGTGGATTGATACAGAGTTATTGGTTTCTCCTCACACACACAAAACACACCAGGAGCAACCAAACTGTGCTGTATGCTTATAGAGACAGCACAAACCCAAATTCGCTTTGGTTTGGGTCCTTTTGAGCCTTCTGGTGAATAGCCGGTGACATGTTTTTTGTTATTACTGGCAGTATTTAGAGTCATCTGTCTTCAACTTGATTAGCAGGGTTGAAGACATTATGTCATCTTGACATCATTAACTCAATGAAAAGTACTTTTTATATATTGTGTTATACAGCATATTGCTTCTTTCATAGCAGAACTATGCCATGTACATCTTCAAGGAGGATTGTGTCTACATGTTGGAGTCTGCAATTAGCTAAGTGACTTGTGTGCTAATGTGATGGGTGTTAATATTGAACATGCCTGTCCATGTGTTCAGCGTCTCATTACCATGCCGACTGATGCATGGACCACTATTCTACACCACCCTCCATTTACCACAAGACTAATAGCCTGGTTTTTTTTACAGTCTTTTTTTCTACTTCTCTTTCATGTGCATTTCAACAAATGAAAACTGTGAGGGAAGTGCTGCTTCAATAACGTGAACTATATTTAATCACTAAAGGCTCTATTTCTATACAAAGAAAAACATTTTTCCCCCCGAAAAAACGGAAACGATGGTATTGCGGTGCAGAATGTGTGAAGAAAATAGAATGTGAAAGTGAACCGGTCCTATATCTTAATTTGAACCTGTTTCGCCGCACAGCAGTGAAAGAACCCTGCAGCAACTGGAAATGTGAACTGTTCTGTGGGTTATAATTAAGAGATTTTCTGTTTTAAGCGGGGATGATTTTATTTGTATTTTTTCACTTTCATCACAGTGCAAAATAAAGCATTTTCTGCTGTTCAGGAAAGAACTTCTGCCAGAACCAGATGATCAAATTAAGATATGGGATCTGTAACGAAACAGGCTGTGGGCGTACGACCTGTGGGGGCACTGTAATGTCATAGTGAGTACCACTGATTCACTATACTTCTGAAGTCTTGCGAGCTGCGGTGGAATTGCCCTGCCTGCTTGTACACTCACTGTTCCACTCTGATCGATAGAGCTCAGCTCTCTATGTGTGATTTAAGAACTAAATGTGGAGTCATTTGAAGACAGCAGAGCAATGAAACTTGGACGGAAAAGTGTCACACAGTCTGAGGCGATATCTGTGGGTTATTCACCTCTTTGATGGGAATGGTTGGGTTCCAGCGATAGAATGAGTGCCACTAAAACCAAAATGCCTATTTAAGGTCAACACTTGGCTGTACTTTTGCTTCTTAGTCTTGCTCAGGTAGGCAGAGAGAACGGAGCCCCTTGGCAATGCACTGTACATGATGAATACAGAATAATTCCTGTTTGGTTTGTTCCTGTCAGGATGGAGACCTAGGGCTTCATATATCAGCTGCTGTGGACCCAACAGACTCTAGCTGCAAAAGCGTCTTCCACTGTTCCGGACTGTTTGGTTTAGATGATGATTGAAAACCCAGTGGAGTGTGCAGTAATTATGGACTTCTGAGTTTCATTTAAAATGAAGCTATGCTACTCATGCCCTGTTTTCACTGTATTTCACACGATGTAATAACAATTGTGACATGAGCCCAAGGAGTAAAGGGACCCAGGTGCGTGTCTGCGCTACAGTTATAAGGAAGTTCATGGAGATGTGAATGGATCTGCTGTGGCGTCTCAAACTGCAGGACTGCAACTATACTGTATAATTTAGGACATGTCACAGAAGCTAAGCCAAACCAACCAAAGAGTGAACTTAATGTGAAGTTAATGTATTTTAAAAACCCAAGTACAAAAAGTACAATGCCCTCCGGAATTACCACGCTCTTTATAAAAATGAACAAAATTAGCTTTGAAGTAGAAAAGTTGTTTAAGCTTGGACTTGCACTCAAACAATGTGAGACTAACAATTAGTTGTAGTACAAAAGGTTGAATCCTGGAGCCCCGAGTTGGCAAAATGTCTCTACCGACTAGCATTCTGCTAGAAGAAAGCCACCAATATCATCAACACAGACATACAGTTTGCAGCAGGAGTTTGCTAAAGATCTTTGAAACTTTGATTGGAACCAGGTTATAATGTCAAATAACAGTGGGGCTCTTTGACCACAAACACCCAATGTGGAATTGTTTTAAAAAAGAGATGGTCATGCAGAACATATCCAAATGTCGACTGTTAAGTTAAGTGCCGGATATGTGATGTTGTGGGGCTGTTTCACTTTCATGGGAACCTGGTTAGGATACATGGTGTATAGTCAAACATTATAATTAAGTAACGTGCTGATATGTGATGTTGTGGGGCTGTTTCACTTTCATGGGAACCTGGTTAGGATACATGGTGTATCGTCAAACATTATAATTATGTGATGTTGTGGGGCTGTTTCACTTTCATGGGAACCTGGTTAGGATACTGTCAAACATTATAATTTATGTGATGTGATGTTGGGGCTGTTTCTTTTATGGGAACCTGGTTAGGATCATGGGAACCTGGTGCCGGATATGTGATACTGGTTAGGATACATGGTGTATCGTCAAACATTATAATTAAGTAACGTGCTGATATGTGATGTTGTGATGTTTCACTTTTGGGAACCTGGTTAGGCATGGTGTTTCAAACATTATAATTTTCTGATATGTGATGTTGTGGGAACCTGGTTAGGATACATGGTGTATCATTCGTCAAACATTATAATTAAGTAAAGTCGGATATGTGAAACATGGGAATTATAATTGTAGTCAAACATTATAATTAAGTAAAGTGCCGGATATGTGATGTTGTGGGGCTGTTTCAAACATTATAATTAAGTAAAGTGCCGGATATGTGATGTTGTGGGGCTGTTTCACTTTATGGGAACCTGGTTAGTGATCAAACATGGTGTGATGGGGCTGTTTCACAAACATCATATTATAATTAAGTAACGTGCCGGATATGTGATGTTGTGGGGCTGTTTCACTTTCATGGGAACCTGGTTAGGATACATGGTGTATCGTCAAACATTATAATTAAGTAAAGTGCCGGATATGTGATGTTGTGGGGCTGTTTCACTTTCATGGGAACCTGGTTAGGATACATGGTGTATCGTCAAACATTATAATTAAGTAACGTGCTGATATGTGATGTTGTGGGGGGCTGTTTCACTTTCTGATATGTGGGAACTTTCTGGAACCTGGATACATGGTGTATCGTCAAACAAACATTATAATTAAGTAACGTGCTGATATGTGATGTTGTGGGGCTGTTTCACTTTCATGGGAACCTGGTTAGGATACATGGTGTATCGTCAAACATTATAATTAAGTAACGTGCTGATATGTGATGTTGTGGGGCTGTTTCACTTTCATGGGAACCTGGTTAGGATACATGGTGTATCGTCAAACATTATAATTAAGTAACGTGCCGGATATGTGATGTTGTGGGGCTGTTTCACTTTCATGGGAACCTGGTTAGGATACATGGTGTATCGTCAAACATTATAATTAAGTAACGTGCTGATATGTGATGTTGTGGGGCTGTTTCACTTTCATGGGAACCTGGTTAGGATACATGGTGTATCGTCAAACATTATAATTTAGTAACGTGCCGGATATGTGATGTTGTGGGGCTGTTTCACTTTTATGGGAACCTGGTTAGGATACATGGTGTATCGTCAAACATCATAATTAAGTAACGTGCCGGATATGTGATGTTGTGGGGCTGTTTCACTTTCATGGGAACCTGGTTAGGATACATGGTGTATCGTCAAACATTATAATTAAGTAACGTGCTGATATGTGATGTTGTGGGGCTGTTTCACTTTCATGGGAACCTGGTTAGGATACATGGTGTATCGTCAAACATTATAATTAAGTAACGTGCTGATATGTGATGTTGTGGGGCTGTTTCACTTTCATGGGAACCTGGTTAGGATACATGGTGTATCGTCAAACATTATAATTAAGTAAAGTGCCGGATATGTGATGTTGTGGGGCTGTTTCACTTTCATGGGAACCTGGTTAGGATACATGGTGTATCGTCAAACATTATAATTTAGTAACGTGCCGGATATGTGATGTTGTGGGGCTGTTTCACTTTTATGGGAACCTGGTTAGGATACATGGTGTATCGTCAAACATCATACTTAAGTAACGTGCCGGATATGTGATGTTGTGGGGCTGTTTTACTTTCATGGGAACCTGGTTAGGATACATGGTGTATCGTCAAACATTATAATTAAGTAACGTGCTGATATGTGATGTTGTGGGGCTGTTTCACTTTCATGGGAACCTGGTTAGGATACATGGTGTATCGTCAAACATTATAATTAAGTAACGTGCTGATATGTGATGTTGTGGGGCTGTTTCACTTTCATGAGAACCTGGTTAGGATACATGGTGTATCGTCAAACATTATAATTTAGTAACGTGCTGATATGTGATGTTGTGGGGCTGTTTCACTTTTATGGGAACCTGGTTAGGATACATGGTGTATCGTCAAAAATCATAATTAAGTAACGTGCCGGATATGTGATGTTGTGGGGCTGTTTCACTTTCATGGGAACCTGGTTAGGATACATGGTGTATCGTCAAACATTATAATTAAGTAACGTGCTGATATGTGATGTTGTGGGGCTGTTTCACTTTCATGGGAACCTGGTTAGGATACATGGTGTATCGTCAAACATTATAATTTAGTAACGTGCCGGATATGTGATGTTGTGGGGCTGTTTCACTTTTATGGGAACCTGGTTAGGATACATGGTGTATCGTCAAACATCATAATTAAGTAACGTGCCGGATATGTGATGTTGTGGGGCTGTTTCACTTTCATGGGAACCTGGTTAGGATACATGGTGTATCGTCAAACATTATAATTAAGTAACGTGCTGATATGTGATGTTGTGGGGCTGTTTCACTTTCATGGGAACCTGGTTAGGATACATGGTGTATCGTCAAACATTATAATTAAGTAACGTGCTGATATGTGATGTTGTGGGGCTGTTTCACTTTCATGGGAACCTGGTTAGGATACATGGTGTATCGTCAAACATTATAATTAAGTAAAGTGCCGGATATGTGATGTTGTGGGGCTGTTTCACTTTCATGGGAACCTGGTTAGGATACATGGTGTATCGTCAAACATTATAATTAAGTAAAGTGCCGGATATGTGATGTTGTGGGGCTGTTTCACTTTTATGGGAACCTGGTTAGGATACATGGTGTATCGTCAAACATTATAATTAAGTAAAGTGCCGGATATGTGATGTTGTGGGGCTGTTTCACTTTTATGGGAAGCTGGTTAGGATACATGGTGTATCGTCAAACATCATAATTAAGTAACGTGCCGGATATGTGATGTTGTGGGGCTGTTTCACTTTCATGGGAACCTGGTTAGGATACATGGTGTATCGTCAAACATTATAATTAAGTAAAGTGCCGGATATGTGATGTTGTGGGGCTGTTTCACTTTCATGGGAACCTGGTTAGGATACATGGTGTATCGTCAAACATTATAATTAAGTAACGTGCTGATATGTGATGTTGTGGGGCTGTTTCACTTTCATGGGAACCTGGTTAGGATACATGGTGTATCGTCAAACATTATAATTAAGTAACGTGCTGATATGTGATGTTGTGGGGCTGTTTCACTTTTATGGGAACCTGGTTAGGATACATGGTGTATCGTCAAACATCATAATTAAGTAACGTGCCGGATATGTGATGTTGTGGGGCTGTTTCAATTTCATGGGAACCTGGTTAGGATACATGGTGTATCGTCAAACATTATAATTAAGTAAAGTGCCGGATATGTGATGTTGTGGGGCTGTTTCACTTTTATGGGAACCTGGTTAGGATACATGGTGTATCGTCAAACATCATAATTATCCAGCACATTCAAATAAAAAGAAACAAAAATGACAGAAGATAAAATCAATCTTTTGAAATGGCCATCCCAGTTACTAACAAAATTACTGTTAAAACTCAAAAAAGCAAACAAGATCAAGAGAGTTTTAAGTGGTTTTACAAGGTTGAGCAAAATTGTTAAAATCGACTCCTTTTTCCCATAATTTTAACAGTCAAATTGAATTTGCAAAACATTTTAAGTATAAAGGATTTAAATAGTATTTTCTGTACAACAACATGGTGACTTTTCTTAATGATTAATGCTAAATACATTTGTAAATGAACAATACATTACTGTGGTGAAAACTACAAGCCTGGGGGAATAATATGTTGTGGATGACTGTGTCACTGGAGTGCATTATGAATATGTCAGGTCCTGTGTTTTCACTTCTTATTGTTTAACGAATCTGTTTAGTGTCTGTTATTATAGTGTTTCTTTGTTTACTGAGTCTAGTGTTTGTATTTCTATGTCCAGATCTACTTTTATATCTATGCTCAGTTCTTTTGGTTAAACACGCCCCTGACCACCTTCATTTCGTTAACCTTATTTCTGCACCACCTGTTCCCATCATATTTTGCCCATTTAATTTGGTCCTTGTTCTTTTTTATGTGGAATTGCTTGTTTCGACACCATTTTGAAGTACTTTATATATTCAAACCTCAGTGTACCAACCTGTTGCTGTCTGTTTAATTTGGACTCTGATTCCTAGTCTTTGACTCTAGTTTTAATATCCAGCCTGTTTTCTGACAAAACCTCCCTCCTGACCCTCCGGTACTTGGGCCTGACCTTTTTGCATTCCCTGGGTTTGACCTTCTGCCTGTTCCTTGACAATACCAACATCCTTCTGTGGTAGTCTGCAAAAATAAAATAAAAAGCTGCGCCCTGCGCTTAAAACCAACCCTCTGTCTCTCATCGCAGTCTTTCCAGAATAGCAAACATCGAAATTACATTACCTTTTGAAATTAAATTGTTTCCTTCCTGGCTCAAGAGAGTGCGATATAACTTAGTTTGATTGTATAGAACATCAGACCAACTAACATAATTCATTTCAGCAGGCCAACAAGATTCAGCTACCACATACTATGTTGTCAAACTAATGTTAAGTTAATCACAATTATGTGTCCTAAATTATCAAATCACAGAGAACAATGTCACTGAATAACAAGGTCCTCACAAGTGTAGAAAAAAAACCGCAAGGACCAGTTTTAACTTAAAAAGAGTTCCTTTTTCATTTTAGAGTAAGGTTAAAGGTTACAGTAAAGTAGGGTTAAAGTTGGGGAGTTAGGATTATGGGTTCAGTTTAGGATTAGGATTTAGGATCATGTTTAGGTTCAATTAAGGGCTAGGGGTTGGAAAAAAAACGATTAGTGAATCAGTTGTGTTGGTGTATATGTGTAGCAGACAAATGTACTGATGTGCACCTATACACTAACTGGGATTTTAATTCTGAAACTCACACTGACTTCCGAGAGTTCCACTCAGAAGAAACTCTAATTAAAATGAAGACACTTGTTACTACAGCTAAGACTTGATAGTAGGTGGGGAACACAGAGAGAGAGGAAAGAGTGAGGAGGGGTAGGAGGAATCCACCAGCAGCACCGTGAGAAATGGTGATCTCCCGCTCTGCTATGTGTGACTCGTCTACAATTCCTACCCGAGGGATGCTGTTTCTCACAGCCCGTCAACTGTCTGACGAAGATTGCCATGCAGGTCTTTAGCCAGATTCTGTTCAACGCTGTCAATAATTACTCTAATTATTATTACCACAACACCAGTACTCCCCCACAGAGAGGTTTTCGGAAACACTCACTTGACTAAATGTTGGGTTTATTTTCTATCTTTAGAACTCCGCGTGATGCAACAAACACAGTGAAGTAAGACTAAGGATTGTATCTTAGAAACGCTAAAGATGCTTGAATGCCGTTCTGCACTAACTAGTGTAATCGAAACAACAGACAGTGCATTGTTGGTTTTTCAGTCCATGGTTGGCCGTCAGGGGAACATTGATAGTGGGTTTAGTTCATTGGCCTCAGGTGCGGAACCACAGGTGTGAATTCAAAGCACCCCTACGGCACACAGATGGATAAAAGGGCTAGGACTGGAACGGTCGAACCGCCCAATACAACACAGGAGGACTTTATCTCTCTGGATGGCTAACAGATGTCGACACGTTAGTCTGCATCATTTTCTGATCCATGCCGAAATACGAATGCGTCTGTGTGCGAGTGAGAGGTGGCAAAAATAATCCTCGGCTAGCTACGCATGCGACTCACCGAGCCTGCGTGGCGCATGTGCCTATTGTGCGCGTGTGTTGGTGAATTCTCCGGGAAATCATTCAGAAGATTCCATGGTGCGTGTGTGCATTGCTGCACATCCCTATTATCCCATCTGAATCTGATCCCAGCAATAAACAACGTGGGATTGAATAGACATGATCGGTCCTTAGAACTTCAAACGCCGTGTCTACTGATTGGATACCAGTAAGAGGAGGAGGAGGATGAGGGGAAGGAGGAAGCAAAAAAGACATGATGTGTGATCATTTGTTCTGTGCTGCGCAGTGATAGATCAGCAGCATAAGGGCACCAGAGCACGGCTCCTGTAGGCTGATTGATTATGTGCTTTGAAAACAAGGAGCATTGCTCTTCATGTCTGTCCGTCTCTATACTGTTTCTATTCCTCTGCAGAACATCTGCGTGGTTCATTGTTGGCCTTTGACAAGTCATACAGAGGCATGGAGATTCATTAGTGGGGTAATAACCCTCACGTCCAAACGCACAGTCACAGGCCAGAGCTTAATTGTGTTTCCCGGCCTTTGAAAAGGTTGAGGGCAAGCCAAGCACTCGTAAGGTAGCAGACGTGTTTGAAAAAAGCACAATTTGCCAATGCCCGGCTGAAACATGCATAAAATACGCCTAAAGCTTTCTGTAGTGCTTTCACAATGAGAGGAACTACAGGCAGGTTTGAGAAAGCTTTACTGGTTAATTTGCATTGATGACGGCTCATGTATCTCAGCATTTATGGATGTACCACTCTGTATGTCCAGAGTGGCAGACTGCATTATAACTAAAACTGTAGCCTGCAATCTGGCTTGTATTTTCTGCATGAATGATGCCTTTAGTTTAACCCATTTCATTGACCCCCCAGCAAATGAAACATGCACACCAACTCAAGCGTGTTAGGAATTAAAAGGCAAAGACCAATCTGACCGTCCGCCCTGGAGTCCCGTGCCTAGTTTGATTATGCAGATCCAATGTTTACAAGGATTGATAAAGCTTCCGGAAAACTTACCTGATTCAGATTTCTACATTCCCTTCTGCATAGTTTTTTTCTACTGTGTCTTTCCCCGCCACTGTGGTTACATCTAGGTCGTTTTTGGAATAGTGTTTGAGCGGTCCGGTTCCGATCGATCGATGTATTATCCAATTCTCATGGTCAGTGACTGAGGGTCCAAGAAAAGGCTTTCAGCACCCATCATGGGGTTCGAAAGCCTAATCAGGTACAGATAACGGCGTCAGTGCCTCCATGCCGATACTCCTTTTTACTTGGGGAGAAAAAAAACAAGAGCCCAGCTTATTATCCAGGAGGTTTTCTCTGGTTCCCAGTGATCAGACAACAAACAGAGAAATCCTACTCTGTTTGGGGAAGCGGTCTGCTCAGTTACCTTGCTCTACGCTTCTCTCCGTCCACACAGCTTGCCGCGCTCCGCTCACTCCCCCTTGATTGGTGTAGCGGCCGTACCGGGCGCTCGCCGAGCTTTTGCCGCGGTTGTCATGGTGTCGAGCGGTGTGTGATCGCGGCAGTGGCGCTGGCAGCCCTCCCTCACTTTCCTTCCCCCTCCCCCCATCTCCCCCGCTTTATCTCGCGCGCAAGCCTCCTCCGTCCCATGTTCCCAGTGTCTGCCTGTTTGGCTGCTGCGAACGTCAGCTCCTTCCCGCTCAGGTCCCCGAATTGCAGGTGTTATTCGTCATCCGCGGCTAATCGAGCATCAGGGGACTTGACAGAGCTTCTCCCTCCCAGACCGTCGCCTCCGAAACCTGCAGAGCTTTGGCTTTATTGCTGCAGCTTTCAATTCCCACGCGTAATCAATACATGTAACTGCACGGAGCAATGCTTAACCCTGTGCTGCATCTAACCAAACATATGCGTATTAATAGAAAGAGGTATTCTTTACACATGGAGCCAGTCGTGTTCTGGGCGGTGAACAGAGCACCTTTGAATTGACGAGATGAGAGGGGATGCACATGCCAGCGGTGTGTTCAGCCTCGTGGCCTCATTCTTCCCAATCAGATGATATTATTTACCGGAATGACAGTCTTGTGGCACTGCAGACGACACGCACACACAAACACAAGCACGCACACACGCACAAACACAAGCATGCATGCACACATACACGCACAAACACATACACGCACACACGCAAGCACACATACACACACGCACACGCACACACACATGAGGACGAGGACTGCTTTGGCAAGCACACGAACACGCACGGCCACGGACACGCGTCGGCACAGGCTGATGCACACTCATACAGTGGAAAATTCTGGATTCATGCCAATGTGGAAGAACATAATGGACTGATTCAGTTGCAGTTTGCCACTGCTCATTATCAGTCTCTATACTGTTGAATCACATTCTCAGTCTTCTAGAAGAATCCAAATGTGATGCCTGCAGGTATTCACTACATGAAACAATAAGGAAGTCGCTCAGACGTCTTACAGCCGTGATTGATTTACCTATATTCGCGATTTTCATTGAATATCCATAATATATAAACATCAGCTGTGCATTCACTGCTCCCTTGATAATGTAAATATATAAATAATTGTCTAGAATAAATTATTCAAATACTGAGCTTAATAGTGTGCTCAACTAGTTGGGAAAATGCTGATTTGTTGTAATAACAGAATTGACCACGGAGTGTTGTTGTGTTTAACAAGTAAGCCTGCCCCTTTCATGAATATATGTTTTAGGCTATTAAATGGAGAACGCATTGAAGGGATTTTAACCCGTTGCTTTATTCAGATTTCTTCCAGCTTCTTAATATTCTTGTTCTGTGATTATGTACTACAGAAATTTTAAAGAAAGTCCAGGGACTGAATTTGTGGTAAATTAACAGTTTATTTAAGGATTTCAGGTACTGTCTTGCTGAAAGGTTGCCTGGAAAAGTTTCAGCCTCCAGTTATTATAAAATCATATAATTTATCAAAATTATGATTTGAATTATTTATTTAAGGAAATCAATCAAATGTATTATAGCGACTGTGGTAGTGCCACTACCTGCCCGTCTAAATGGAATGTCCCTCGCGGGGGTAGCAGCTCTAGCAGGGGACCCCAAACTTCCCTTTCCCGGGCAACATTAGCCAGCTCTGACTGGGGAATCCCGAGGCGTTCCCAGGCCAGTGTGGAGATATAATCTCTCCACCTAGTCCCGGGTCTTCCCCGAGGTCTCCTCCCAGCTTACCAGTAGAATATTTTAAAAGTACAACATGTAAAACTGTTGTACTTTAAAGAAAATGTAAAACATTATCCAAGTCAGCTGCATGACCAGATGTACAAAGAAAAAATTCAGGTGGGGTCAGTGGAGAGTCGGAACCATCAGGCTTGATCTGCAACACTGGTAGTCCCAAGGTGTGGTCCGGAGACTCGTGTCCTGCCAAGTTCACACGGAAAGGAAACAAGCGGAGTGCGACCCCAAACCCCTATTGCCTCTGCACAATATACAGCAGCGTAAAACTCTGGGGCTGAGACAGATGTCTAGTGACAGTATCCGAGTCTAACAACAGGCAGGAAGTAACGCCACCAAAGTTGCCAAGCATCTAGTCATTCAGTCCCCTACAGGCCTGACATCCTGGCCCTGTGGTTATGATGTCATTGACCCACTACTGGACCCACTGAAGTTTGTCTACAGAGCCAACAGGTCTGTGGATGAGACAATCAACATGGCTCTGCACTTCATCCAGCATCTAGACTCCCTTGGGACCGTAATCCCCACTTGGCTCCAGGACTCCAGGACACGCTCTCCCGACTGTGGTCCCCAGTCCACTTGCAATGGATCACAAGTACTCATCTCTCTGTAGTGCCACTCATTGGCATCAATCTACCGTCTCTACAGGACCTGCACACCTCCCAGACACTGAGGCGGACAGCAAAGATTGTAGCTGATCCCTCTCACCCTAAAAATTGACTATACAGAACTCTCCCCTCAGGAAGGTTGAAGGTTGAAGGTTGAAGACTCTTCCAATCTGGAATATCTTATGGTCAGCTGCAAACCCTTTTACTTGCCTTGAAAGTTCACATTCATTGTCGTTACCACAGCCTACATTTCACCAGATGCTACGGCTAAGATAGCAATGAAAGATCTGCAGGTTTCCATTTGCATTCAGCAGACGTCTCATCCCGATGTGATCCCCACTATAATTGTTGCAGGGAAGTTCAACCACTCCAGCCTGAATACGGGTTTTTCCTAAATTCCACCAAAATGACTCCTGCCCCACAAGAGGAGAAAATATACTTGACCATATGTACACTAACATTGCGAGGGCTAACAAAGCCACCCCCCTCCCCACACGGGTCAGTCTGATCACTGTGCTACTAAAGTATCTACCCATCATCGAGTGTGTGAAACCGACAGTGAAGACAGTCAAAGTGTGGCCTGAGGGGTCTGACTCATCACTACAGATCCAGTTTCAACACACAGACTGGAGTCTGTATGCCACTCAGGATTCAACTGACTCCCATATTGACATTGAATCATATGCATCCTCCGTCCTGGATTACATCAACACCTGCACCAACAACGTCACCACTCATAAACAAATAAAGACCTTCACCAACCAGAAGCCTTGGATGAACAGAAAGGTCAGACAACTGCTGAAGGCACCTGATACTGCTTTCAGATCCTGTGATCAGGAGGCCTACAGCCCATCCAGGGCCAATCTGAAAGGGGGCATCAAGATGGCCAAACTGAGTGTCGAAGAGCATTTTCACAATAACTCTGACCCTCACGTATGTGTCAGGGCATTCAAGCCATCATTGACTTCCGACCAAAGCACCCTACCCCCTCAAAAGCCACTGACGTCTCCATTACGAACGAGCTGAACAGCTTATGTGCCCGCTTAGACAGGGACAACAATGACCCAGACATAAAATTGGAACGCACCCCAGACGTCGTCCCCCTTAGTCTGTCCATCGCGGAGGTATCTCCTTCACTTAGCGGGGTGAACGCACACAAGGCGACTGGTCCTGATGGTGTCCCTCAACGCCGGTGTCCTATGTGACAACCTCACTTCCTCCACTTTGAACCTAAACAACGGTGTCCCTCAGGGCTGTGTGCTTAGCCCAGTCTTGTACTCCCTCTTCACCCATGACTGTATCCCTGTACACAGCTCCAATACCATCGTCAAGTTCACAGATGACACCACAGTAGTTGGTTTGATCAGGGACAAGGAGGTAGCCTACAGAGAGGAGATCAAGCACCTAGTGGCTTGGTGTGCAGATTACAACCTGGCCATCAATGCAAAGAAAACCAAATAACTGATTGTGGATAACAGGAAGACAAAAAGCTGTAAACATGCCCAAGTTCTCATTGATGAGACCACAGTGGAACATGTGGTCAGCTACAAATTCCTGGTTCTCCACAACTCCAGCGACGTATCCTGGTCCCTCAACACCACAACCCTGGTCAAAAAGGAACAACAGCGCCTGTACGTTTTACTTAAGTTATAGAGGGCCCACCTATTTTACTACATCCTGGTAAACTTTTACTGCTGCACGGTCGAGAGAATTCTGACTAACTGTGCCACAGTTTGGTACAACGATTTCTCAGCGTGTGGTGAAAACAGCCCAACGCATCATTGGTGACCAGCTCCCGACCATCAAAGACATCTAACACAATTGCTGTTTGCGGAGAGCGCGTGGCATTATCAAGGACCCCTCCCACCCGAGCCATCAGGCAAGCGGAACAGAGCACTACTCATCCTCACCAGCAGGCGTAGGAAAAGTTCCTTTCCAATTGCTGTTAACATACCTAACTCTGAATCTATTTGGTAACCAAGCGTACACTCTGATACCTTATTTTTATCTGCCATCTGCACAATGCGTAATGTTGAACCCCATTGCTACCTCTTGCCTAAACAATGTTAACTAATTACTTGTTTTGCCATTTGCACAATGCATTCTGTTTGAACTCCTCATTGCTAGCTCTTGCCCTACACGCTGCTAGCCTATTTATTATATTTGCCACTTCTGGTTGAATGCAAACTGCATTTCATTGTTCTGTACTTGTACTCTCTCAAATTGATTCCAATCTATAATCTAAGACCAAAACCTCTCGCCAAAACAACAGTTTCTTTCCTACAGCAGTAGGCCTCAGAAAGATGCCCTTGAACAAATCTGACGATAGTTTGCTCCCCACATTCACATTCACTCAGAACACTCACATTACATTTTAACCTTACATATTTACATAAAATGTTTGTAGCATTTTATTGTAGTTTATTGTTCACACATGTGTTTATTAAGTATTTTATTACGTTTATTAAGTGTTGCAGTATTGGGCAGACAAATTTCTTGTTTGATGTAAACAAGGCAATAAAAATCATAAATTGGTGCCTGTAGCTCTGGATAGCTGACAGTCTAGCCTATGCCACCCAGTCAATAGAGTGATTATTTTGATTTATTATTTAAATATGCAAACTATTAGAAATCGGGAATGTTGTTTAATTTTCCAAACTAGATGCAGGCTGCCTTGTGGCAAAGCAATCTTCCCAGTGGTGCTGTTTCCTTATGAATATCTCTGCTGCTGGATGGCTTGTGGGTTTGGACATTCATAATGTATGGGTCTGTTCTGTAATTGTATTCCTGTAGCAATAAATCTTGCATGATGTGACTTTCTATGACTCTTTTTGGCTGAAGCAGGAAACAAGGAATTGGATCGTATACACCTGTGTAGCCCATCTGTTGTGTCTTTAAGTTCTGTACGCTTTAAAGATATGCATTCAATTATTATTATTTTTGTTTAATTGTTACATTAACTTTTAAAAAAGACAGGTATGTAAAACCCCACTAATGATTTGGGGAATGAAATCTAGAAAGACACTAACTGGAGAGATAGAACAAGGAAAAGACAGATAGAAAAAAGTGAAAGAGTGCAAGAGCTATGTTCAGTTGTATGGGGGGTCGGGGGAGATGATCTGACTGTGGCACACTGCGACAATTGGCTTATGCTGTCATGGCTGCATAAAGGCTTTCAGCTTCCCTGCATCCCCTCTAGTCTACGCTGGTTTAGCGTGGTTGGTGTATCTTAGAGTATTAAGCATCTACTGGCACAGAGCAGAACTAAAAACCCTTGATTTTAGACAAATTAAATCAAACGATAACCACCAAAACTCTATCCCATCGTCCATTCCCTTTAGTAATGATAATTTACTTTAAATCTTGGACAAATAGCTACATGTTGATGGTGACCCGTCACGGCTTGGTCTGAAAGCATTAGGGTTTGTTTTCTGTTCACATGTGCGAGCGATGGCGGAGTTGAGACAACTGTTCCAAACCAATGTGCAATTAACTACACCCCGACGAACAGCGGAACGTCCATGAAGTCATCTGTGTGATGTGACCGTATACAATATAAATGCACTAGGTAGGTCACTACCCAGCCACTGGCTAAATATATGCGAGAACATTCCACCTGACACTCCATCTCGTTGATTTATGGCCGTCCGATTCGAGGGTGCTTTTTGAGAGCCCGCTGATATATGAAAAGAGAACTGTGAAGGTGGTGATGAAGATATTCAGGTGTTGGGGGAGCAGACAGGGTTCAACAAGGAGAAAATAAATCAAAACAGAACGGTGGGAACGGCAGTGTCGTTTGGATGTAGATTTAATTGCGCTCTGCAGCGGCTAACTGCTGTGATAACATGCAGCGAAGCGAATGGACAATGACTGTGCTATTCAGCAGCACTTATCTCTTCGTTGTAGCGCCTATGTTTGCGAGATACAGTCCTTCCCATCCCTTATTCAGCATAAAGCCGCTGGTGCGTGCTACGACACATCCCCTTGAATGACCCGGGAAATTCCAAGGAATCGAGCTGCTTTTTGCTGTTTGACTCGAAGCCAAAATCAACAGACTTTAATCGGATCTGAACAGTCACGTGGAAGGTTCGAAATTGCATTTGGAGTGTTATGTGCACTGGTTACCCACCTGATAAACAACAGCTGCAACCTGGTGCCAGTGCAGTTTCTACAGAATAAGCATTTTCCCCTGGAATGTGTTAAAGAGCCCAAGCTGCTTGTGTCAAAGCGCACATTTCCACGTCTCATTGCAGTTAGTAAAAGCAGCCTACCAAAAGAGTTCAACAAAACACCCATTTAGAAATGGTGTAGTATTGCTTTGGGGATTGTATGTGTGTGACCAAGTGTTTGTATACGCCATACAATTCAATAGATACATGACTGTGTGTGGACTCAGCCAATAGGCCCTCAAGGAGTACGGAAGGTTGCCCAGGCGATCGGGGATGATAATGACAGAGCCGAGGCAACAACACCGCAATAGAAATCAATAAAACCATTACACGGCCAGGACAGCAGCTAGCGAAGTGCAGCTGTCTAACTGAGAGCGTCTCATGGCTCAAGCATCTTAACAAAATAACAAGGGCTTTCAGAAATAGTCAACATGTTTGGATTTTTGTCCTGCAAGATGGCATTGATGGAGAAATTGGATGATTGACTATAGTCATTTTGGGGTGTTTCACAAGTGGTAAATTTCAGATCTGTCATTCTTTCAAAGACACTGGAATTATTCAACGCATTAACTCAGAATTGGGCACTTTGAGCTTCTCCATAGACGCACATCTGAACCCATCGTGTCTTTAGCTTCCTTTTGCACTCTTGCTAATAGCAAACCATGTGACATCTTTCATGCCTTATTAAGAACTGATTGCTGATTGAAGCATTGGGTTAAAATCATTTTTGTATATGCAGACATATAATGTAGTTTGCTTAAGCTGTGATTTTTACTTATTCTGTGAGAGGATTTATTGATTTTTTTCGTGGCCTAGAGACCCAATAGTAACACGTTTTGGATCATGTAACGTTTTACATGTTGTGTGGCCCCCAGGAAGAGATCCTAATAAAATTCTAACTGTTGACTACATTTTTCATTTGATTCCATAGATACCACCATAGATACCACATAGATAACACCATAGATACCACATAGATACCACCACTGACAAATACATTACAGTAAGTTTGAACCACCAGTGCAGCGGCTCATCTAACTACAGAATTGTGGAGGAATGAGAGCCATGCAGATAAATAGAGAATTCCTGCGAAAGAGTATTCTGTGCACCCAGGAAGTAATTACAGCACTTCACTTTTCCACATTTTGTAATGTTAAATCCTTATTGCAAAATGGATTCATTTACATTTTTCCCTAAAATGTGTACACACAATCCCACATAATGATAACGTGAAAATATATTTTTTATACATTTGCAAGACTATAATTAATATTAAACAAACATTTTGACATTGTCATTATGGGGGATTGTGTGCGACACAAGAAATATGTAATACAAAAAATGTCCCGGCGAGAATAGCCTTGACATAAAATTGCTCCTTTGGGTCCATTTTATATAACAATATATGTATTTAAATATGCAGTCTGGGAATTTTGGTATGTGTTAATATGTTCATTATACACTGTGTGCAGAATTATTAGGCAAGTTGTATTTTTGAGGATTAATTTTATTATTGAACAACTACAGTGCTCTCAGTCAATCCAAAATGTTAATAAACCTCAATCCTGAATATTTAAGGAAGCAAAAGTGAGGTTTTGGCTTTCTTAGGAGAATATCTATGTGTGCACAATTATTGGGCAACTCTTAGTGTGCAGAATTATTATGCAGCAAAATGAAAAATGAAAATTTTCCCATCTCACTTGTTTATTTGAATCTGTTAAAGTAACAAAGAACTCAATTTACAAATAAACTCAAAAATTTACAAACTCAAAATTTAAAAAAAAATCAGTGACCAATATAGCCACCCTTCTTTTCAATAACAGTTATTAGCCTTCCATTCATGGAGTCTGTCAGTTTCTTGATCTGTTGATGATTAACTTTTTGTGCAGCAGCCACCACAGCCTCCCATACACTGTTCAGAGAGGTGTACTGTTTTCCTCCACCATAAATCTCCCGTTTAAGAAGGGCCCACAAGTTCTCAATAGGGTTTAAATCAGGTGACGAAGGGGGCCATGTCATAATTCTTTCATCTTTAAGGCCTTTCCTGGCTAGCCACGCAGTGGAGTACTTTGATGCATGCGATGGTGCATTGTCCTGCATAAAAATCATGGTCTTCTTGAAAGATGCAGACTTTTTCCTGTACCACTGCTTGAAGAAAGTATCTTCTAAAAACTGGCAGTAGGTTTGGGAGTTCATTTTAAGTCCATCTTCAACCCGAAAAGGTCCAACTAGCTCATCTTTAATAATACCAGCCCATACCATTACCCCACCTCCACCTTGCTGTCGTCGGAGTCGAAGTGGAGTTCTGTGCCCATTACTGATCCAGCCACGGGCCCATCCATCTGGTCCGTCAAGAGTCACTCTCATCTCATCAGTCCATAAAACCTTTGAAAAATCTGTCTTCAGATATTTCCTGGCCCAGTCTTGACGTTTCAAATTATGTTTCTTGTTCAGTGGTGGTCGGATTTCAGCCTTCCTTACCTTGGCCATGTCTCTGAGCACTGAACACCTTGTACTTCTGGGCACTCCAGGTAGGTTGCAGTTCTGGAATATGACAGCACTGGAGGATAATGGGTTCCTGGTAGCTTCACGTTTGATTCTTCTCAAATCTTTGGCAGTTAATTTGCGGGGTTTTTTCTCAACACGTTTCTTGCGACTCTGTTGAGCATTTGCTACAAAACGTTTGATGGTTCTGTGATCACGCCCCAATATCTTAGCAATTTCAAGAGTGCTGCATCCCTCTGAAAGACTTTTTACAATTTTTGACTTTTCAGAGTCAGTTAAATCTCTTTTTTGGCCCATTTTGCCAGAGGAAAAGAAGCTGCCTAATAATTATGCACACTTTGATATAGGGTGTTGATCTCCTTAGGCCACACCCTCCCTCATTACACAAATACATATCACCTGAAATGCTTAAATCCAATAAGTATTCAAGTTTATACTGCTTGGAGTTGGAAAAAATCATTACAATGAGGATATGGTCAAAATACTCACTTGCCTAATAATTCTGCACACAGTGTATATGATTAGAATCATTGACATACCTCAGCCGTGAAATAAAAAAAGGGAATGTTTTTCATGACATATTGGCATATTTTCAATGCTACGTGGGTTAGCATCGTCCCCAAGCTAAATAGCAGCATCATAGGTTAAGAGTGCAACCACCTTTTAATCCTTGCTGCTCCACAAAGTGTCCCAGTGGTCCTGGCTGCTGTCACGGATGCACATATCTATCGCTGTGCGTGGGTTCGATAATCTCTTTCTCCCTCGCAAAAATAATAAAGCATTAAAATTGATCTAATTAACTCCAAAGGTTTCCTGAGCCCTCAATCTTTCAGTCTGGGCTCAGTACACATAATCACAATCATGGAAATGGCAGATTCATGGAGGGTTGACTGGAAGGGAAAATTGTGGTAGGAAAAGGTGCACTGGCAACAGGGATGACAGCAGTCTATGAGAGGATTGTCAAGCAAAGCCGAATTTGGGGGAGCGTTAGAGATAGTTGCCTGAGGCTGCATCAAGAGCCACCACGCACAGACGTGTCCAAGAAATGGGCTACAGTTCTGGCATTTCTAGTGTCAAGTCACTCCCGAACCAGAGACAATAAGAACTGGACCGTTGCTAAGTGGTCCGAAGTCCTCTTTTAGATAAAAGAACATTTTGCATTTCATTTGGAAATCAAGGTCCCAGAGTCTGGAGGAAATATGTAGAGGCGTAGAATCCAAAATGGTTGAAGTTCAGTGTGAAGTTTCAGGGATGATTTGGGGAGCCATGACTTCTGCTGGTGTTGGCCCACTGTGTCTTAACATGTCCAGAGTCACTGCAGCCGTCTACCAGCAGATTTCGAAGCACTTCATGCTTCCACCTGTTGACAATGCTGATATCTTTTTCGGCAGGATTTGGCGCCTGCCCACAGTTCCAAAACGACTGGTAATTGGTTTGGTATTACTGTGCTTGATTGCGCAGCTATCTCGGCTGACCTGAACTCTACTGAGAATCTATGGGGTAGTGTCAATTGGAAAATGAGATACACCAGAACCAACAATACAGACGAACTGCAGGCGGCTATCAAAGCAACCTGATCTTCCAGAACTCCTCAGCTGTGGCACAGGCTGATTGCCCCTATGCCACGTGACTTTGATGCAGTAATTCATGCAAAAGGAGCTCTTAATAAATGAACATACTGTTATACTTTATTTAAAATATTGGTAGCTTGAACAGGCCCTTTGACTGATGGGCTCACTTCTTGTATCACACTAACCTCGACCATTGGGAGAAACTGGTTAATCTGTTCCAGTAATCTGGATGCCTTCAAGGCTGCCAATGACAAAACCTGGACTCTAATCAATCGCCACATTAAGACATGCACAACCAAGAACGCATGAGGTCATTTAAATCCTTAAATTCTGATCGAAAATCTGTAATTAGGAAAAGCTGAATTGCTCCCATCGACATAATGACAGGCGTGGATATTTGAATGCATAATGGCACGAGGAAAATGCATGTACAGAGATTCTGAATGCCGAAGCAGGATTAGACCGAATCAATTTGGGTAAGGTGAATGACACACACACTGTCTGGTGCTGAACTGTTGATTGATGAGAACCTACTCGTTAACATTGCGAAACCTGCTCAGCATCAAGCCTGAACACTGTGTCCTAAAATGCAGTAGTCAATGATCACAGACCAAACCTCAAAATATAAAATGCTATACACTTCCATTGTCTGTGAAATATATATTGTATTACACATTGAAACAAGGAACCCATTTCCTCTGGCGTTGCAGTGAAATGGTTTGCACAAACACAATCCTGCAGTGCAGAAAAAGACTCGTTTCTCGTTTCGATGCGTTTCCGTCCCAACCCATTTCCCCTCTCAAATACAGACATTAATAGGCAACTCGGGGGGATTATAGCATCGTATTTAATACACTAGGCGAATTTTGAGCGTCACGCACCAAGATTTCCATGTTATCTTGTTCTTATCACAAAGTAGAAACAATGTCATCGCTGTCACTCAGACGGCAAATACATGTTGCCATATTCGTGTTGCTATAGCAGCTTTAAAAGCAACATTAGAATGATTCCCATTGCCAGAATGATTCAACCCAAATGGACCTAGCAGTATAGTGCGGTCTTTACGAAGACGGAGCAGAGAATATCACCAGCTTCATATTTATGAACAGACTCTGCTGCATGACCCAGCTATTTTCCTCACAGGTGAGAACGTGATTTTGGGTGCATCAAAGAGATTTTTTTCCTGCAGCAAATAGTTTCTGTTAGATAACAGATTACATATGCCTCACCAGAGCTTTGTGGCTGAGCATCCAAAGGGCTCAAACAATTTGTACTGCCGAACAACAGAGAGGTAGACATTTGCAGCAGAGGTGATAAAGAAGACCATTAGCGCGCGTGGCCATAAACTACGGCCCGGACTAAAGAGGATTTGTTAATGCAATAACTTAAGCCTTGGGAATATGGAGGAGAATATATACAGTCAGCATGTGTTCATTGTCACTATTAGATAGACTGTCTGATACTGTGATTCTGTATCATTTCAGGGATGGCAATGAAAAACAAAGCAACCGGGTGTTCTGAAATTCTTACGCCTTCCTGTCAGTTTTCAAAAACACTCTCGTGTCCGAGCGACGCCTCGTGTCACTCTTTCTCCCGTCACATAATCTCATTGAGGTTTTTGGGCAGCGTTAACCTCCCCCTTATCTTTTTTGCAGCCCTCACGCTTCAACATGGAGAATGAACATGACATCAATCTTATGTAATGCACTGCATAATTTGGCTATCTCTCCAGAGCTGTGGCAGACAAACGGTGCTGTGCAGACTATAGAATGCTTCTGACTTTTGGCTGCAGTCTGCCGGGCTTAGCTGGGCACTCTGGGAAATGCCTCCCGTAGTCATGGTACAGTCACATCCAATCAACTGACAACCTGACAACGGTATATAATATGCATGTATGTGTTTTATCTTTAAATAGGGTCTCTGTCAAGTTCTTACTACTAGAATGTCTTCTGGATGACAGTTAGCGGACATGATGTCATATCCCACCTTGTGATAAAACGAAACGTGTTCACGCAAAGGACGTCTTTGCATCACATTCAGCGTCAAGCCGCTTAATGCGAGCAAATGTACACAGTTCAGTTCATAAGTATTCAAACAGCCCTTTCTCTGTTATTTTATCTTAGTATTACCACACTTTGAATTTTAACAAACAATCAGCTTTAATTAAACCTAATTTTCATCTTTCGTTAGATTAACCTTTTAGAGACAACAACAATTAACCAAAAGTATTTGGATCATTTGCTTCACAGCTGTCTCCTGATAGGCAGTTGTGTCTGTCTGCATCGTTAGTCCCATGCACCAGGAAGTTGTCAGTGTCTAGTCTTGATTCTAGGCTTTGCATTTGGAGTCAGTTGCTGGTGTCTGACAACACAAGGACCAAAGAATTATCAAGACTGATCCAGCGGGCATTAATGACACAACTATACATTCACGCCATCCTCACATTAAAATTCAATGTACTGGAGCACAGAGCTCTTTCACTGTCCAAATACGTATGGACAGCAATGTTCATTACATCCTGTATGTTCTTAACAAAACGGGCATATTCGATTATTCTGGTAAATACAACGTCTAGTGGAACATGTACATTCATCTTGTCTCCCTATGCATTCCAATTACCCATATTTCCACACACTGGTTTATTGCAGTGGGATTTAAAATGCGATTTCTTGACAAATAAATCAGGTCATCCTTCTCAAGGACATGAGTGACAATATATTATGTGACTCGCCTTTTCCAAATGTTTACATCTTTAGTAGTACATCAGTCAAAAATCATTCTCAATGTCATCCTGTCCCACAACAAAGACTATCTGTAGAAAATATATTGCCCATCTCTGGCCCTGTGTGTGTGCATGTGTGTGTCTGTCTTCTGGTGTTGTGCAAAGCACCATATCTGTAATACCGAATATAATAATCTACCTTGTTGACTTTGGTTTCCATAGTTGCTGGATTTCTCATTAATGTGAGACCTGTTTTACATTCTCTGCTTGTTTAAAATGTGTGTAATTTGGCTCCAAAATACATGCTTTTGACGATGATCAGAAGTTTTAAAATAAATGGCTGCATTTGTCTGATTCGCAAACATTTTATTGAACGATAAAATAAAATTGAATGTTATATATATATCTATATGTTTTACTAAATAGCACTTACTGCTTAGATAAATTGCTTTCAATCGTTTTTTCATGACTAACTTTTTTAAGTGCCGATCTTGACCCTGATCTCTTTGGATCCCACTGAAAGTTGCTGCAATCAAACAAGACCATAATCGATACAAGGTCATCTATTTTGAATTGTGTTTTAGTGGGGCTATAAATAAATAAACCATTACAAATGAAAATGGAGATAAGATTAAATATAATAAAGAGATAGATATAATCAAGGTATTCAACTATGAAGTAACACATCACAATAAAAGAACCATACTCACGCTTTAAATTAAAAACCTACTTCTAAGTTACACCTTAACCAAATTGCTTTTTTCAACACATTGACTAGGAAAATTCCCTCCGTTATTTACCATCTTTATGGGATAAGTACAACTTGGTCACATGCATATAAAAACAGTCATAGACAAATTGACAGAAAGGCACACAGAGAAAGGGCTTCCTCTGCTGGAAATTTAGTGCTCTACAGCTACAGCGCAAAACGGTATGTAAATTTTAGTGCTCAACAAAGCTACAAATTCTTACAAAATCAAACGTTTTACATATTTTTTTTCTTCTCCTGATTGTCTATCCACAAATCCAGTTTTGAATCATTCCCAAAATTCAAACCTGTTGGACACCGAATTAACTGAATGAACCAAATGTATCTGAATTACACTGTGACTTGAACAGTCAGCTAAAAACATATGACAACTTCGGTGTCTGCCGAGAAAGAAAACATTGAACTGGCTGTATAATTTAAACAGTCAATTTAAAAAAAAAGAGATAAAAAAATTCAATACAGTGGTTCCATTAACTAACATTAATTTGGATTACATTGCAATCCTCAAAACAACATGTTTGTTTCCATTTAAAACATAGGGTTCTTAAATAATGTAATATATGCAACTATTGTTTTATTTTCACAATATATACAGTAAATACATGAATATTTTTACTGGCCCATGCTCATGTTGTACTTGTTGATCACAAACCAAATCAGAAATGTTAGATAAAGGAGTGGACAGCTAGTTGCTAAAGCGTGTAGATTACATTGGTTGCACATCGAGGTCACTGGCTGGACATTAGACCGATTGACCTAGCATCAAAAACATTGTCAAACCAGGATCAGAGCTCAACACAAATACAAAATATTGTTTTTAAGCTGCCAATCCTCTGGTTTGTAAAGGTGAACACATTTTGGGGCAATAGAATTTTAACCCTCGGGCTTCTTATGAACTCAGACGGTTGATGTGTAGTTGAGGAGGCTTCGTCTAATCCACTCGTATGACAGGAAGAGAGCTCCGTTGGAGGGGAAGGCACGGAGAACCGTAGGGGTGAGGCCACAGTACAGAGCAGGAACTCCTGAAACCAACGGAAATTGCATCATGCACGCAGACAACAAGGCTCATATGTGAAATATGAAAACATCAAACAGCAAAGATGTGACACTGATAGTTCCATCTGTACAACGACACAAACTGCGCTCAAGTGTATCACTGTCGAATGTAGGGACACGGAATCCTTATCTTCTGTTGCTAGTGAGTTAATTCATTTGTTATCAGAAATAGAAAGCTGCTGAATGCTCATCTGCATAAGCCAACGGTGGGGACAGGAAGTAAATCACAACTGAGTGCTTATGACCCATTTAAGTGTTACAGGGCTAGACACAGTACATGTATATTTGTGATTTCTTATAGAATATGGCACAGTACAGTCAGTGCACACTTTATTGGACACACCCATCTTGTGTGAGGCCAGAACAGGATGAAATATTTGTTCTTTGCTGCCAGGAATCACCAATATTGGTAGCTCCATGAATGGAGCTCCACAACTCTCAACTGTTTGAAACTTCACTACCGAATTATTCTTCTACGATTATCACCCATTCCTCCTCTCCTAGCACCCCTTCTATCTCTAGCACTTCCCCCTGCACCCACCCAGGAACAATGTACTTATTGCCTTTTTGATGTGTGTTTTAGCTATATGTGAAATGCCTGCACTTATTGTAAGTCGCTCTGGATAAGAGCGTCTGCTAAATGCGCAAAATGTAAATGTAAATGTATTGCTTAGGGATTTTGGTCCTTGCTGACTCACTACATCGCCGTAGACTATCCCCCGGCCAACTCTCATTTCATCTCATCATCTCAAGGTTCTCCTGTATAATCAGATCTGGGGACTGCACAGGTCATTGGAGTGGACAGAGGTCACTGCTATGTGACTGGAACCAGCTTGAGATGTGTGTGCTGTGACATGAAGCATTATACTATTGAAAGTATCCATGTGAAAAAGCAGGTAGCCAGTGACATTGAAAGGATTTCTATGGTCACCAACAATGCTTAGGTACCCTGTGGAATTCAGAAGATGCTGACAAGTTATTAAGGACCCAAATGTATGGTAAGAAAAGATTCCCACAACATTACATCACCAAAAATGTTTTGTACAGTAGAGACAAAGGTTTGTGGAATGCCCTTTACATGTTAAGTGTATACACTAAGGCCAATTAAGATATGTTTGATGAATAGGTTTCTATATACCTTGGCCAAGTATATCAATTTAGGATGCAATTTGAAAGATTTATAGTAAATTATTTGTGACAATCACACAAAAAAGAAGACAAGACCTATCAAAAACAGATTACAATTGTTAAAGTTGTTCTTGTGACAGCCTTTTTTTAAAATTATATGATTCAATGCAGTAAAGAGCACGAGGATGTTGTTTTTTAACAGATTATTATAATAACATTAGAATGTTCTTTTGTTCAAACGAGTTAAAGGAATTTTACATAACATACTTTCTTAAAGTAGTGTGATCGGTTTCGGAACTTCTCAACATCAATTTCGGTGTATAAAAATGTCAGTAAAAAATGTAAAACAAAATGTAAAACAAATTAGAGGTATAAAAAGCAAAAATGATACCCTTTTGCGTATCACCATTATTAAAGAGAAATAAGCAGCCTCGTCCCACCTCCCCCCTACAATCTTTTTTAAATAAATATTTTGATAGAGAAATTACAAATAACGAGTAAGTAATGGGGAAATAAGTAAGCAGCCTATTGCAGATGACCACCTCTCCCATAACTGTGTCTATGTAAATACACTGTTACAAGGACGCTCTGATGCTGTACTCTACAGGACTTCCATAAGCCACACATTATCAAGCACATGTCCATGGACCTTCAGCAGAGTTTGAGAAATGCTGGCCATTGTAACATTTGATATTGGTTTGCAGCCTCATGATTCACTGTTTGGCTATTGCGTTACAAGCAGGTGTACCCAATATAGTGCCACGGGGTGCATGTTCTCACCTTCAGTCCGAATGATACCCAGCATTGTTCTGAGGAACCCAGACTGCTTGCCTGACATGGACAGAACCTGGATTCGGGATTTCACTGAATCAATGGGGTACACTGCCAACCAGAAGGCGGACCCCCCAACTCCCCCACTAATTAACAGTGGGATAGCATCTATTGGAGGCAGAAACAGAAAACGCTTGCCGCATGGGATTAGTTCTGTTTATTAGTACCACGACTATGAGAAGTTGAATCCTTTTGGTGGACCAACACAGGCTAGACTCACTCAACTCATCCTTGGACTGGCCAGGCTTCCTAAAGAGGGTTCTGGAGATCTCATAAGCCCCGAAGAAAAAGAAGTATCCAGGCACCTCTCTGAGCCAGGTGCTAGTCATGCCCTGAAAGAGGCCTTGAGGACCATCTGTCTTCAGAATGTCCCTCATCACGGTCCAGGTGGACCTGTAAGGATCGACAGGAGACGTACGTCAAACTACAGTCAAACACATACACTCACAATATTTTAACATCGGTTGTTTCGCACTAAATATGCTTTCAAGCATACGCCAAAGGTCAACTGGCTGGATTGCATTAATCAATAACATATTTTTTTTTAACTGCGATTGATGCACAGATCCGATGATTACCTGTGTGACGACAGACAGACCTTTCCCACTGTCCTCATCTCACGAACGGCCTGCATTCGACACTTTACTAGCTCCGTAGGACACAACACCAGCGAGGAGAACACAGACGCCAGGGCTCCAGCTAAGGCGTTCTGCAGGTCACTGTGACAAAGTTACGAACAAGGAGAAAGATTACAGGAGAAAAGGAGAGACGATTACATACACTGAACAAAATTATGAACGCAACACTTAGTTTTTGCCCCCATTTCTCATGAGCTGAACTCAAAGATCCAAGACTATTTCTTAAGGTACACAAAAGGCCTATGTCTCTCAAATATTGTTCACAAAATGTGTGTTAGTGAGAACTTCTCCTTTGCCGAGATAATCCATCCATCTCACAGGTGTGGCATATCAAGTTGCTGATTAGACAGCATGATTATTGCACAGGTGTGCTTTAGGCTGGCCACAATAAAAGGCCACTCTGAAATTGCAGTTTTATCACACAGCACAATGCCACAGATGTCACAAGTTTTGAGGGAGCGTGCAATTGGCATGCTGACTGCAGGAATGTCCACCAAAGCTGTTGCTCCTGAATTGAATGTTCATTTCGCTACCATTAGCCGTCTCCAAAGCCCTATTAGAGAATTTAACAGAACATCCAACTGGCCGCACAACCACAGACCATGTGTAACTACACCAGCCCAGGACCTCCACATCCTGCATGTATGCCGTCGTGTGGGCGAGCGGATTGCTTATGGCAACGTTGTGGATCGACAGGCCCATGGTGGCGGTGTGGGGTCATGGTATGGGCAGGCGTAGGTTATGGACAACAAACACAAAAACAGTCCAGTTCAGTGTATATAGAGACGGAAAGCCACACAATCCCCTACTGCTCACCTGAGGTCAGACACGTTCTTCAGCCCAAACGCTCTACAGGTGAGCTGTTGACAGGTCCCATAGCAGGCAAAGAGCACCGCATTCTCGGCTGTATTGGCCAGAAGAGCCGGCACTGTGCCTAGGTATAACCCCCGGAGTCCGTCGTGATGGTACGTCTTCAGGGAGCAGTCCAGGAAGCCACGGTACAAGCTGGGGAACGTCTGCATTTTTACCTTGACCGTGTCGAAGGGCTGACCGCTCAACACACAGGCAACACCCCCTGTGTTAGGAGATATATATATACCCTGGGTGATCAAAAAGAAGCCCACAGAAACAATCTCAACTCAATTCTCACAGTTAAAATGTTCTGAACAGTCCTGTACACCTGAATTATTCACTGGATTTGGAGGTCTAATTTGGCAAATAGGTGGTGAATGATAATGTATAAATATCAGATATACTTTAATGATTATTGGCACAAAACCTTTGCAGAAATGATAGACTAGTATCACAAATAGTTAGTTTGACAATGTTGAGCTTGATTACAATGATCAAAACAAAAGCAATCAGGTAGAATAGAAAATTAGTTTCGGTAAATTGAATACAGCCCCTGGGGCAAAAATGTTTAACACTACTGCAATAACGTTTAGGTTACTAGATAAACAGCTAACAGATTTAATCTATAGATCATAAATATGTCATGATTGGAATCAAAATGTACTTGCCTGCTGCCCCTGCAACTAGGTTGATGATTGTCTCAGTCATGGGGTGTAATGTACATACCTCACCCATACTGATTAGATCCAAGAGTCAGAGATGCTCCCTAACAGACGTTGAAAAATATGAGTCTGTCGTCTCAAGCAAACTTTTCAGGAATCTTAAACGGACCTAGAAGACGAACATTAAAAGTAGACTGCTTGTGTATCTGGTCAACTGCTTTTTGGTAAAAGGTGGCTTGACGGTTATAGTCTCAAGACTTGAGGGATGGAGAATTTTACAGTTGTGTAAGAAAAGATTGATCTTAAATACCACGGCCAGGTTCCAATCAATTAAAGATAGCTGCTAGGCAGATAAAACGTGGGTCCAATATGCATGCAATTTAAAAACAAAAGTAACTCCCAAAATTAGGACATTTTCCTGCAATAAATTCTAAAAGTCACTACCTGAGATCCACATCTGCCACAGAACAGAACTGCATTGAGTATAGAATATTTTATCTACACAAAAAATACCCAATAAAACATTGACAGTCAATTGACAGCATCATTGAAATCAGAGAGGAAGTCAATTTGTATCCACACAAAACATAAAAATCTATTTTTTTATTTTAAATCACAAGCATCCTAAACATACAAAACAAATTACAGGTGCAAAGGAAAATTCAGCTTGTCCAGATGTAGCATCGCCAGAGTTCAACCAGGAAAGAAATGACCACAATTCGAATGTCATTCCACTTATCCAAAAAAAAAAAAAAAACAGAACCCATTTTACAATCATTCCTTTCAGCCATAATAGTGAGATGGACCAGTCCTGAATCAAACACATGGCATAATGGACAAGGCCAATTAGCCATCAATACCTGGTTGCCAGATTGGACATTAGCCACAATCTATGGATTGTGTGTCTAGAAAGATGACAATTTTAGTTCAACTCCCTTTAAAGCAAAATTTCCATTCCACGAAATGTCTGGGTCAGTAAAATAGAAAAATAATATCTAAAATAAATCTATTCCAATAGCCATATAGTAGCACATACACATCACCGTACAAGTCTTATAGGTTAAAGGGAATGAACCCCACACTATCACTTTAAATTGGTTTGTTGAACTTAAGAAAACAGTGAAAGGATTAGGTAAACACCAGACAGAAGAATGTCAAAGTACCAGATGATTACCAGAAAATGGTTCTGGACCATTGGACTGGATGAAACCTGCCAATACAATTGATACAGGAGGAGTGCTCACAAATACCTGCCAGTGTCTTAACCAACCACAAACTTATTTTCTACAGGTTGGAGGATTAGTCATCATCCTCATCATCATCGTCATCGTCGTCATTTTCATCATCGTCCTCGTCTTCCTCATCGTCATCTTCAGCCTTTTTCGGTTTGGACGCTGATGCTCCCGCCGGTTTTCCTTTTCCTTTTTTGTAATCTGCCACATCCTAAAAAAAGTAAGCAAAAGCATATTAACATCTCTGAAGCAGATCTGCCCTGTAGACAGAAATGTATTGGGCATGTAGCTTGTATGGTAAGCAGTGAACGCATTTCAAACCAAAATTAAGATATTCAATTCCGCCTTTAAGGATGTTGGAGTAAAAGAAACTTCCAACTGAGAAACCAATAATAAAATATAACCAATCACACAGCGAATCTGTGAAATCATTTTATGATTATTTGTTTTTCAAACACCATTCTAAAACAAATACAATATCTGGTCCTTGAAATCCATTTATTTTGCAATATTTAGCCATCATGCCAATGGCATAACTTATTTTTGCTGGTGTATACGTCCACTCCTAAAAAAAAAAGAATGTCTAGATTCGCATTCTTCAAAGCTACATCGCAGTTTTTGGGCAACTACATGACACAGTTGGAGAAAATGAGGAGAAAATAACCTGGAAGATGCCAAATCTACTGAGTGTCAATACAACTTACAATAAACCAATGTTGTTTAGAATATATTTAGCATTTCTTTGCTTTTGGATGGTCGGAAAACGATTTAAAACGATGATCAATGGCCTTACCTTTTGATACTTCTCCTTGAGTTTGTTTGCTTTAGCCAGATAGGGCTGCTTACTGGAGTCAGTCAAGTTGTTCCACGCCTCGCCAAGCTTCTTGGCCACATCCCCAATGCCAAAGCTTGGGTGCTGGGCTTTAATCTTGGGACGCTGCTCAGCACAGAACACAAAGAATCCGGATCTGTATAAAAACAAATAGGAAAGCAGTTAGTGGTCGAGTATGCTGTAAATGAAACGCACCTTGGAGAACGTTCTCAAATTAGCCGAAGACGAAAAATATAAATTTAAATTAAATTGTTTAAAAGAGTTTAAAAGAGTCAAACAAATCTAAATCTAAACAATAGAGATAACAAATGTCACAATAGACATACGGAGAACAATAGAGATAACAAATGTCACAATAGACATACGGAGAGGAATATAGATAACAGATGTAACCATAGACATAGAGAACAATATATATAACACATGTGACCATAGACATACGGAGAACAATATAGATAACAGAAGTCACAATGGACATACGTCGAACAATATAGATAACAAATGTCACAATAGACATACGGAGAGGAATATAGATAACAGATGTCAAAATAGACATACGGAGAACATTATATAGAGAACACATGTAACCATAGACATACGGAGGTCTTTTGGGAGCATTGGGATCCTTCTTGGCCTTCTTGCCCTTCTTCCCTGGGGGACCATAACTAGTCATTTCTGATTCATATCGAACTTTGTCCTGGTTGGCCTGATCTTCAAACTTTGACTTCTCTTTTGGTGACATTGTCTGAAAACATATAGAAGCCCAAATTCAACGATACAAGGATAAAATAATGTCATGACATTCTGTCCGTTCAGGAAGCCTTCATGGCTGCCCATATATTTAAAGGATGGTGCTTCAGAGCATTCACAAAGAAACATCTCAAACGTACAAAAAACAAACTATGAATAGTTTAAATTGGTTAACATGTTACCTTCCATCTTCCGGCGCACTTCTTAGAGAACTCTGAAAAGTTAACTGGGATCTCCGGGTTCTTCTTTTTGTGTTCTTCTCGGCATGTCTGAACAAAGTAAGCATAGGCAGACATCTTGCCTTTTGGCTTACGAGCGTCACCTTTGGCCATCTTGAAATATGGTCCAATGTTCTCTCGCACCAACTGAATATTGTCTACCTACAAGACAAACATGATGTTAAAACAAAACCAAAACCTGTACACGGTTTATGGGGACACAGCTAACTTAATGAAACGGTTGAATAACAGAACAGCCATAACAAATAAGCACAGCAACAACAATTCAAGCTGACCCGGTTAATTTCCAGAAGAGCACCAATGTCTTACAATGAGCGAGAAATACCCTGGTCTAGATCTATACCGTCCACTGTCTCCATAGAGCAATGCTCATAAGGCAGTTATTTTATTCTAGAAGTGATTGTAAATGCATTCTGTAATGTTTTCACAGACCATACAGTCTAGCTCAATAAAAAGTAGATATTTGCTCCACTTTGGTCAATGATTCCCTTTTGCAACATGTAAATAAAGCGGTTTGTATGAAGTGGAATTGAATGAAATGGACAGTTCTAGAATCTGCAAGCTTTACCTCATACTTCCAGTTAAAAATGTGAGTATGTCTTTGTAATGTACGTGTACATGTTTATCATAACATGTTCTAGGATTTAAAATGTTAAATAACGTTTAATAACATTCGTTGTGTGGTGCTGAAGCACACAGACATTGAACAACCATCAAAGGCTGACATTATAGAACACTCCATGATGACCTCTGATACGTGAGAGACAGAACCCATTAGTACCATCCATTGTTTGGCTAGGAACCCTACTGACCATCAGCGCGGTACCAATTGGTTTGGAAAAAAGATACGCTTTACGCAGTACAGAGACAGACTTCAATGTAGAGTAAATATTTTGTTTTAATGGCTGCAATGCCAAATCTGAGGTGGGCCCATACAGCCACTGCTTGTCAGGGTTTAAACTATAGTATTATATTGTTCTGCTGTCTGCATTGACATAAAGGAATCGATGAACAAGACTTGCATATAAACGAATATACATTCCTTAGCTAAAAATTGCATTCATGTAATTTATGTAAACTCCAAATCAGATATCTGAGAATACGTTTTGTTGGTGTTGCAACAGGAAGGCTTATTAAGGAGTATCATGAACAACGAAATTTCATCATCCATTTTGTGAAACGCTTTCTGATGACAGAAAGTATCCTTTAATTGTAACATATTTCGAACTTTTGTCCCTTTCTCTGTCTCAAGGGGACTTGATAACCAGGTACCACAACCATTTCCAAAGTGCTGCTTGGACTGCATTTGGTACCGAATGAAGAAGGGTAGATCTGCTTATAGTCCATTGACTAAAATGGCCTCTGTTTCGTAGCTAGGAAAGGCTTAGTAACAAAGCGCCCACAGCCTCGGATTACAAATATCGCGGGAGTAATATCCGTACAAAATCTGCATTCTAATCTCAATAATTCGATTATTTTAAAAGCCTTTTTTTAAATCAACCGTGGTCAATACATTTACAAAGTAGACATTACATCAGGTAATCAAAGTTCTCCAAGCACACACAGCCGAGCTGTCAGTAACAAAGGCTGCCCAAGCCAGCCATGACTGGTATAGCGACCGCTGCACCGAGTCACACAGAAAACTCCAACCAGCAAAAGGAAATAAAACACATTAACATATTTTGATTTAGGGCTAACATGCATCTCAAATAATAACGAATAGTTTACATTTGATAGCATTTATAAAAAAAAATCGGGTAGCCCTTTTCCTCGCAGTTTTAAATAGAACACAATCATTGTACCGCACTAATAAATCATTTTGAATCAAACAGATTATGTTCTGTATTAGGCATATAAAAAGGTATAGATAATTCACCTAAATTAAGATTAGTTTATTTTAATATACCAATATTTAGGCCAATTCGACTGTCTGTTAATAGATAACAGGAACATTGCTAATAGAAACATCACAAAACACCGCGATATAGGCCTATGTCGTACCTACGGCGAATATTTAGAGTCTAACAACGGTTTTAATAGACCGTTTAGCCTGCTTACCAGAGTTGTTTGTTTAAGCGCAGTCAGTTACGCGACCTCACGTCCGTTCCCTTTAATAGCGGAGTACACAACCTCGCGCTAGCTCACTACGAGACCGGTCTGATTGGACAGTTGTTTCGCCGATTTAAAATAGCCTCCACTGGTATTGATTGGTTGGCACCTTGGCGAGCACAGCAAAAATATCCATGACGTCATGCTACAAGCTGAATTGGACCAATCGCTAAATGTGATGCCAAACACAGAAGTGTATATTCGCTTAGAATGTGTAACACTGTGCAAAAAAAAATTACATGTGTAACAATGTGCAAGTCAGTGGGAAAGGTATTTCGTTCAGTAGGCAAAACAAATACTATTACGTAGAATGCAAAAATGTTGAACAATATGTACAATTATATTGTGTCCAATGATATAGTCAGAAAAGCCTACAAATATAAGTCTTTTTTGTTTTTATATTTAAATATAAGTCTTATACTAACAATTTTAGTCAGTAGGTTAAATAAATTGGCTACTTTGGCCTGCACAAAAAGTGTTTTTCACAAACACTCACAATCTGTCACAATTCTTTAACTCCCACATGCGGAATTAGAAAAAATTGACACAATAAAGCTCAACTTCGTTCTGGAATAATGGATGACAACATCAGAAAGAAGAGTAAGAATGCGAAGTGGTTTCAAGTTTAAATATGTTATCAACTTTGTTAAATTTGAATTAAGAATGAAATATAAGACAACAAAAGCAGTATTCAGAGGCAAATAAAAGCAGAGACCTTCTGTGGTGGTATTTGTTTCATTGTTTCTATAGCGTGATGACATCAAAGAATGGCTTGTATTGCTTAACTTCCCAAACAAAATAATAGTTTTGACAGTCATAAAGCTCATAAAAACCAACAATATAGCACATCATGTATTTGTTATTATTATTTATTTTGAAAGTACAGTACCAGTCAAACATTTGGATTCCCCTTTCTCCTTACTAATTCAGGGGTATTTCTTAAGTTATACTATTTCCACTAGGATAATATCAATCATTTGTATTTTATAAAGCCCTTTTTACAACAAAGTTGTCACAAAGTTCTTTTACAAACACCCCTTCTAAACCTGTCAACAAGTACATGCACAGCAGCTAAGAATTTAGGAAAAAAAACTAAAGCAGAACTAGGGGTTCTGAGGGGTGGCCAGTCCTCTTCTGGCTGAGCTGAGTGAACCTATAATAGTTTAATAATTAGTAAATGCAGAGAGTCTTATAAAATAGTCCAGGTCAAATACATGACCAGTCATAGGGACAACCAGGAGGGTTGAGAGTTCGGAAGCCGATACTGTCAGGTAGAATCAGCAGTTTGGACTGCCACACAACCAGGGGGGCCTTAGGAGGGGTCTACTACATGTCCTTAGGGCCGGTCGGTCCCACAATGTGGTCAGTAGGCATGTGTCCTCCCTAATAGAAACGGAAACAAGACACAGGGAAAGGTTAGACACTGTAGTTTCCTACGTCCCCACAATAGGCACAATAGTATAGCAGCATAAATCTTAAAAATGAGACAGGGGGTCCAGTAAATCCGTGAACTATTTCCAGTAAACACAAGCCGGAAAACATCCACTTACTTTACGGAGCATTATAATAGTGAATACATCCAAACTATGAAATAACACATACAATCCTTTCTCCTCAGAGAAATGGCTGGGAGTTGCATATCAATGCCGAAGCATTACTCCCAGGATTACATCTATTTTTCTGCCACCAAAACCTACTTCCTCAAGGGATGGCACCACCCTAGTCCTTAACCTCTTAAGGTACGACAATTCAGACAGACTGGCTCAACTTCCATTCTCTCTCACCGATCAATTTAGATTAATAAAAAAATACCGCAAATATCTCAACAAGGCTATGGTGTTAATACATTTTAGACATCAAGAATATACAACCGCCACATCCTCAGTACTTAAGTATTGGTCATTTATTGTATCTTAAAGTGTGTGTAATATAAACATGTTGTCCTCATAACACGATGGATTTGAGAACAAAATAAGTATTCATTACCTGACTACGACGACTCTAGGCAGATGGCAGTAATTGCACTGGGATATCTACTGTCCATATGTCTTTGTGACCTCTTGCATAAAGGGGTTCTTTGAGCCAGCGTGGGTTTGACAGCTGTGTGAGGTATTTGTCTGTGAGCCCGGTTAGCACAGCTGCCTTCTCCAGCTCCTTCAGATCCTCTTCTGGCACACTGTCAGAGCAGCACCAGGTCTCGCCAACCTCCACCAAACCTAGTGAAAAGTCATGGCAAAGGCTGGAAATTCGCCTGCAAAACAACTTTACATTTCCAAATGTTGTTTAAATCAATTAATAGTCATGAATAAGAAGCCTGGTTTACCTGCCACAACTCCTCTGCCAAATCTGTCCCCGGATAACAAAAGCTCCTCTATTTGCACATCACTAATTCCCATTGTATGGGACAGGATATCTCTCCACTGGTCTCCCTCCCAGTCCTTCTGTGCAATATGAATCGCTAGAGTGCAGTTTTCCATTGGGCACAACAGAGGACGCCAACGAGTCTCAATACTTTTTACACCATCCAGTACTAACCCTGCGTACGGCTGCCTGAATGAGAGGCAGCCCACTTGTAGTGTCATCTTCACTAAATGCGAATGTTGCAGCCAATATGTCGGATTTCTACTGACCACTCCTAAGATCGTAAGCTAAATAGGAAGAAAGGGCTTTGCACACATTAGTCAGATAATTGGATATTTACTTTGCATCTAGCTGTCTCTGTTACGTAAATCTCTGACTGGCTGGTTACACGTATTGGACAATAACTATAGCAGTGGTTGACTTATATTTCTATTGAACATCAGGGTGAACAAATGCAATTTACCTGGTCGGTTTGCGAAAAACTTAAATGTAATATTTGGAATAGGCAATCGACAAGACCCTCACTATTCTTAAAAACCTTAACCACTTCCTGTTTATATAAAACAAAGACGTTCCAAAAAGAAGGTAATGGAGGTTCAACGTGATTATAATGGAAGCATAGTGCCATCTAGTGACTGACAAGTACAAACTATCCACTCTCGTTAATTTCCTGTACACAGTGTACATAAATGTTAAAAGTTTGGATTTTCGTCAACACACTTCAAATGTGGAGTTTTTGTGTCACATTTGAAATTAATAAGGCAATAGACAATATCAGACAGTACCCTGTAGTGCAGTAATATTGTAGTTGTGTATACTTCATTCGACCTTAATGCGATTATGAAAAGTCAAACAAAATCTATTCAAAAGAACAGGTCACTGAAGATGGAGAAATGTAGACAGTCAACATGAATCTTTCAATTGATTGAAAGAAAAATCATATATTCACATTGGAAAATAAATGTCCATTTGAATAAAGCATAGGAAGGACAGCATGGTACTTTTTATAAATCATTATTAATCATAAGAAGAGAGGTCTAATATATGATGAGAGATAGATGGGGAGAAAAGGAGAGAGAGGAAGAGAATGACAGAGGAAGTGAGGAAGTGTGTGCATCTCACCACAGCAGGCAGCAACTGAGAAATACAATTGATTCTAAGATCTTTTATTGCAGCTGATGTTTAATTGTTGGCTACTATTAAATTATTCTATTTGCTCATGCATGCTCAAATGTTCTTCCTCCAACCATCAAAGTCATGCAATCTGTGAACACTATTGACCAACCTGCTAGATGCACTTCAACTTTTGCATTCTGTATATAGACTGTCTTTTGTATTTGAAATGTAGTTGTTGCTGCTCAATGCTGCTCATATCAATGCTGCCCGTATCAATGCTGCTCGTATCAATGCTGCTCGTATCAATGCTGCTCGTATCAATGCTGCACGTTTCAATGCCACTTATATCAACGCTGCTCATATCAATGCAGCTCATATCAATGCCGCATGTATCAATGCCACTTATATCAATGCTGCTCATATCAATGCTCCTCATATCCATGCCGATCGTACAACACTTTTGTTATCTTTGCTGCGTGCTTAGGGTCATTGTTCTGTTGAAAGATAATCCTTTGCCCCAGTCTGAGGTCCAGAGCACTCTGGAGCAGGTTTTCATCAAGGATATCTCTGCACATTGCTGCATTCATCTTCCCCTCTATCCTAACTTGTGTCCCAGTTCCTGCAACTGAAAATCATCTCCACAACATGATGTTGCCACCACAATGCTTCACTGTGGTTTCCTCCAGACATGACGCTCGGCATTCAGGCAAAATAATTTAATCTTTGTTTGATCAGACCAGAGAATCTTGTTTCTCATGGTCTGAGAGTCCATCAGGCACCTTTTGGCAAACTACAGGTGGGCTGTCATGTGCTTTTTACTGAGAAATGGCTTCCGTCTGGCTAACCTATCCTACAGGCCTGATTGGTGGAGTGTGGCAGAGATGGTTGTCCTTCTGCAAGGTTCTCTGCTGGTTGGGACCTTCTGTACCCTTTCCCAGATCTGTGCCTCAATACAATCCAGTATCAGCAGTTTACAGACAATTTATTGGACTTCATGGCTTGGTTTCTGCTTTGACATGCACTGTGTGTGCCTTTCCAAATCATGTCCAACTAAGTTTTAGAGACATCTCAAGGATGATCTGTGGAAACAGTATACACCTACACACAATTTTTTGTGACATGGCAAAGGCTGTGAATATTTATGTGGGGTGTTATGTGTAGAATTTTTAGCGAACAAAATTTACTTAATTTTGCAATAAGGCACATAACATAATAGAATGCAGAAAAAGTGAACGGCTGACCAGATGCACTGTATTCCCCTTTCCAAGAGGACCATAGTTATTTCTGAATCACTGTAGGCTTTCTATTATTGCGCAATCTACGTTTTTAGAAGACTGATCCGATGTAATTACTGACAACAGTGTTTCTAAATGTTTAAAATGGTGTCTAGAAAAAAGTATTGAGAAAAAAAACATATGAATTAATTATGGTGGGGGAATACCTCCATATTCAATTCGATTGTTCTTTATGGTTTGAGTTCCATGTGGTTTACCATGGTAGCATTGCTTTAACTAGTGACCAGGCAATAGAAACTATTACTCGATCACTTGTACACACTGCAGAATTATCCAAGATAACATAACTAGTTTACAAAAATAATGACCAGATCATATTTTAAATCCCTTTATTCTGTGTTGTTAGTTATCAGCCACTTGAAATCCTTTTATGCAAGCGGCACCCAGAAGAGGAGAAGAAAGCTATATTGCAACGGAATTGGTATGGTGAAGGCCAAAAAAGGACATGCAGAGGGAAAACATTGTATTGGTCCATCCCCAGTGAAATGAGTAATGCTTATCTCTCAGGCCAGCTGAGCGTGGGAACAAAACAAACAAAATACAAAAGGATACATTAGGTTCAAAGGGGGAGAGGGAACACAAGTTTGCATGGTGAGAACAGCAGGTTTCTCTTCTGTACCCATTATTAACTTGCCAAGGTTAACTAAGCAGGCAGGCGGTTTACCCAGAATACTTAAATTCAACACCAGCATACACTGTAGGCCGTGAACAACTGACTGTCTTTCAGAGTGCAATATGTGCAGTGAATCTCAAACGTTTTGGGGTAACTGACACCATTATATGTTCTCCAAATCATTCACAATCATAACCCAACTCAAGTGAGCTAAAGCTTGCATTTATCACTGTTTTAATATGACATAAGAGACATTGAAACACATTTAAATTTTGAGGTCAGTGAGGGGCAGATATTCCCTGACAATTCTAATAAAACAAAGGGTAAGTTCTTGGTTGGATCCAGTTTCCCTCAGGTTAATCCCCATGAAAAACACAGATTTTGTTCTGGTTGTTCAAAAGCTTGCATTTTATTTAGCTTTATGTCTCACTTGAAGCGTTGATATCTCACACAATTCACTGCCCTGACAGCGAATTCACCAATGACAGCGAAGTGTGATAATTAATCACCAACGAGCACATTGTGTGTCATACCCAAACGTCATTGGTCTGCATCCTCATTAGGCGCATTTATTGCAAACGACCCTGATAATGTTCGCTCACTCAGAACATCCCTTTAACTTTGAGACAGTGCACCTGATAAGTCACTCAGATCGGTCGATGTAAAACGTCATTCAAGGGATAAGGGTTTAGGGGCCTCCGGTTTTACAGTCCAGCGATTGTATTTTCACCAATAGGTTGATTAAATCCAAAACCCACTGGAATTTACATATTTATATTTTGATCCCACCAATAAAATGTGGATTATATTTTCTTCCCCCTGATAAGTAATGAAGGAATAAGAAATATAAATAATAATTGAATGATCTTTATCAAAAACATCCTACAAAAAAAAACAAAAAGGGTGGCAGACATTTCACATTTTTGTTACACCACCACGGCAAATTTGAATGCCGCTGGTTGTAGGTTGTGCACGGCCTTTTCATACAATTTCTTTTGAAAACCTAAACATTTTGTAATTGGTTAGCGAGATTTGTTGTCGTACTTTTAAAAGTAATATCATGAAACACATTTTGACAATGGCAAATAAAGACCAAGGAATCCTCTGTAATACCTGCACAGAACCCAATGCCAGCTTGAAAGCTACTGCACTAAAGAAAAACATTAATAAACATAAATAAAAATAATATGGAGTGGACAGAGATTATGTTATAGACATAATTCAGAAAAAAGCTAAACCATCCAAATAGCTATTGGGGTATAATATACACTATATTACATGTTTCCCCCCAGTCAGAAGTCCTAAAATACTTAATAAAACAAAAATATATGTCCCCAGTAAGAAGCTAACCTAAGCCAAACTACGATAGGTTTAATGCTGACATTGTATTTCGGTTTCACAAAGATTCAGAGTTTGGGGAATTTGCAAGCAAACCTGAAACAAACCAAAAAAATCTTCCACTGGAATAATTTTAGACATCTGAAAATTGAGGAGGAAAGCTTCTGGGATATTTTGTTTCATTGCAAGGAAAATAAAAAGCACTGTAAGGTATATCACACGAATCAATGAAAAGAAACGTTCTCTCTTTTCACTGTCAACACTACAGAAAAACCATGTCCATATAAGAGTGCCTTATTCCCCATACTCTCCCACGTTTTAGTTTTCAGTGTCCAGTGTCCAAATCCTCTGTTCAACCTGGTCCGGTCGCTCACAGGTGAGAGTTGCAGTACATGGAAAATGCCTGTTCTTTACATGGATGGTCAGGGCACCACAGGAGTCTGGTGCCTGAAGTGCGTCAAGGCTCCAGAGCCATTGTCACTGAGGTTTGAATTAGTCAGGCATGTCAATGCAAGGTTTTGGAGGAGGCACAAAGTATTTCCCTGGGCTCTGTGTAATTACCACGCCAGTCTTTTTGCGAAATATGGGAGCAATTTTGGGTGGGTCGTGCGCGGGCATCTCCTCAGACACCTCGGGATCCTCGTGATGCAGGTCGTAGGAAACGTTCCCATACTCCCGCAAGAAAGGAAAGAGCTCAAGAAGAAACTGGCAGAAGTCCTTTCGGATGCCAAACCACCCTGTTGGGAAAGAGACAGCCCTATTCAGACAAATATAGTTGGGAGCACAAATAGTTACACATCCAATTTCTCAGAGACGTAAATACAACACTTTCGAAAATATGACCGAACAAGGCATGACGCCGAGCTGCCGTCTCTGTCTGAGGGAAAACTTACAGTGGTTGCCTCCTTTCTGACCAAAAGTCGTGGCCATCAGGGTTATCAGCGACACCCAGAGAGGCACGAACACTGACACGTAGCTGGAGCCGTAGTGGCCGTCCAGTTTGTGAACGAGCAGGATCTGAGGAGTCAAAGACGCAGGGACACTTAAAAACACAGCATAAGCAGTCGATCAAAACACCCTGAGCTCCCGTTCCGCGCTAATACATTTCGGTACGGGCGGCAGCGGCCGTGTACCTCGAAGGTGAGCAGGGGCACGACGATGGTCATCCAGCTTATTGCCATGGTGATGTGGGTGCGCCGTTGCTCTGCGATGACATCCATGGAGCGCAGGAAGAGGACCGACCACACAATGTAGTAGAGCACCACCAGGCACAGAAAGGACATGAGGATCCACAGAGGCACACAGACAACCTGGGAAAACAAAACTGTGTCAATGCCGGCCCCCTCCGGTTCCATTTAAACTCGCTGTAAATTGCAACTCAACTCCCCACTCAAGGAAACAAACAGAAATACTAGGCAGGTTGTTCTCTTTACCAGCCAGGGCCAGCTGATGATTTTATCCAGTCGCAGGGCAATGAAGATAAACTGGAGAATATTGACCGAGCACAAGATCTCCAGCTAACATGGGGAGAAATAGGAGAAAACCACACACACGCGCGCGCACACACACACACACACACGCGCGCACACCCACACAAAACACAGACAAAACACACAGTTATTTAGTCGAGAAATCCAGATTCACTCAAATCTGCTATGTATTGCCTCAAATATGCAATGAGAAAAAGGACATCCTTGTGTCAGATGAAATGTCAAGCAGACAAACCTCTAGAGAGCGATCGTGTCGGAACCCCCAGACACAGGCTGCAACCGATACAGGAGAGACAAAGAATAGGGGCATGAAGACCAGCAGCCAGAAGTGGGTGCCCCTCTCCACACGGTCACACACTAGCACCTCAAAGGTGAACAGGAGTAAGTGGATTCCAACAGCAATCAGCATGGCCTTGAACTCCACACAGGTCTCTCCCTCAGCCCTGCAGTCGGCGTGACAATTACCAGGACAATAAGATAACACAAACTAGTCAGACGTGATACGTGTTTTAACCAGACAGCTGGCCTGACATTTTGTTAAGTCTCTCTAGATCTGTGTCTGCAAATGTACACAAATGTAAACGTATAAAGGTGTCTTATATCACATAAGACAAATAGGTGACAAAAAATAAGAAATTATTTAGGGTTTAGATGCACACCTGTATTGTGGGTTGTGAGCCCAGACGCCTGTACCCACTGATGCACCGATAATGACCATGAGCTTCCATAGCCAAATCGGGGCAAACACGGCCCAATAGCTCCATTGGATGACGCCATCCAAACGCAGTGACAGCAAAACAGAGAACAGCAGCAGGCAGGCATAAATGAGGAACTTACTGCGAAGAAAGGAGGAAAAAACAACTGAATGAACCATGAACAATTCAGCAATTAATGTAATGTGTTAACTACAGTACTCATCAGACTGTTTGTGCATAGCTGGTTCAAAAAGGTGCACCCCATGCAATCCCAATACAAGCAAGTTTTGTTCTGTGGAGCTAGCTAGTTTCTAATGGTTCCGGAAGTCAGTCATTTAGAATATTTGGCTGGTTAGAAATTCATTCTAAGCTACTGACAGCAACACAACCACGGCTAACTCACAACAATTGTTTGCTAACTCAACTGACATTACTAACCCTGTCATTATCCAATGCTGCATAATTGCCTGCAAGCTACAATCCAAGCTGATGTCCTTAGTGAGCTACATAGATATATACACTATATATATAGGGACTATATATCTATGAGTGAGCTACAGTACTATTTTAGTTACTGAAATGAAGATGCAGGATATTTAGCGTGAGCTGTTGGTTAGCTAACTCGTTGCTCTAGAAGTCAAAGTATTTCACCAGTTTCGATAGCTAACTAAGTAAAGTACAGAGATTTGTGCAAACCATTTGTCAGCTAGCTAGCCTGATCTCTCACGTTATCATATTAACATTACATAGCTAGTTAGCATAGCTAAAGTTACCAGGTTTATTTTGTCGTTACCTGGGGTTGAAATCTTGAAAGAATCCCCTTAGATTCATGACTAGATCTTAACTAGAATATTCTAAACCATTGTTTATTTTAATGCAACCACATATAAAGACGATGTGGTTTTTATTAGTCAAAATGTTAGCCAGGTTTCGGACGAAAGCGGTTCAGGCAAATTATGGAATGTTTGTAGCACGCACGCAGCTGCGGTGCCACCCGTAACCACTAGGGGCAGCTGCGGTTCCACCGGTAACCACTAGGGGCAGCTGCGGTGCCACTGGTGACAAGTAGGGGCAGCTGCGGTGCTACTGGTCATAGATATATCTATGGCTACTGGTGACCACTAGGGGCAGCTGCGGTGACACCGGTGACCACTAGGGGCAGCGAGCACAAAAATAGTCACGGACACTTCCGATGTTACATTGTTTCCTTTGACTGTCACTGGTAGATACCGGGCATGGAGCCAGATTGGGGCCAAATGTATTATTGGCCGTAAAAAAACGTGTAATCGAAAAAAAAAGAAGTGAAACTGAAAAAACATGTTTGACTGAATTTCCTTTGGGATTGGATCCAAACATCCGCTTTTTTGCGTTCGGATTTTTTTATTAGGTTTAAAATGTATGTTTTTTCAAACAATGACTTTTTTTCGTTTACCATATTTTATTTTACATTTGAAAATATATATTTAAGAAACATTTCATTTTTTTTACGGCCAATACATTTGGCCCCAATCTGGCTCCATAACAGGGCAGCCTAGCCATCGTAGCCTAGCCATTTTAAGCAGACACGTTGTTTTTTTTAGCGTCAGGACAATGCCATAACAGTTTTATGGAAAACGACAAAAACCACAGTGCAATGTAATGATTTTGACGTTCACCACTATACTTGGTTTCGTTATCGGTCGTGTGTGTTTTTGGTAGATGTAGTTTGTAATTTTTATGTGTCATGAAGGAAAACCCCATATAAACTACATTACCCAAGAAGTAATTATCCCTGTCCGTATGTTTGTATCCTACCTTTTAACACCGATGACAGCTGGAGGATGGAGGCTGGTAATAGATCCTAAAAATTATACTTTATAAACTTATTATTAGGCGTTCAATTTCTCACTTAGATTGTTTTTCAAATCGTCCTGCTCTTGGGTAAAAATCGGTTTGCTTAATATGTCGGTTATGTTATAAACCCGTCCTTACAAAATGCCATGGCTGATGTGCAAGTTTAGCCATTGTTGTTTCCTTGGTGGCCCTGTTTGCTCGCTGTTTCACTCTATTGTGATCGGGGTATATTGTCAGTGGAAAGTACTCCCGAATTGCGATTACCGGTATATGTATTTTTTTACAAATGTTTCGGAAATTGGTTAAATACAGTACTTTAATGTAAGGATAGCCGTCAGCCATAGGCTTTGCCAGTGTGTTAACACATAATATACTTTTTTTTCGGTTGCTTTTGAACGCATAGGCTATTCCAAACGTGTGCTGTTGTGTATGACATCCTATTTTTATTTTTGTAACTTACGTTTTCCATGTCTCTTTTCAGTATTAGCCAAGTATGAAAACCAGATAAATGTTTTTTCGGAGTACCTTGAAGACTTGCCTGACTCTGATGAACCAGTTTGGATTTTAGGAGCGTGTTACAATGCCAAAACAGGTTGGTCAGCATTTTCTGAGTCACTAGAATGTATAGTTATTGAAGACTAACATCTTGATAGTCGACCTTGTTGTGTGTTCACAGAAAAAGCAGAGCTGCTCTCAGACGTCCACTCGCGGTTATGGTTCACCTACAGAAAGAAATTCTCGCCCATAGGTGAGAGTACTCAGGCCATGCAGACATTATTGTGGTACCTAGTTAGTGGAAAATGCTTTTGATTTTCAACCTTCAATGTTTGTTTGGTTCTGTAGGGGGAACCGGCCCCTCTTCAGATGCAGGCTGGGGATGCATGCTACGGTGTGGGCAGATGATCCTTGCACAGGCCCTGGTTTGCTCCCAGCTTGGGCGAGGTGAGGATTAGACCTTTGTTGTGTAGGGTCGAAATGTATGGAACTGAAACGGAAAGTAACAATGGTATTTTCATCAGTTGTCTAAGAGAGAGAGAGCTTGAACTGAAATGTGTAAGCAATTATTTGTACATTACCACATAATAAGTTTAACTGTAAGGAGAAAATAAAATAGTTTTATCAGACAGGATATGCAAATGGAAGAGTGATCTTGGCCTGTTTGCCTGTTGTAGCCTGGCGTTGGAAGGCAGATGCTGGACAGCCAGAGGAGTACCAGCGTATCCTCCAATGTTTCTTGGATCGGAAAGACAGCTGTTATTCAATACACCAAATGGGTAAGGACCAAGAGTCGACTGCAATGTTAAGTCATCGAGGCCAGGTGTGGCCTGACCACACCTACAGTAAGTCATTGAGACAGGTGTGGTCTGACAACACCTACAGTAAGTCATTGAGACAGGTGTGGTCTGACAACACCTACAGTAAGTCATTGAGACAGGTGTGGCCTGACCACACCTACAGGAAGTCATCGAGACAGAGGTGTGCCTGATAACACCTACAGTAAGACATCAAGTCAGAGGTGTGTCCTGACATCACCTACAGTACGACATCTAGATAGAGGTGTGGCCTGACCACACCTACAGTAAGTAATTGAGATAGAGGTGTGGCCTGACCACACCTACAGTAAGTCATCAAGTCAGAGGTGTGGCCTGACAACACCTACAGTAAGTCATCAAGACAGATGTGTTGCCTGACCACACCTACAGTACGACATCAAGTCAGAGGTGTGGCCTGACCACATGTACAGTAAGTCATCAAGACAGATGTGTTGCCTGACCACACCTTCAGTAAGACATCAAGATAGAGGTGTGGCCTGACCACATTTACAATAAGTCATCAAGTCAGAGGTGTGGCCTGACCACATTTACAGTAAGTCATCAAGACAGATGTGTTGCCTGACCACACCTACAGTAAGTCATCAAGACAGATGTGTTGCCTGACCACACCTACAGTAAGTCATTAGATCCTGAACATCTTTCATATCATCTGGAGCACAGGTCGTAATGTTCCAGTGTGTGAAGGAATAAAAGTCAGGCCTAGAAAGAGCTAACGATAAGTGAATGAGACCTTTGGCGCAAATTCATCTTCTTTCTTCCTCTGCTCTCAGCTCAGATGGGAGTTGGCGAAGGGAAGTCAGTGGGAGAGTGGTATGGTCCCAACACAGTGGCCCAGGTGCTCAAGTAAGCAGTGTACATTCATGTTAGGAGACGGAGCTATTCATTTCTAAAAGATCATTTAATTATTTCAGATTTAAATGTTCTTATTAAGTGCCCTTGTGGACTTAAGGACCTAGCGAAGAATAGTAAATCACGAAAAGTGTTATCTCTTCTCAGGAAGCTGGCACTGTTTGATGACTGGAATTCCCTGGCTGTGTACGTGTCAATGGACAACACCGTGGTGATCGAGGACATCAGTAGGCAAAGTGTTGTTTCGTTTGACTTTGTTCTGAAGGGGATGGTGGGGTACCACTAATGCCTCTTTCCGGTGTCCTCCACAGAGAAGCAGTGCCGCCAGACAAGCCGAGGGAGTAGATTGCGGCCCAGGCCTTGTGGCTGGGGAGAACCCTTCGCCTCCGGGGGAACACCAGAACAAGCCTGTTGTAACGCTCACAGGAACCGAGCTGCAACGTGTCCGCTTTCCCAATCTCAGCCGCGATTTGACTGGAGGCCCCTGTTGCTGGTAATACCTCTCCGCATGGGAATCAACCACATCAACCCTGTGTACATTCAGGCTCTCAAGGTACATTATAATATTAAATATTCAACCATTGTAAACAGTTTCCTGTAGTTATTGTTGTCTTGTCATAGTTCTACTGTTGTTACATTTTTTTTCCTCCAATTTAGGAGTGTTTTAAAATGCCACAATGCTGTGGTGTTTTAGGGGGAAAGCCCAACCTGGCCTATTACTTTATTGGATTTGTAGGTGCGTCTAACATTTAAAATTCTCAACAGAGAATAGAGATTGGGAAAGTAAAAGAAATAGCTAAACTTGTGCGTTGTCTAGTTACCGTATTCATCCAAGCCTGTTGGTGTCTCCCAGGAGAAGAGCTGCTCTACCTGGACCCTCACACGACCCAGTCAGCCTTGGAGTCAGATGCTGGCAGCGGGGTGCACGACCTGACATACCACTGTCTTAGGAGTCCACGGCGTATGAAGATAACCAACCTCGACCCCTCTGTGGCCCTGGTGAGAACCCCCTATAATCCACCTACTACTAGTTCCAAAATCGTTCAATGGCTACTGTTTAGACACCTTTGCTGATTCGTATGAGAATTTGCATTGTAACTAGGCTAACTGTTTTTGTCAAGGGATTTTTTTGCAAGAGTGAGGAGGACTTTGACGGTTGGTGTAACCTGGTCCAACAGGTAGGTCTCAAGTTACAGATCAATGTAGAGGACAGTTATTCTCACACCGAGACTTATCGTGTTGTCCTTTTAAGGAGATCCAGTTGAAAAGAAACCTGCGGATGTTTGAGCTGGTGGAAAATCACCCTGCCCACTGGCCACCCTTCGTTCCCCCCAGCAAGCCAGAAGTTCTGACCACTGGGGCAGGTATGAGCAAGATCAACAGACAGACCTAGAAATATGATAACAATACAAGCAATCCTAGCAGCAAATAGTCAGTGGGATATCTTGCTTCTTTCTCCTTTTTTCATGTTTATGTTTTGAAATTACAGCATGTAATCCCATTGTAAGTGTATGTACAGTACAAGGGAAAAGTTTGGACACACCTACTCCTTCCGGGATATTTCTTTTTTGTAAAACAACAGTGAAGACCATATGTGTCATTTCATAGTTTTGATGCCCTCTGTATTATTCTACAATGTTGAAAATAGTCAAAATATAGAAATGAATAATTGCTAAATGGAATTCATTATTCTATCAGTCTCAACAAGAGCCTATGGACCACTAGTAGCTAAACAACTTGAAGTATCAATGATCTACCACCATAGTTTACTGTGTGTACAGGGTGATTTTCCTTATATGCAATACCTTTTTGTCTTCTGGAGAACATATATAATGTTAAATATGATGTAAATTAAAAGGGCACTTCCTGTAAACCTGATTACTGTTGTGTTCTCTTCCTCGCACAGAGTTTATCGAATCCACCGACAAGCTATTCGAGTCGGAAGAGGAGTTTGAGATTCTCAACGTGTGACCAGTTTTCCTTCACGTCCTCCCAGTCCAGTAGATCACGGCAAATTAGCCGATTCCCACGGCTTTCCATGTTCCATACTGTGCTCTAGAAGTGCCTCAGAACAATTCCCAAGCAAAAACTGTGTACCAAGAGACAATACTGTATGAAGAAAGAAGGGTGGACAGCTACTCAAGACAAAGAGAAAAAAGGAAAGCAAGAAAACAGCATGTACAGTTAAAAAAACTCACTTTGACGTTTTAACCAGGAACGAAGCCAGTCGCCTGTATGTGGAAGTATGTGTAGAAGTTGTTAGGTGATTATGAGAGCACAAAGCTGTGTAGATGCATGAACTGCATACAACTGCAAGATGTACAGTCAGACTTCATATCACCAGCCTCTTTCCAAATAAGCAAGAGGACCTAGCTTAAGAGACTGTAGTAAGATATCTGAAAAAGCCATCTCCTCACACACACACACACACACGCACACACACACATTACCTCCTGATGCAAGGAGACAGGATATATGCAGACATCTTTCAGTGTTAAAATAAAAACATAAAAGAAGCTTTTTTCAGATAAGTGCCTCTTAAATATATTTATGTTCTTCAATGGCTGGGGTAAGGGTTTTTCTGAGGTTTTGTCCAGGTGGTGTGGAACACCCCTGTACACTGATATAAATATGCCTGACAATAAAGATATTTAAACACTTTTCTCAACTTAAGAGTTGATAATAATAAAGCACTTTTTTTCTCATCTGGTGCGAGATAAAATAGCCTTGTGAGGAATAATGTGTGGTAAAAAATGGGGCAGCAGGCAGCCTAGGCAGGTTACTGAAAGGTTGCAAGATCAAATCCCAAAGCCATCCAGGTAAAAAATCTGTTCTGACTTTCAAAAGGCAGTTAATCCTAATTGTATCTAGAAATCGCTTGGGATTATACATCTGGACTGACTAGAATTATTATTAAGGATTATTAACAATACTGGTTTATACATATATACATGGTAAACCCAGCCTACCTGTTTTACCTGCTCATTTGTTCACTCCTGAATTGCGTAAAATTGTTCATGGTCCAATTTTTAAACCTATTGAATTAGTTGGGACAATGATCACTTGAAATAGTGGTGAACACTGAGTAACACTACTGTGGAACATCCAACTATGCAAATGAACAGAAGATTCAATTAAATGCATTTTTTTTATTTTATATTCCAATACCAAGCATAGAAATTAGGTATCACTGGGGCATGATAATCCAACACAAATGAAGGCCCATGCTTTTTTATTACCCAAAAGTACTGACATCTTTACAGCTACAGAACAAACTTATCAATAAATACCCTGTGAAAAGTATGAAATTAATTAACCATCCTTGGTTAATTAATAGAAAAAAAACAAATACAGTAAATTAGACCAATATAAATTATATTCTTTACCATCCATTACAAAGCATATTGTATTTGCAAGAAGCTACCAAGTGTTAGCAACAACCACCAAAAAGAGAACAAACCCAACTGATATTTCCAGTATAAACACTTCAACCAAGATAACCAATCTGTTAATTTCTGTTCCAAATCTGACCTATACAAAAACAGACTGTGTATTCCCCATATCGGTAAATAAACACAACTGACATAGTCAATGTGAAAACTGAAACCCAGAAAAGATCGCTTATTTGTCTTTTCAAATTCTGAACTTGTGCAAAACAAGTCTGTGTCTTCCCAATATGTTTGATGCTAAATGTACGAATTGAAAAGCATCACTAACAAAACGAACAGTCCTCTTACTCACTGTCATCATCCGTATTGAGGCAAAAGGGGAAACAGGAATGGATCCAACGCCTGGTGGCCGTGTTCTGTCCAGTCGAATCACAGAGCTCGCTGACACCGTAGGTCTCGGGGCAACTCCTTTGGTGTCTGCTACTTCCTAGATGAGAGGTGGCATCGCCAGTAGGCCAGCGGGCATCACAGGTGACACAATGTCCAGGGTTAACAGCATTGTTATTGAGACAATCAGATGAATTCGAAATTAGCTTTGTTTTTGTGAGCTGGCCACCTTCCACCGACAAACCGGCGACAGCGAACAGACACACATTCGACGTGTCCAATCCGACATCAGTGTTTAGATGAGAAGTTGGCCAGGGCGAGCTACGAAAAAGTCTTCTTCTGGTCCCTTTAAGTGCATGGCCCACAAAATGGCACATGGGAACATAGTCATCACATTCACTGTTCTTCTGTAATGGATCGTGGCGTGTTGTAGGTGGAGTGCAGGAGGATCTGCAGGACTTAAGATCTTCTGATGAACCACCTGAAAAGTCTTCCACCGTGCTTCGTAGAGACATGGTCACGTACTCATCAGACGGGGAGGGGTCGATTTCACGGAGGCGATCCTTTGCTTTCGAACTGCTACGTGGGAACATTGACATGTACTCGTGAGGCTTCGCCGGGTCCACAGGCAACGAGGTAGCATCAGGGGTTATAGGAGGAGTGTTGGGCAGACCGACTTCTGAAGGAGTACCGTCTGACCCATTAGGCACCAGGCCTGGTGTCATTGGCATATAACCGTCTTCCACTGCGAGTTCACTCTGGCAACGGAGAGTGGAGGCTTTGGAGGAGAGGAATGTTTCACATTTCGGAGTGTACAAGGTGTTTCGATTGTGTCCTCTGGAACGTTCCGGAGTGGATTTCTCCGCCTTAAATCTCTCCCCTTGGCTGTTCTCTTCCAGGGGTGTTGTGTTGCACGGTGTGGCAGTGGTGTTAACATTGGAAACCTGAAAGATGCAGCTCTTGGAGTCCAAAACTTCAAAATTGACAGAGCCTCGGTCGCTCGGGGAGCTGCAGGTCGAGGTGTCAGGGTGCCAGGGGTGTTTATCAATGCTACGGCCACTGTCGCTGGCAATGGACATGCATTCTTCTCTTTTCTTTGAGGACTGTTCGCGAACACTTCCTGCCTTTGAGGTACACCATAGTCCGGTCTGGCTAGGTGGTAGATTGCCGTGAGGATGACGACGCGTGAGGACTGCAGCGTAGGGGTTAGACGGGTACGACTGACTCGCGCTTCTCTGCCGGAAATCAGGGATCGCCCTCAGTGCCCTCATGGCCTCTAGGATGGTCTCGTGAATGTTCTGAGCCTGCAAGGGGTCACCGGAGTCCACCTGCATCCAGATCTCCCCGGGCCCGGTGGAGGACGAACGGCCCATCTCGATGAAGAAGAAGCTCTCAGAGTGACCGCAGCGACGGATGCTAACCAGGGGCAAGTTCACAGAGGGCGTGTCCACACTTGCCTTCACTAGGCGAATGGTCTTGGAGGAAAGGCAGAGACGACACACCCCCACCATGTTCTTAGTTTGCCCTAAACCTTTGGCCTTTACTATTACCTGCCACACCTCTTTGAATATGGTGCCAGGAGATAGGGTCCAGTATCCATCATCCAAATCGTCGGCATCCTGGTACTCCTTTTTCTCTTCAATCATCAGTTCATTCAAAGCCAGGCACCAGTCTTCTTGCTCCTTCTCACTCTCTGCTATCATGACAAAGTACTCATTCTTAGTGTACAGGGCTATTAGGTGCCTATGTTTAGAATCAGCCCTCTTGCTAATGGTTAGGCACTGATGGAGATAAATGATCCTCTTAGGAGAGCTGACTGCACTCGTAGGTTTACAAGATGTTATTCTATTTCTGAATTTCTTCTCACTATCATAGTACTCTAAGCGACTGGGTCCTGTGTTACTTGGCCCTCTCAAAACAAAAAATCTCTTGTTGCTGGTTTTCAGCTTTGTTAGGTATCCACATTTCCATACATCTTTAGCCTCAATACCAGAGGTAGTGTGAGTTACCATCATTGCAGAGGTAAAAGTAGCAGTCAGGTTATGTGAAAGGCCACCATGTGCTCCATAGACACAGGAAGATGAAATATGTTGCTCCATTTTACCCAGATAATTCTCCTCAGGTAACAGATTACTGCCATCGCAGTTGTCATGATTATAAGGCCTGCTCAGTTGGATAATGTTACAGGGCAGTGGTGTTGTTTCTATTCGGCCACTGCTGAGGAAGGAGGTAGATGGTGATGTTGATAATGATGATGAACTACTTAGGGCAGGTGAATCGCAGCTTTGCGAACAGTCTCCTCCGCTGTCCATACCACAATAACCAGGGGGTTTCCGTGTTTATTAAAACACCGTCCCTGGAAGAGGAAAATACTTAAGTTCTCGCTAGTTTTTTCCTTTTGTTTCATATTTACATGTGGTTATTTATTTGGGGCTGTTTACTTACCTGTACAGGTAATATCCAAGTAGTTCGCGACTAAAAGCGACAACAGTAATTGCTGTCCACTTGCAGCTCCTCCGCACATATTCAACTCATTATCTTATTCACCTGCACCACTTGGGTAAATGACACTCCAACAGGTCTGCGTTTCCATTTGTCAAGCGGTATGAGTCACCAGAACAAACCGGACAGCCAATGAGAACGAGGGGTTTGGCCAATTAAAACTTGCTCAGCGATGTTCTCGACGAACCACTACAAAAAAGTAAATGATGATTTGTTTTTACAACGAACTTGGCAGTGTGAACTTGATGATTCGAATAGGTTTATGATTAAGCGATGGTTAAAACACGCGCGGTGTGGAATAGCTGAGAGAAGTCACGACGCGACACGGAGTGCCTGGATACAAGCCTTAGCCGGTCTATTAGCCGTAGACCTCATGTCTCTCAGGGTTTTATCAATACTGGCAATGTAATCCAGACTGGGATTCACATTAAAACACTTACAACTTTAAATGCAGACTAATTTTACTTTCTCCACCGGATGCATGCAAAAGATTGATGTCGGAGAGAAGTTTCCTTTATTTGTCTACACAGCCCTTCATTGCATCGCATCATGCTGTCCTTGCCCATCTTCCTTTGAACACTGTGTGACTGAATCTACTATTGAATTCAAATTCCATTACAGGTAAAATATTTTTTATCTCATGCCGAGAAGAGCATGGATATGAATACATTTCTAACCTCCAAGTAGGACCAGATACAATTGCATAGTGATTTAAACTGACACAGATAGATCCAATTGCAAAACACTATCATATTTACTTGTACTGGCCAATACTATATACATGTAACCCCTATGGGAACGCGTGTATGTAATTACATACTTGCACAATTTTTCTCTGTTCATTTGGGAACATAAGAAAATGCACGCTTCATAGATTACAAAGAATACATATCATGCCTCAGCCAGACTGGTTTGTTTTCACAGAGTACACCCCTGAACAGTGTCTTCTTCTCAGGTATGACTCATCTGCGCTGCCTGCTTAAAGAAAAGAAAATCCGAGGTGAGGGGCAGTTGAAAATTGTGATCCATCTACAGCTCAGCCATTAATTATTCCCATATGCTATTAATATCTCTTCAAATTCTTTTTGAAAGGCTTATATTTAAATTATCTGGTGTCTCCTGGGTCTTTGGAGAGTGTCTTAAACAAGTCTTAGCCGAAACCTCCGGTTATATCAGCCCATACTTGTCTTTGTCCACCTGGTTGCAGCTGATTTGGATTCTGCCTCATGACTCACAGTCCGCCTGGATTGATCACAACATGGAAAAACAGTGATGTGTCCCCACAAAGGTAAAGTACTCTTATTATCTCACCCAGCACATCCAGTAGAGGACAGGCCACACTTTAGAGTCTGGGTCCTCATTTTTGCTTACCACTGTGCATCATTTGTAGTTTTTAGTCTAGGTATCAGTATAAACACGTGGTGACAATTACTGATGTAAAAATATTTTTTGGGGAATACATTCAATTCAATCAAGATTGCAGAATGTCTCATACATTGTGTTTATCTGTGATATATCCAATGAAACCAGCTGTGTTACGTCCAGCAGTACCATCTCATGTTGTCTCAATGAAACAGTGTTGTTGTCTGTTTGTTGTTGATAATGTCCATTGATTGGGATCTGCTCCTAGCTCATCATAGACAGTTGTCCATTTACTGCTCAGGGACAAAGTCTATGGCCATTTTTGGAAAAAAATACATTGGCCGCCACAATGGCAAATACAAGTGCTGAGAAGGTTTCGTGTTTTCATCTGTTGAGTGGTCTTCTTATCCACTTGCGTCGTCTTTCACGAAAAGAGACATTTCAATGATGATATAGTGTCACATCGTTCTCGTCCAAACCTTCCAGATTCTGAATCACTGTCTGCACAGGTGAGAACCTCCTGTCTGCTCTCTGCTGGAGAAACTTTAAGTCCTTCGCTGTCTTCATTCTGAAAGTAGGATGCAGGACATGAGTTCCTGAAGGCTGTGGTCATTTATCCTCTTGAACTGTTATTGCTGTATCCTCAGCATAGATTGAGTGAGTCCCACTGGTGCTCGGGTTAGGTTTGAAAGAGCATAATGTTAATCTGTCAGTAGTTAGATCTTCAGAGATCTTAATCTGGGGTGAAACATAACAAGGAGCATCTGTGATTGACTGCGTCTCGGAATATTATATATTTTTCATGCATAAGTCTATTTATTCTTCTTGGCTAGTTGTTGTTCTGCTTTTTTCTGTTTGTGTCTGGTGATCTCCTCCATCTGAAGGCCATGAGCCATTTGCCTGCAACAAACGTCAGAGAGATAAAGCCAATATAGCACATGAGATCTTACAGAGGCATTCTGGGATTTAATGCACACCAAATTTGTATTATATGTTACCAATTCCGTACCAATAACTACGTAAAATTAACATTTATAGTTTTGCTTGTTGTAACCTATCGGATCGAGGGGTGATGTAGTACAGAATGGGTTTAAGCAGTGCAAAAAAACAGTGACCAGTTGTGGCTCAAGAGCAGCACTTTTTTCCACTGTCTCTCATGGTGCATTTATAGTTTATTTAAGTCATATAAGTAATGTTTTTAGTAATCTGCCTGTGGAAAACAGTTTGTTGACAAATCAGTTCGGGATACATATTTATATTTTTGCGCCTTCATAACGTTTGTCATTCCTGTATAGCACTTTGCTTTGATAATCCTTACCCAGATTTTAGCTGAGGTGGGACAGGCAGGGGTTTGGTGAAACCGTTTCTTCCAATGAGCCAGTAGGTCTCCTCCACGCCTGTTCCCTGTGGAGACGTAGCACATATCTAAGGTCGTGATGCATAAAAGATTAGCCACTTAAACATCATCCCGTTTGATGATTTATGTCAAAGCTAATAGAGTTGCCAGTGACCGACCTTGATCTCTGTCTTTGCACAAGGTTCAACTTGGTAGCCTTCTTTCAGATCCACCAGAATCTTCACTGTACTCCGGCTCAAATGGATCCGGTATGCTGTGAACAAGATCGTGTTTTATCCCCTTTGCAATTCTTGAAACCCAGCGAATAATTGCTTTCACTTTTATTCATTACACATTGAGTATTCAGTGGGAATTGTGAGGACTCACGCATTCCGGTTGATTCCATTCTTGAGGCCGTGTTGACAGTGTCTCCAAACAGACAGTACCTGGGCATTGTAAGACCCACCACTCCAGCGACACAGGGGCCTACACACACACACACACACACACACACACACACAGACCACATATGTCATTCAAGCAAATCCCTACGAGACGTCGGACAGTAACTTTGTCAGAAAAAGAATAGCAAACTGGAAAATATCAAAAACAAATTGTTACGACGGTGATGGTGGCTAACAGTGAATGTTGTTGACAACACGTAGTGTTAGCGGAGGTTGTGTAATGAAGGCCCCGACCTGAGTGCAGTCCGATGCGTATGCGGACAGGTACATCCGGCATGTGTCTCATCTTGAAGGTGCTGACGGCACTCAGAATGTCCAGAGCCATGTTGGATATCTCGGCAGCGTGCCGGTTGCCATTGGGAACCGGTAGGCCGGACGCCACCATGTACGCGTCACCTATCGTCTCCACCTAGCGTCCGATATAAAGCTTCTTTACCGGGTTCAATTGGTGAACAGGAAGTCACACTAGTTGATTCATTTAAGACTAAGCAAATATTTTCACCTTGTACACGTCGTGATTGCTAATGATGGCGTCAAATATAGTATAGAGGTCGTTGAGGAGGTCCACCACTTCAATAGGCTCGCTGTGGGCCGATATTGTGGTAAAACCAACTATGTCGCTGAAGTAAAGGGTTACGTTCTCGAAATGTTCAGGTTCCACAGTACCGCCAATCTTCAGGACGTCTGCAACTGATCTGAAATTAGAGGGACACTAATGAAACTGTGATGCCCCCCATGATTAGGACTGTAGATAACGGTTAATTCCGCCTTGCCCATGAGACCAGCGACATGAGGCGATCCCTGAAGATGTTTCTTTCACTGACACTTTGACTCAGTGGCATTGTTTACTACTCACGGAGGCAGCATCTGAGTGAGCAGTTTTTCCGTCTTTTGTTTCTCTATTTCCAGCTCCTCTGTCCTCTCCGTGATCAATTCCTCCAGGTTAGACGAGTACTGCTCCAACATCCTCAGCATCGAGTCAATAATGTTGGTTTTCCTTCCTTTGTTTATGTTCTTGAACTAGGAGCGATTAGACAGTGTGCAATTAAAGATTGTCAACTTTCCAATAATACACTTTCACAGACAAAGGTGTTCGGTACCTGGTCGAATATGTCTTCGAAGTACGGACGCTTATCTGCCTGTTCGTTCCAGCACTGTTTCATCAACTGGATGCACTCGATGGGAGCGTAGTCTGACGGCACCACAGGGCGACATAGGGGCGGAGGATTCCTCACCTTCTGAATGATCTCTGACCCAGGAACAGGAAGAAGGCACTGGGACAATGCATACAACACCAAACATGCGTACGGGCACTCATGTAAAGTCGTATTTATGTATACACATTTGAAAGTCTGAAATGTAGACACTCAATACTGTATTTTACTCCGGATAGGGGATGTTATTCGTTTTAGATGGTACCTGCGGTGGTTTTTTGATTAGTGTTTTAGATGGTCACTAGGGTGGTTTTTGGATGATTGTTCCCTACCTTCAGCAGACAGGTCCAGCATGCAGTAGGGAGGCTCCCGCAGCACCACCTCCTGCATGATAATGGCAAAGCTGTAGACATCTCCGAGCCGGGTGCCATACAAACCTGGGTGAGGGCCACGCAGAATCTCAGGAGCCGTCCAAAAAAGCTCTGCACAATCACACAGGCAAGTACGCACACATACGTCACACATGGTTGGGTAGGCAAACACACAGCTGATAAATTAACTTAATAAAATCCATTATTTTATTATTATGATACAGAATGACTAATAGCATGGATTAGTAGACCCACCTTCTGCTGAGGGTTCTTGGAATGGGAGCTTTTGTGTCATTAGAATCTCGTTGTAGCTGTAGTCTGTCAGCTTGAGCACGAAGCGGCCATCCACCACGCAGTTCCGAGACTTGAGTCGTCCGTGACAAACTCCTCGATGGTGGAGGTACCTCATACCCTATGGACGACACAGTAGAGATGGTGTCATGCCAGACAGAACCTTAGCTTGCATTTGTAACGTAATGTCATTGCAGCAAATCGGCGTGGGACTGTAAGTGTCTCTCCGAAGACTTTGGCAACCGCCCACACTTCGTCACCTTGATAAGGTCCAGTAACAGGGAGGACTTGAACATCCAGTCCAGCTTTACGTCGCTGTTTCTTAGCAGGTCTTGCAAGCTGTTACGTGAGCAGTACTCCGTCAAAATGCCTAAAACGCCGCAGTCAAGGAAAAAGCCAAGGAAGAGGTTGACGTTCTCGTGGCGTATGTCTTTTATCTGAAATCAAAGTCAGAAGCAACTTTAATCACCAGGCACATTTACACCTACGATAACAGAATCCACCAAATCTACATCAAGTTTTGAAGAACATGACACTAGGCTCGCTTTTGTGGGCACTAATGCTAATATCAGTTATGATGATCAACTGGAAACAGCAACATGTCTTCTTAAATTCGCAAGTATATTTGAAAGGAAAACCTCACCAACTCAAAGACATCACTGGTCTGGGGTGTAATGGCTTTAATGTTTCCAGATGGGAGTTTTTTCATCCAAGCCCAGTCTCCCTGTGGAAATGTACACGTTTAAAGGTTCTGAATGAACTTTCATTTAGAACTTCCTGAAATGTTTGATGCAGAGGTGCCATGGCCTCTCGAGTTACCTCAAAGATGGCTATGTTGGAGTTTTCATAGGTGGCAGGGATTATGGTGGAGACGGTGGAGGCCATAGAAGGGCTACGACAAATGGTGTCTGAGGGATTCCTGCTCGTATCACCTACATTATTCTCATCTATACTGAGTATCTGAAAAGAGACAAAAATGTGCTTATTGACAACAGCCTTAACATTCTGTGACGATACCAAGTATGTGAAGAAAAACATCGGTTGATATGATTGCTAACGTTATCAGTAGTCCAAATACAAATACTACAAATGACACCTAGACCTCACAGATATTGTCAGTTTGTGGATCTGACCTTAGTACTGAGAGTGGGGTTAATGAAGGTCACATCTGCCAGGGTGAGCATGATCTTGTCAGGACCACTGAGCAAACGAATCTGGTTGATCCGTCTCCTAAAAGGAGCGAGTGTTTGCCAAGGCAACATGAGAGTAGGTCAGGAGAAAGTGTGTAAACGTACGCGAAGGCATTCAGAAATAGTAATATTTGCTCTCAAAAAAGTACTAAATGCAGGAGTTTTGGTTGTTTTGTACCTTATGCAATAATAAAATCCAGTAGAGACCAGAATCGTCAAAGGGATGCACAGGAAGACTGTTAGAAGATGGAATGGATTTACTCCTCCTGAGCCCTCAAACGGAACAGTACAAAAAGAAAAAAGGGATTATATTGGAGCATATAATTAGTATAAATTCAAAAGATTCTGTGTTTTACGGCACTCATCACCACCACACCTTGTTCTGATTGATCCCCTTTCTAGAGAACGACGTACATCCTCCCAAAAACAGGCCGTAACCCTCAAAAAACCCAAACCCTGAAGATGTTTGGTTGCGCAAATGTGGGCATTGGCGTCGTATTTTATCTGCGTTTAGCCACCGTATCCTGTTTAATTCTAGTTTGTTTCTCCTGCTTTCCTCACCTCCTTTGCACAGCGTGCCTGCATTGAACCAACAGCTGGAGTCTGGGCTCGGCTGGGCACCCCCCGGGAAGTGGATCCTTCGGCCCAGAGAGCTGATGGTCCCGGCCTCCGTGTCCACGTGGTGGGTTGGAAGCAGATGCCAGGATTCCCCGTCTGTGTCCAGCACCACATAGTCCATCAGGCTGACCCCGGAGCAGTTCGTGCGGAAGCGCTGGCTAAATCCGTAAAAAGCCATGTTCCCTGTGTGGCGTGCCAGGTTGGCTCCGGTCATCCAATCCCCAGCGTCACGCATCTTCTGCATAGCATTCGCCATGAAGAGAATGGAGCTGTAGATGGTGCCAAACAGAGGGGAGATCTGGGTAAAGAAATAATCAAACACAGATGAGCTGAGAGGGAGCTGTGAGACATTTTACAAAAAAGCGCATTTAAAAAAATCATGGACTCTAATGACGTACACTAAAACTATGGCAATGTCAGCGACAAGCCGTTTAGCACTTCATTCTCGACCTGGTGGAGCTTGACGTCTCTAGGCACCGTGCCAACGTTAACAGCTTCCTGGTAGGCGTTGTGGAATGAGTCCGCCCCCGAGTCCATGGTGATGGTCAGGACGGCGTCGTAGGCTTTCCGCAGCTTGGCGTTGTTGCCGAGGGCCGGGTAACGGACGTCGTTGTGTGGCAGGCTGTAGAGCAGAGTGTCGTAAGGGATGAACACCAGCGTGCCGCCAGTCAGGCGCATGTCCAGAGCCGTCTCCAGAAGCAGCCTCTGGGTGTGCCCGCCGATCAGCACAGAGTGCATGCAAAGGATCACCACTGATGATATGAAACGCAGAAGATAACAGCCGTGGGTTCACTATTAGTAATAGTAGTAGAAGTTATCAATTCTGTCCTATATCGCTAATGATATTAACAGTAGTATTGTAGTTGTTGTAGTGGTATCATACTTGCAGTTTTAGAAGTAGTAGTATAATAAATTGTTGTGGTATTGTAGTCATAATTGTACCAGTAAAGCTGTTGTAGTTAATGTATGTGCAGTGGAAGTAGTAGTTCAGTCCAATGCTTAGTACTCACTGCGGATGTTTTCTGCCCTCTTGATTCTAGTGAGAGCCTGTCGTATGCTGGTGCGATCCTGGTCTGTGGACACCACTGTGGAAACTGGGAGGCCATAGCTTCGCAGGCGGTTGGCCACCTTATTGCCCGTGTCCACCCACATGTCCTCGGCCGAGGTGATGACCCCGATGTGTGCCCAGCGGAAGTGTCTCACCAGGCTTAGGAGTACCCAGGTGGGCGACGGCACCGTGCGGGCGAAGGTAACGTGCCGACCTCGGTCATCCAGCTCAGGGTTTACACAGGACCAAGAGAACAGTGCCTTGTTCCAGTTCTTGGCGAGTAAGGAAGCCGCGTCACAATAGCCAGGGTTGGCAGGTCCCAGGTAGGCGTTTGCCCGCGCGTCGTTGCCAAGGAATCCCTTGAGCGCCACTGACGTCTGGCAGTCCTCGTCAATGAGGACGTACTCAAAGGTGGTTCCCAAAGAGAGCGAGGGGTCATTGTTGATCCTGTCCACCGCTAGCCTGGCAGCAATCTGAGGCAGAGCTTTAGCAAACAGAGGGTCACATTTCCATGGTCCCACTATCCCTACTTTGAACACAGTAGAACGGACCACACAGGGAAGGCTCAGGGAGGCCAGCAGGAACCACAGCAGCCAGGTTCTGTGTGAAGAATTGGGGAACTTGGACCCCGCCGGGACCGTTGTTGAGCGATAGGCAGAGTCATACAGTGAAGCGTGATGCAGCTTGATCATTGCAAGATCCCTCCACCAGCGGAGCTCTAAAACCACCGTCCCACAAATGGCACCCGTGACCCCAAAGCCCAAATGTCCTGTGAAATAGAAAGTCGCGGTGACAGATACGGCTCAGTTAATTCGGTTCAAGGGAACGATTATTCATCGCTTGTGGTAGATGATCCAATCAAGGCAGATGGAGTGAAGATAAAAATCGTCCTCTGTCTGCCCCCATCAGTAGTGTAGACTAATAAGCCCGTCACAATCAGCATTCGGATCTTAAAATAACCGCACTTCTTAAATCAAGATTTGTGACACGAGAGACAATTAAACAGCTTCACATTTTCAACCTTGTCCATTTAATGAATCGTGTAAACTAGAATAGGTGGTGTGACGTACATATGACAAGTTATTGAGTATCCTTTCCAAAGCCATTGTTAGACATTGTTAATCCAGCACAGTCTCAGTTATTAGCTGTGGTTAGAATTAATTTATAATTTCCCTATGAAAATGTATTTTATAGGAGCAAGTATATACATACATTGTGTTTTAATAACTACTGTGAGACGTTTTTACCATTACTACTACTACTACTACTACTAATTCTTTACCACAAAAACAAAAAAGAAGTCAGTCATGTTATTTCAAAAAAGATATTGAAATAGTACATGCATTACATACAGTACATACAATGATTTTCAATATCATAGATTTTTACCACTCCATAAAAAGAGCTCTCCTATCCCAAAGTATAACAGTAACCTGGCAGACGTGTCATCACGCAGCTTCAGCTTAAGTCCTTACCATTTCATTAGGCATTTTCCCCATCTCAAACATTGTCTCTTATGTCCAGTTTTTACCTCGGAACAGGAGAACAGGACGTAGCAGGAAGAACCATGTTGAAATTGAAGTCCCAGTGGTTAAAATGAAGTAGCGAACCCTAGTAATCCAGTCAGTCCCATAGCATCAGAAGGAATGACTCATCACAAACCTAGAGTCCATCACCTGTGGATTATATTAAATCCGATCCAATGTTGCTTGCTCTAACACTCTTAGTAATTAACGCTGTCCAGGCTCAGATTCCCAACATGTGGCGTGTACATTTTCTTTCACAAACCTATATTCTCGGCCAAAGTCTGGAAAAAACCTGGTGAAAACCAATGTAGTGTCCTTGAACTTTTTTCAGTGGTTATAGAAAGTCACTGCCCTCTTAAAGCGGTTCAGCTTTGGTTGTCTTGCAGCCTGAAATGAAAAACATAAAACCTAAACGTAACCCTGGCAGAGGGCGGCAGGTTTTTGTTTTCCAACCTCCTGTAGGATTTTTGGAGCATTTGTGATATTGTGGTCAGGTCTTAACTGTGTTCCAAGGGATTGACAAAGCATTTGAAATCTTTTTATATCCATCCTCTGCCTATACATAACTTCAACTAATCAAAATCTCCACAATTGATCACAGATGCAAGAAAATTAGCTTTATTTTTTATCTGGAAGGTGGTTGGGTATATATCAGAACAGAACTGGAATTGCAATTCTAAGGTGTTTACTTAAATAAATATGGTGTTCTGTTTTTAAGTTTATTCCATTTTCAGTTTTTTTCTTCAGTACATTCTTCTCCTGATATTGTCGGTTACTGTGTATACGAAAGGGCGGTGATTTTTCTACTCGCTCTGGTAACATCCGAGGAACCTATCAATTAGTAAACATTGGACAAACTATCAATTGACAAAACACCAACCAAAAATACCTGTTCCTTGTCAGATTGAAGAAAAAAAACAGCATTTGTTAACAGTGGGTTAGGTCAGACGTGTACTAATAATCTGTCACAGACGCACAAGCAGCTTCGTTTTATTTCTGAGCAGTACACGACCAAATGCACAAAATGTTAGCAGCCCAAAAACTAAACGTTATGGGCATCACAAGTCAAGGCTATAAAATGGAATGACATGATAGATTGTTTCGGTTTACAGCAACACACAGCTGGCCAAAATGATGTAATACACTGTTGAATTTGACACCGATAAGCTGTATTGCCGTCACAAGAACAAGTCGCTGGTGTAGCACGTAAAGCAATGAACACAAAGACGTTTCCCCACCACCGTCCATCCCTGATTGTCCACGATAATGCATGCAATATATCGAGAAGCCGAAAACGTTAGATTCCGTTGACACTCTACGGTGGACCGGCCAATGGTTTAGTACTCTTGAGCAGTTCAGCGGCTGACAGTCTCTCCCCAGAGCTGGCTTTATTACTCCTCCGCCTTTGCAGAAAAGCCATGAAGTTGTCATTTTTGGAGCTTGATTTCTGGACAATACCCTGGGTGCCTTTAATGGGCGATCCATAGCCCTGTCTGTTTCCTGATATATCAGCTGCTTCTTTACGACCAAGTAGTTTCTTCTTGGACCTTCAAAAAAAGTAAGGAAAGACAGTCTCAATTGAATAACCAAAGAAAGAAAAAACAATGTTAAAAACAACAAAGTTCTAAATAATTGATAATACGAATTTAGTGCATAGATATGATCGAGGACTGCCCATGTTTTTTATGAACCTATGTAATGTTGCCTGACAAAGGAACAGGCGTGGTTCCTTGGTTGCTGTTTTGTCAACTGAATGTTTCTCCAATGTTTACTAATTGATTGTGTCCTCGTTGTTTTTTGGGCAAAAGGAGCCATGTCACGTTACCTGTGTATGATGGTGAACAGGTCCTCTGTAGCTGGCTGTAGGGAGGTTTGGTCGAACTCCTCCTGCTCACTCAGGCACAGTGTTCTTACCTCAGACATCATCTCTTCAGCGTCGTCATCGAGGAAAAATCCTGTTGGGAAAAAAATGTCAATCTTGAAATTGCAACACATTGGGGAGTTTCCATATAATTGGGATATGTTTTCACATTACTAACATGTGGTAAATATCAATACAGATAGTAGCAGTTGGAATAGGGCATAACGGGTTCCAAACAATAAGTGTTATTGAAATGTAAGAATACCATCTTTTATTCTTTGATGGTTGAGATCCTGGCCAGTAAAGTCTCTGTCTTGGTAATTACTGGCAGGAGTCTGGTACACACCACTGTTCCCGGACCAGACATAGCCCCTGGGGCTCTCCTGCTCAAGTGAGGTGACGGGAGGCACGAATACGACATCGGGCTTCTTCGCAACTGGAGGGGGAACTGGCTTTTTCTTTGTATCCAGTTTGTCTCTGAGAGATTCGGTCCTCCGTGCGTCCCTGGTCTCTTGGTGGCAGAACGGGTGAGCGACTTGGTACGCCTGCCCCTCTACAACCTGGTGCCTCTGCGCTGTGACGCCATCGCTGACACAACGCGGGGGCTGGTGCCATCTCTTCGGTTTGGCTCTCCTCTCGACTGCACACACATCCCCGTGGCTCTCCGTTTGTGAGGCTGGAGGGGTCTCGGTGAAATGCGACGAGGCAGAGGATGACTTGACCATGTGCATCGGTAGCCATTTGTGTGCGGGTGGCTTGGCGGCTACGGGCGGTTTCACCTTTGGGCTCTGGTGGATCGCTAGACACATCTCCATGTCCTCGCCAGGCTCTTCCTCCCGGATGACTTCCGGCGAGCCATCCGGGCCTTTGTCGGAGTCCGAGCTGCTGACGGAACGCAAACGCACGTTGCTGAGATCCTCCTGGGTCACCACAGGCATCACTAGCATGCTATTGGTCAGTCGCTGTTTGGGCCTGGCGGTGCCGGAAGATCCGGATGATTCAGAGTGGCGCCGGACGACATTGGATTTGACCGGCTCCGGTATAGGGACGACCACCGGTAACTCGAGGGACAACCGCAGCCGTGAGGTGGGCGGGGTGGAGGACTTGGTGCGCATCTTGCACCCAAGGGGGTCAGGTCCCAGGATGGAAGTCGTGTGGACAACGGTGGGTGGAGTCTGAGAGCTGTACTTGTCACGAGACAGAGAGACCAAGGAAGATTGCTGGAACAAGGGTGGTTTAGAAATTAAAGTTGGTGGACGTCGCGGGGGAGGAGGAGGTCTAACCGTTTCTGAGCTGCTGTGAATTTTTTGCCCCCCGTTCGATGTGTGACAGCAAAGGTCAGTTGATCTATGTCTAATTTGCTGACCATTGCTGGTGCCTGGTGTCCCAATCGGAGCTCGGGCAGACTGAGCGGGGGGATGTTCCGGGTCCTCCTCTGACCTGGGCGTGGAGATGAGGATGAGGTCAGGCAAGAAGGAATCGTTAGCAGGCGCCTCCCTGTCGATGTAAAGGCTGTTGGTCCTTTTGTCTCTGAGCTGGGCAGCTGAGTCTCTCCGAAGTGATACACTACGGGCTGGCGGTGGGGGCCTCCTTTTCGTCTTCCTCAGGATAATGCTGCGGGACCGCGACCGCTGACCACTGTGCTCCGGGGAGGCGTTCGGGCTCAAGCGGGAGGTGCCGCCGCCGTTGTCGTCGTCGTCGTCATCGTCTCTGCTAGCATCATGTGGGCTGTTGTCAGGGCAGGGCTGGACGTAGCTGTCACACCTTCGTCTGGGAGCAATCAGGTTTGAGCCACCGGCTGCAGAGAAGGAGCGCCTGCGGAACTCAGGACTGTGTGCGGGAAGGACCGTCTCCTCGTTCCGAATGGGACCGACCGCATTGGACTCCCTGTCAACTCCTTGGCTGGCAGCGTTTGCCAGTGCAGACCAGCCAAAGGACGTGGAGGTGCTGGGGTCGGTCGAGTGGGACTGGGGGTTCCCAGAGGGGACTCTGGGGTGGGCTGTGCTCACAGCATGTTGGCGTGGGGACTTGACCACGTCTGGACAAGGCGACATCATGGTGGTCGGTTGGTGGGAAGGAGCGTTCCAGCCTGGTGAGAAGGTAGAGCCTTTAGGCCCCTTCCAGGTTTGACTGGTGACCATCAGGGCCCTGTGCTCCATGGCGATGGGGGGGAGGCCTTAGTGACCGGCTAGATCACTGGCTGTTTTGACTGATGAGTGTTGGCACCTTGGTGAAATGTCTCTTTATCAAAGGACAGCCGTTTCACTGGGCCGTTTGGCTCGATACGACCTAGGGTGATGAGAAAAGATTAGAGTCAATTGTGAGTGAAATGAAAGCACCACGTGCTCTTCTGTCTATGTTCCACTGCCTCTTTAAGTATAAGGAAAAACCTGCTGCACTAGAGTGTGAATAAGTAATACAGAAAGAGTCAGAGAGCGGGAGAGTCAGGCAGAGAGAAATCAGAAGGATATAGCAAGAGGAAGAGAGGAAGGGACAGAGAGACGACGGGCGGGCGGGCGGGAGAAAGATAGAAAAGGGAGAGAGACAGTGAGAGATGTGGCTGAAGTAAGGACGTCAGGAAGCATCTCTGCCCGTCTTGGTCTTGTGCTAGATAGAAAGAAAGAGTGGGTGTTTGCCATGGCAACTGTTACCTGTTCATCCATAGTCAGAGGACAGAATCACTTCCAGATGAGATCTATATAGTGGATGCTGTCTGGTTTCCCATTATTCACACTGCATAGAATGAATATGATATGCAAGCAGAACTGAAAGATTGGAACAGCTTTTCCAGCAGTCATTCCCAATGTACAAGCCACAGCCATTGATAAAAGGGAACGTTTGTGTCCGGAAAGATTGCAAATATTGTAGTGAACCGGTATAAATATACGTAAGGAGTATAATTTCTGGTCTCGAGGGGATTGTTTTGGGGCTAGTATATTATTTTGAGATCTACACTTCCAGCGTTGTTTCTGTCTTGAGGTGATGGTTTCGGGGCTAGTACGATATGTTGGGATCTACACTTTCAGCATTAGAGTACTTGATACGAAGTCCAAGCACAACCAATAGGTGAAGTTAGCTAATGAGGTTGTCAATGTTTCCAGGAAATACAGTGTTCTCTGGTATACTCTGTAGGAGAGATAATGTGTTTTGGGTATAATTACTAGGGTATAAACTGTTGAATGCAGATGTTCATAGAATTTCCCTCCCCTTCATTACTGAACTTAAACGTTTTATAACCCTATAATTTGGCTCTTTTTTTTCTTTCACAGGGTATGAAGGCTTTTTCTCTTTTACATTGAACGGTGGTTATGATCAGTGATGCTGTGATAGGAGACTTTTCTCCGCTTGTGTCTGCATAACAAACACAATAGCCCTCAGCGATCCCTAGATGGAGGTTGAATCGGTTCAACTTCTTTAACTAAAACAAAACAGAAAGGGATATTCAAATCTGGTCCTTGAAGCCATTTTCACTCCGTGTTTATTTTACAACCCCATAATCAGGGACCTATTTTGGACCTGGTAGACCAGGTGAATGCAAATTTATTGAAAATGTCCCAGATTTTGGGATTGCAATTGAAAATGGAGTAGAACTGGCTTCGAGGGACAGATTTGAATATCTGTGGTCCATCTGTTAAAAAATATATAAAATCAATACCCAAAAGGTTGGAAGATCGAAACCCAAAGTTGGCAATGTGTTGTTCTGTGCTTGGGCAGGACAGTTTACCCTATTTGCTTTGGTACGTCACTCTAGATAAGCAATTTTGCTATTTGACATCAATGTCAAACGTGTATTTAAAATATTTATATTCCTATGACATCTAGACCAGACAAATTGGTATTCACCACCACACGGACACAGAGATTCATATGCACTCACGTTGGTAAGCACAGATGCACATAATCATAATCTTTACACTGACACACACTGCTTCCACAACGCACACTAACAACTATAACAACACACACCAACATCTCACACACACACACACACACACTAACAACACACACACAAATAAAGAGCACATACTAACAACACGCACACACTAAACACACACACTAACAAGATACAATTACAGCTAACTCTAACCCATATGAACGTCACACTTACATACTAACAACACACTCTAACAATACACACTAACAACACAAAAACACACACTAACAAAACAAACTAACGACGCACTCTAACAACAAACACTAGCAACCCACACTAACAACACACACACAATCAACATTCACACTAACAACACACAAGCAACCCACATACTCTAAAAACACACACACTTTAATAACACTCACTAACAGCAGCAACAACAATGCCGAAATTAAAGGTCTTGCTGACACAACCGCATCAATGTTAATGCATTTCCGAATATTCTAATGAAGAAGAAGCGATACAGAGCGGCACAAAATGTACTGATAGACAGTCGCTCAATTTACCCACACGAATGCATACCGATCGTAGGAACACAAAATGAGAATACTTCACGAGCCAGCCTAGTCTGTCTGCTTGTCGACATACACAAAGTCCCCCCCCCCGCAAAAAAAATAAAAATGTTACAGAACGAGCGGTAACGGCACACTGTCGTCTTGACCTTCCCAGTAAAACAAAACCTGATCAACATGTTCGTAGCTCCTAGCCCCCCGTCCCCCGTCCCCCTCACGTCCACCCCTCGAATCCCCCATCTCTGCCACCTTCATACCTTACAGCTGGCTAAGGAGGTTGAGCTGTGGCTTCCAATGCAGCACTCGTACGTCTCTCCCACAGTCGTCTCCTACAGCCGGCTGCATTCACATGCTGTTGCCATGACAATTGGAAGTGGGCTGCTGCTGGTTCTAAGTTGGGTGGAGGCTGAACCAGGGAGAGGAGGGAGAGGTAGTGAGAGAAAGAGAGGAGAGAGCGACTGAGAGAGAGAGAGAGAGAGAGGGAGGGAGAATAAATGGCCTTTGAGGAACCAGAAGGGTGTCGCGTAGTTTCAAAGAGGCTCGGACATCAAAACTGTTCAGCTGCCTCAAGACAACTGCCGTCTGACAGGAACTGACAAAACAGACCAAACTTAAAATTCATGACATGACTTGGGCGTTTCACACCGAGGAAACTCGTTCTTTCCGTTTCTACTTTTATAACCGGGCACCTTGCAGTGTTTCACACGCAAGTTGTTCCCCAGCTTGATTGACTTCTCCGACCTCGATGTGAACTCGGTTACGTCACAGTCACCCCGATGTTGTTCGTCTCAATGGGCGTGCTCCCGGGGCCATTTCATGCCTGGCCGATGCTTCGCACAGATATGTGTTAGTTCCTTTTTGTTTTTAACAATCAACACGACAAGTGACCCGTGACGCAGCAGCTGCCGACTTAAAACGACTGAGACGAAAGATGCCAGAGTTGAGAATGTGAAGCGACCCTCTTCTGCCTACGTTGAGACGGGGGTGGTTAACCTGAATTCCAACGACCCGTGGGAATCGTGGTCTGCACAGACTGTAGTTGAATGTTTGACGTTTTTCAGGAGGTGTTCCAACATAAAAAAATTGTGTTTTTCAGTTGAACGCCGGCTGCAGACTGCCTACATTAGGCAGACACCTGTTGAATGGCCATCTGAAGAAAGGCTTCCCTGACCCCGGCGCTGATGGTTGGGTCAATAAAGAACAGTTGATGTTGAAGAAGCGAAAAACGGCAGGTAGACACAATACAATAGAGAGTTAACAATCTGGACTGCATGGATCTAGCGGTTGAGTAAACTTGTGTAAATTCACATGCAAGTAAAAAGGTATTTCCTTCAACGCCAGTATGGCACAGAATCTATTATTTCAACAGAATATTTACACATTGACAGAATTTTGTTAAGACACAACATACATCTTAATGGGATCACTTCTACTCACCCGGTGTTCAAGGAACTCGTGAATATAGACCTGTGTATTTGACAAGTCACAATATGATTCTTGGTTCCTCAAATGCGATTTATAAATCAGCCCCTCCCTAAGAAAACAGGAAGGGGTCGTGTAACAGGCGTGTGGTTAGAGCTGGGACGCTTCCAATCATGGGTCAAGTGAAGGGCGGAAACCGACCGTTGGATACATGCAACAAATCCCTTACTTAACGGTGACATACTAGTGTATTCCTGATGAGAGTGTTAAACCTTACTGGTTAAAGTGAATGGTCTTCAAAAATAACAATGCTGATTTCATTAGGAATAGACCAATATTGTCAGTTGTACCACTGAATGCCTTCAACTGAAATGTGTCCTCTGCATTTTACCTAACTCTGAGGGTCAGCAGGGGGCAGCCCTAATTAGTTACCTGATTTGACTTCCACGTCAACAGCGCCTGGGGAGCATTTGAGTGTTAACTGTCTTGCTCAAGGACAGAAAGACAAGGTTTTCACCTTGATGGTGGGTGGGATTAGGACCAGGGACCTTCCAGACCCAAGCCCTATTCCCTAAACACCTTGCCGCCCCAAACATACAAACATTAGCTTTGTACGTCAGCTAGTATGGGGGCAGGTAGAGCATGAAGTTGTTCGAGCATCTGACCTAACTAAAGGTTGCTAGGTTGAATCTATGAGCCAGCAAAAGTGAAAAGCAATTAAGTGATTTTATTATAATTGCTTCCAGGTCAATGATGGAGATTACAATTGCCAGTCAAGCTTACCAGGTAAAATTACCTGTATGAAAAATATACCCAAGTTACCATAATCAAAGTGAGTTTCAGGGCCAAAGGTTTATCAGCAGCCATGAACACTATGACAAATGATTTAATTTAAGGCAAATGCTTTGGAATGGTTTTCATAAAATATAGAATGACTGAAATCAGGACGTTTCGTTGACAACCAGGTCTTTGAAGTTAAACCCGTTTTTTCTTCTTTTCGGTGACGTTATGGGTTATACTGCCACCCACAGGTTCCAGATTTATAAACATCGTGCATGTTCTTGAAGGGGGGGGGTCTGTCTACGTACACCGCCAGGACGTCAGTGAGAATTGTGCTTTGAACTTAAAACACACTCAGTAAGACAATACGATGCCGGAACGCTTATCCTTGGAAATACACAAGATGCAAGACAACCTTATAAAATAATTGTGAACATATTTATCAGAGTCAAGGAAAAATGCAATGCATCTAAAATTCTACAAAATTCATAGACGCTAAAACACTTGAAGTAGTATTGGCATTTATTTCTTAAAATCTGTGCTGTGTCACCATCTTTTGCGAGCTCTGAATCCCACAGTCGAATGAAGAGGGAGCACTTGACGTCAGTTGAAGATGCAGCCACAGGACCAATCGGATACAAACATGCCAGAGTCAATGCACAACACATCATTAGTGGCGTGTCACCCAAGTCCTAACGTCCTCCTGCACTTCTTACACGATTCGGAGAAGATTGTGTCTCAATAGCGGAAAAAGAAAACAGACGTCAGGGAATGACATCTCGGCACAAACAGTAACTTGGTTACACCACCTCTCCATCTTCCCGGTGAACAACTGTCAAGGAATGCGTCCGGATGAACCTCAACCAGACATCCTTGCTTGATTGAGGTATTCTGACACGCATATGGATGCTGTGGTTAGTGATTCACTTATTTATCGTGCCGGTGTTTCAGAGTTCAGACTAACGATGGCCGAGAAGAACTCCTTTCTCCGAAATGACATCATTTTGTTTTTGACCTTTGAAGTCCTTTATAATAACCGAATAGTGTAAAAATAGCGTAGATGAACATTGACAAGTCATAAGTGAAACGGATCATATTGAATGTGTGTGCGCATCCGATTACTAATTAGATGGCATTGAGCTAAAATTAGATCAAAGACAACCCGTTAATTTCCATTTTTATCCCTTTCTCTAAATTCCTGCTCAGACAGCCAATGCGTGCTGCCTATATTCCCCACGGAGCGGTTCTCATTTGAATTTAACTCTTTGTAGTAACCTTTGTGTTTTGAAGCATGCAAGAAGCCATAAGTACACTGACCATTTCACATGTATATGACTGGACTCATTTGCATACTTTAATATAATTCGTGCATTATATGCGGCATTTTGTCCAGGCATTTGTTGTTGTTGTTCGGTATAGCCGAATCAAACGTTTTGATGAGAAACATATAAGATAGCCTACATACACAAATGCCTTTACACTGTATATGTTTCTTGGTGACTCTGAAATAGTTTCTAACTCGTGCCCCCTCCCCGTCTCCGTTTTTCTCAGTGATGATTCACTCTCTGCCGCAGCCATGAGTTCCCAGAACACCTCTTCCTCCACCTGGGATGTTCTTGTTGGAGGAAATTCCACGCCTGCTCCAACATTCCAATTCGAGTTGGAGCCGGTGGCCGTCAGTGTGAACCCCTGGGATATCGTCCTGTGTGTCACCGGGACCCTAATGTCCTGTGAAAACGCACTCGTCCTTGCCTTAATTATGTACACGCCCACTCTGAAAGCGCCCATGTTCGTGTTGATAGGGAGCCTGGCTTTCGCGGATCTATTGGCCGGGCTTGGTTTAATAGTGAATTTCACCATCACCTACATATTTGACACGGGGTTCGTGACGCTGCTATCAGCCGGGCTGCTCATAACTGCTTTCTCGGCGTCCGTTCTCAATATCCTGGCAATTACCGTGGATAGATATCTTTCTTTGTACAACGCATTGACTTACCACACGGAGAGAACGGTGATTTTTACAATCGTGACACTGGTGCTCATCTGGGTGACCAGCATCACTCTGGGTGCGCTGCCCATCATGGGGTGGAACTGCCTTGGGGATGAGGCGACGTGCAGCATTTGCGCACCGATTGATAAAAACCACGCCGCTGCTCTGGCGGTGACGTTTCTCTTTGTATTCGCACTCATTCTGCAACTGTACCTGCAGATTTGCAAGATCGCTTTTCGACACGCGCAGCAGATCGCCGTGCAGCAGCAGTTCATGAACGCCTCCCACTCCACCTCCACCACCAAAGGGGTGTCCACCCTGTCCACTATCCTGGGCACGTTTGCGTTGTGCTGGATCCCTTTCGCGTTGTACTCGCTGGTGGCGGACATCGGGTACCCCCGCGTCTACACCTACGTCACCGCTCTACCGGCCATATGTCACTCTATGATCAACCCGGTTATGTATGCCTTCAGAAATCCCGATGTACAGAAATCCATGAGACTCGCGTGTTGTTGTGTGTCTTCCAACTTCTCTCTTCGACCAAGGACACCGAGTGATGTGTAGGCAATGAGGTCCAATGTGTTCCTAGCCTATACAGTCGTTACAAGCACATATTATTGACTGTGCCGAAAAGCTTTGTGTTTTGCATTTCATCTGTATTGAATTACTGTACTCTTTGTCGCATCATTTACTGATCGTAGCATTAGGATATGTGTTCTCCAAATAGCTGTCCAACATTGAAAGTATCTCGTTTCAGAGCTATTAGCCCATTGATGGGCCTGTATTATAGTGGGGGTAGAGGTCTCATGTTCCACCATTACTATTAGGATGGATGTTTTACACGCGCACGTCTTGTCATGTACTATGATGACAGGATGTTCATAAAGCATTCAGAGGAACCTATAGCAGACTGAATCTATAGGCAAATACCTGTTCTGTGTGACTACAATATGGACGAGATAAATAACTAATTGTGTTACGTGCTGATCAAGGATAAGGTTTATTTTCGGTTGTTGAATGTTTATAAGAATGATACCAATACCTTATATAGCGTCTCTATAACCCCAAAGCAATGTTAAAACTGACTCCCTAGTCGTTAACATTTTGGGTCACGTAAAAAATGTAGTTTTGTTAATGAAAGTTGTATCACTAAGGAAGGTTGAGCTTCATCCACGCCGACAAATTCAGCACGATGCGGAAAGACAGCGAAACGTGAACTCTCGCCCACTCAGTGCGCCAGTTGTCGCGATATCTTCCATAAATAACACACTAAATAACCACGTGCACACACCGTCCGTTCGCGTTCCCATTAATTTCCTACGAAAGCCAGCGAATCTCTGGGGCAGTGGGCGGTGCTACGCTTAAAGACACGCCTCCCAGAGGCAGCACAAATGAGAGTTGAGATATGTTGAACCTTATGCTAATTTACAGCAAGTGAGCAGTGCTGGAGTTCTGCTAATGGCAAGAGAGATGCTCTCTGCATTTTGAAGTCCCTTCTCTTTTCTACTTGTTAGTTTAAAAGTTTGATAAGACACGAGTAATCGCAGTGTTCGTTTTCTGGCGGAGTCACATAAATAATAAATAAATATTCATAAATGTGGTGGCGGCTGTTAATGCACACTAGGGAGGGCTCATCGACAACTCACTAGAAAAGGAGAAATTCGCGAGTGGAGGGAGCAGTGGGCATGTAGCATTATAGTGTTGAATACAATTGTGTGCATATTGAAATTAACATCAAGAAAAAAGATCTGTGTCAGCCAAAAAGTGTATGTGACGTTATAATTTATTCCCATGGCGCTGAATGTTTTTCAAACAGGAAAATTTTAAAATTCTTCATACACGACTTCATTAGAATCACACAATCACTTCATTAGAATCACACAATCACTTCATTAGAATCACACAATAATCTACATTGAATAACTCTAAGCCTATAGCTTGCTTACACATCCATTGACAAGATTTAAACAATACAGATTTTTATTTGTGATGCTTCAAATGTTGCTTTTGCCTATAATCCTCCATTTGCAGCAATCACAGTGTTGCAGACTAATGGTATATTAGTTGTTATTATGTTGAGGATATCTGGGGAGATTTCATTCCATGCTTCATGAAGCACCTGCCACAATTTGGTCTGGCTTGATGGGCATTTCTTACGTAGTTTCTCCCACGACAGCACAATACATTAAAGATCCAATGACTGTGCTGGCCACTCCGTTATAGACAGTATACCAGCTGTCTTCTTCCTTAAAATAGTTATTGCATGGTTTGGAGCTGTGCTTTGGGTCATAGTCCTGTTGTAGGCAGAAATTGGCTCCAATCATGTGCCGTCCACCGGGCTATGGCATAGCGTTGCAAAATGGATTGATAGCCTTCCTTCTTTAAGATTTTCTTTTTAAAAATCTTCCACTCTACCATCACCAAAGCACCCCCAGACCATTACAATTCCTCCACAATGCATGATAGTGTCCGGCATTTCTCCGGGATCTTTTCATTTGGTCTGCATCTCATCAATGTGGTTGACACCTCAAACGTAGATTTGTTTGTTAAAAACACTTTTTCCAATCTGGATTAGGAAAGACAATGTGCCATTGGAGCACAGAATTCATGGTTGCTGATAATGGGCCTATGCAGATAATACGTAAAAAATCTGCTCTTTTCAGGCTGGACTGCTGTAGTCATTTACAAAAATTAAGAATGTCTACATGGTTTTTCAGATTCATTTGTTGTTATTTTAATGGACTAAAATGCTTTTTTTAAGAAAGAAATTTGTAAGTGGCCCTAAACTTTTTAACAGTGGTGTATGTATTGAACAACTGGATGTATGCAATTGTTGTATAGAAAATTTACAGTGCTGTATTTTAGAAACTACTAAATTATGCAAAAAGAAATGTTTTGTACTGCTGTGACTGCACTTATTTCAATGGTTTAAAAACACATTAAAAGACACTTTTATTTTCTGTAGAATGTCTGAATAGTTTTTTGTCTGTTTGTGTCACTGGCAATAATTTATAACTGTGTACAGTGATAAACCGAATTACATTATATCGTTCTTACGTAGAAAGTGAAGAACAGTATCTAAGGATTCACTGCTTACCAATAACTGATTGTATGAAATCGTATGATTTCAATTATGTGTGGTGTACAGGACTTGAATGATTAACTCAACGTCGTGTTTTAAATGTGCGTGGAACACTCTATCTGTATGTCATCTGCTTCTTATGTACTCGTAGTTCAGCCAAAGAGCTCCAAAAAGCAATCCACAATTAGAACCCTCCATTTTGGTTTAGTCAAAGTGGTTGCAAATTGCCTCATTGCTATTGATTCTTTGTGTGTGCTTTAAAGCTTGGCTTGTGGTGATTACATGTGAAATGTGTTGTGTGGGAATTACATTTTTGCCATCTTCCTTTCTGCTATCACTACTGCTAGCAAGGTATGATTGTGCAATGCAATAACTCACAGGGTTAAAAAGTCCATACGGTCTTATCATATTGATATAAAGCTATATTTTTATATATTGATTGAAACAAATGTGTTTAGTTTGTAACTGTTGTTCGCGTTTTTTGGTCAATATTGTTTGCTTTCTCACAATCCTCTAATTGTTTCTTTCGCTTTAAAACATCTCACAATAGTGCTCCATTACCAGGTTTTAACTTGGGTTTTGTAGAAAAAGCAATAAACCAAATCTTAGAACACGGGTACTCGACCAGTTCTGTGAAAAAGGCCAATAAATGTTCGCTCACCACTCCTCTGTGTTGTCACTCTACGGGCCTCCGGCTCATTGCAACCTGAGACGGACAGAGGCTTAGTTACCACTGCCTAGTACAAGGCCACTGTCATTAAGGGAAGCAGAAACTCTAACACGATCCAACAACACGTATCCGTCTAGTGTTAAAGACGCCACTGAACTCAGGAGGCACAGAAGGTGATTAACAAAAACAATGTATACTGGTAGATTCCTGGTACCCGCTTTGAATTCTCTTTTGAATTGGTTTGGCTGTGAGCACCTCAATACTATAATACTCGCCCAGACCAAAAATGCATCCGGTGATCGGTACCATCGTTTCCGTGCCATGTCTCGTCCAGTGGCATTTTACCTGTGCTTCCTAAAATACCATCCTCAGGAGGCTGCCATATAGCTGGAAACGATGTCACGTGACCTCCCAGGGCATAGAGTGAGCTGATCCCTCCTTTTGTGGTGAATCTTGTATTCAGAAATCTCTCCGCCCTTCCTGTCTTCACAGATGACCAGATGGGCCGGCCCGGTGGGTGGTAGTCATTCTGTACATGAAAAAATAACCACGTACAAAATTCCTCTCAGATGCTGCACATTCGTTATTCATCTTCAAGTGGACAAGATGCAATAGAGACCAAAATGAAGCACCGTGACACTTATTTCATTTTATTAACTTTTCACACATGCACTAGTTCTAGGTTCGATCACTGTGATAGTCGTTTCATATTTAGATACCCAAATTGACAAGTAGTGTTACAAAAAATCGATATAACAATGAATTTTAAAGCAAGTTAGCAGTATATATAAACATATGACTTACTAAAACATAGGATCAGTATGTTTGAAACATTGCTATGAGCCCTTTCTCCTGTTCCAGTGGAACATTAATCAAAATGGACCACAAGCCCACTTGCATTGATCTAATATCCCAGGCCCAAAAAAAAGCAAGTCAGAAAAAGAAAAACAACAGCAAGACTATGAGATAGAATCTTTCCCAGACACACCCTAAATATTAAACCCTTAATTAATTGGCAAGTTAGAGTATTGTTACACGGTCATAAGTCAACCAGCAAATAATGTAAACAAAAAGGTTTGAAAAAACAGATACTGATCTCACACACAGTAACACTAGAAATACGAAACCAGATCACTGTAAACAATTGAACAACGTGACCAAAAAACATCCCTTAGATAACAAAAGGTTGTGATGATGACACGGTTACAACTACGGTACCATATGTCCAATAATGATCAAACAATACACTTTATCTGGCCCCTCCAATGCACAGTAATTACAAACGATACAACCAAGATGGAAAATTCCTTATAAAATAATACTTTCAATTAACAAAATATTTAAGTGCAGTAAGTAAAAAATTAGATGAGTTTTAAGACAATCTCAGCGTGCATCTTCACCCTGGAAACTAAAAGTGTGTTTTGGTCGGACTCATTTGTAGTGGAAGGAAATGAAAATCCAAATGCATCTGAAACCACAAATAATATTCAAACTACAATATCAGGACTCATGAAATAAACACTTTTATACTGGACCATGAGTAATATATTATACTATATTATTTTCATATACTGTATATATACTTATATGCTAACTGTCCTTGCTTTAAACAGACTCTGCCCCCTCATCCCCGGTTTAACTGTGGCCTCCACACCCTCGTCCCTTTACCATCTTTCTTTCAGATATGATTATTAATACTGTCACACTGTGTCTACTTTTTCATCTAATGCCTCTAACGAGTGGTCTACCGAGACATAACATGTGAGGACTGTGTGTGTGTATGTTTGAGTGTGTGTATCGTGATACTGGATAGCAGCAGAGTGTGGACGGAGTACAGTAAGACGTCGGCCCCTTTCTCCTTGTCGCCTCAGTCTGACCACTCGTTTTCCTCGGGCTCCGAGTCCTCGTCTGATTCGCTGTACTCCACGGCGATGCGCCGCGATAGGATGGTGGCCACATCGTTGCCCACTGGCTCCTTCTTGGCTTCCTGTTCCCTCTGTTCCTGAACCTTCCTCAGCTGTATACCTGAGAAACACAACACAGAGGTCAGAGGTAAACAGTCCCAATGACTCTGCTCTGACAAACTCATATCTTATATATAATATACTATTTATCTACTGAAAATCCACGTTATCAGGTAGCTTGACTATAGTTTCGTGTATCATGATGCAGAATACTGTTATGTCCTGAGTCGTCCACCTGATGAATCAGTGTCTCACCTCTGCGGATGGCGGACAGCAGGTCGCTGCGTGCGTCACTTATCGGGATGCCCAGCACCTTGCCCTTCCTTGGCAGCGTGCCCCCGGGCAGGTGCATGGCGTGTGCCGGAGAGGAAGCGAATGTCGGTGGGCCGGCGGGCGGGGGCGGCGGTGGGGCGGCGGGGGGTTCCCCGGTGCCGGGGTGGGACGGGGATGGGACGTAGCCAGTGGGCGGGGGTGGGGGCGAAGGGCTGTAGGGGCGCGACAGGGCAGCCACGGTGCCCGGGGCCAGGCCGGGAGGCCCCATCGTGCTGTCGAACGCTGTCTGGGCCGAGGGGATGATGGGAGGGGGAGGTGGTGGAGCTGGAGGGATGAAGTGCTCTGGCATCTGGTGGCCACTGTGGATGCACAACCGAGTTGGTTAGCATGACAATTAAGTTCAAACTGATCCCTGTGACGCTTGTGCCGTAAGTTTAATCTGGAATTAAACAATTGACACGGACTAGGAGAGATGAGAGAGGCCGCTGCCTACACACCTGGCGTCCTTGCCGGCTGCGGGCCCGGGTCCATTCAGGGACGGGTCAGCGGTTCCGGGATGGGGCTGCATGCGACCCAGGGAATGCTGGCGGCCTTGTGCGGAGGTGGCAGTGACAGCTGGGGGACGGTAAGCCCGGTCCAGAGACTGGGTCTGGTTGGTGCCTGTTAGGTGCTCCTTTCCATCCGGGCCAAGTACAACTCCGTCCTGAGGCAGGTGGTTTGGGCTGGCGGGGTAGGACAAGTCATCCGACATACCGGACCTGGAGCCAATACAAGGGATGAACAGTTGCATGAACATATATCCGATATCTCCTGCAAGCTCCAAATTCCACCTGAACAAGTGGCGATAGAAGACAAGATAAGAGTAACAACCAATTGTAGCCTTTCGACCACTGACCAAGTCACTAGGACGTGTTATTGCCTGTTTTAGATGTAATATACCGGTACACAGATGCGACAAAACATTATTTGCTTTACAGATTTACAAACCATCTTTTATCCAGTGCTAACTTGTGTTCCCAGTCTGCCACATTTTTTGCGTTTGATTGGTGCTCTTTGGTGATCTGTCTTTTGGCAATGTGGTTGGGGCAATTTCCTGTCTAGTTGACCCTGTCCTGGGTTATATTTGGACAGAGACACAGGTCTCTGGACCCCCTGTCTTAGTTACCAGTTTTATACTGCTGTAGTTTGTGCCTGGGGTCTAGGGTCAGTGTGTTCTTTCTATAATTACATTTTTTGACAGTGCCCAAGCACCCTGATTGTTTACATTGGAATAGACTGATTTGATTTTTATCGGCGATACAAAGTTGGATCCGTCCTTACATTTGAAAAGTGATACCAATTTTGAACTGAGTAAAATAAAAAAGCAGCATATATGTTTGTTGTTGTTGATGTTTGATGCTGTGGTCAAATGCAATCCAATCCCAAATAGCATTTTCAAACAAAGACCTGTGTGTTGGTGGACATAATTGTGCAATCTAACGTTCCTTGCACTAGCACTGTAGTTGCCATTGTACCTTACGGTTGTAACTTCTACGGTTTGGCTCGTTATGGTCTCGCCTTCCAAGAATGACTGACAGGTTGGTAGAACTGATGGCATTTCCTTGTTTGTCAGTTAGTCCTTAAAACTGCGCTAGAGCACGAGAATGCAATTGCAAAGTGTGGCCGTGTTAATCCCTTTTTACATTTGCATTAACATTTGAAAATGAGAAGTGCTATTTGGGATTGCATTTTCATTTAAATTTAGTCCACTATATGCTTCCATAGACAATCACTAGCCTATCACCAGGGACTTTCAATGTCATGTTTATGGTCTCACAAAACAGAGACCTGGAGTTGTTTTCAAACGTCATTTTGCAATGGACAATATTGCATATTTTGGAACATTCCGGCTTTAGTTTATGGAATCAGAGAGCATATTTTGTACATTTACTTTCAGACGCTCAGTTCACTCCATTTAACATACCGTCATCGTTTCTTAGTCGGTTGAACTCATCCCTGGTTTTTTGTCCTTTTTCTACTAGGTAAGTTGACTGAGAAAACATTTACTCATTTGCTTCAACAAGCAATTCAACTGCAGTGTCTTGCTCAGGCACAGAAAGACCACTTATAACCTGGGTGGCTCTGGTCACTGGTCAGATGCTGTGACTGCTGGGCTACCTGCACACCACTGACCTGTCTGGAGAGAGGGATCCCTCAGAGGACATGCCGTGGTAGGGGGAGGGCGTCAGGCGGGTGTCCGGACGGAACTCCTTATCATATGCCATCATGTTCCACTCCTGACGACGGTTCCGAGCTTTTCTCACTTTCTTAACCTCCCTACTGGGGTCCTCGACCTGTTTCTGTTCCTGGTAGAGATCAGCGTATCAGACTGTCACCGCAGACAAATTACAGACACCATTGACAAAGCCAAAAGAAGCCCTCAGGATGTAGCACAAACCCTCAGCATGAAATAAAACATCCCAAACTATATTCAGTAAAAGTATATTCGGTAAAAGCACATTTCTTAGGTAAACATGTATGTTACATTTTCCAACAGTTACCTATTGATGGAGGTTCATAAGTTTTCCCTAATAAATAATAATCTTCCCTCTAATCAAGTCAGTTATTGCACCACGGATAAGCAGCGTCCGTAGTTTTCCATCTTGCTAAACTTATAAGATATGGCTGTTCACTAACCACCATCACATTTCCCTCTTAGTCCCTCGCCCCTAAGCCCTAGTTCTCTCTCTCTCTCTTCCTTCACAAAATCTAAGTCTGTCTAAATACTTGTCCACACCCGCAGGCGTTCTGAGGCTGGTGCACCCGACACGTCCTAAAAGAGCAAAGAGATAATCCCGACAGGCCTCATGTCAAACAGAGGAAGGTCAGGGAGGGAGACCAGCCGACAGTCATACGAAAACAGAGGATGAGAGAGAACGAGAGAGCTGGCAGCGACATACGGAAGGAACGTGTGAGAGCAGCGATTCATCACAGACACACAAACGTGTACAGATACACACAAACAAACTCAAGCTCACCTTGTCACCTGCCTTCTGCCTCCTCTTCTCCTTGCGCTTATTTTCTGTTGCCTGAAGCATTTTCTCTTTCCACAGATTGAAGAAATAGGAAGGATCCGTGTAGAACTTGAGGCCGTCCTTTTTATCATCCCTACACAACGAAAGCATCTTGACCTGTGAGTTTTGTAAAGTAATTTGAAGCTACATTTTGCAGCCAACGTTATATAACCTTTACACAATGAAATGCAAACATAACCCTCCCCATTGCTTAACACTGTAACCTGCACCTCAGGGTAATAAAAATCACAGGCATTGACTTGGGTTTTACTAAACTGTAACATCATTGGTTGAATTCTGACCTATAGGGGCTGAGGATGTTGAGAGGCGGAGGTTTGTCACAGCGATGGTACATCTCCATGACTGGGTTTAGGATGGAGTTCCTGGACACTACCTGCTGGTCCTGTATGGTGGAGCTCTTGAAAGCCTTCCTCATGTTGATGTCTTGCAGCGAAACTGGAACCAGAATGTCGCGGATGATTACAATGAATGGACACCTGAACACTGACCCATTAACAACTATGAAAGTCTATTTGCATTAGGACATTGAGAAGTGTGGAATGTTCAACAAGGAAACAAACCACATGTATTTAGTGCCTGTCTTTTTTCTAATTAAACTCCAAATAGGCTCAGGAAAATCCAAGATTGGCACCCGTGTCCTCCAAAACATGCTCTGTCAAATTTGATTATTGTCATTGAACAGTACAAGTACAGTACGACTCAGTTTGAATTCAACCAGAAGTGCAAAAACAGCAGTGCAACAATGATATGCAGGGCAGTGTGCCAATGTGCCAATGTATGAGTCAAATGAGATGAAGTACAATGTAAGGATGTGAAAGTGACATGGACAAGTAAATGTGCAGGTGTTCCGTTCAACAATGTATCAAATTGCAAATGTGCAGAGGCCAATACAAGCGGAATAGATCTTTTCAAGTGGCAAATGGATGAAACAAACAGGCTGCATTGTGCAAATGGCAAATAAAATAAATAAGGTAGCAGTGTGCATGGCAAGGTTACCAAAGGGTTTCAGAGTTCAGCAGGTTAACAGCAACTGGTAAGAAACTGTTTTACCAGGATATTGGTAGATAGGTGGGCCTTCTTGATTTTCCTTAAAAAGTACAGGCACTGTTGCACCTTTTTGACCAGGGTTGGGGTGTTGAGGGACCAGGATAGGTTATAGGGGCTTGAATACAGATGTTTGACTTCCTGTAATCCACAATCAGTTCTTATGTTTTCTTGGCATTGATGGCCAGGTTGTTATCTGCGCACCAAGGCACTAGATGCTTGACCTCGTGTCTGTAGGCATTGATCAGACCAACAACTGTGGTGTCATCTGTGAACTTTGCGAAGTACAGGAATACCGTCATGGGTAAAGAGGGAGTACAAGAGTGGGCTAAGCACACAGCCATCTGGGACAGGTGTGCAGGGTCAGAGTGGAGAAGATAAGGTTGTCCAACCTGACAGACAGAGGTCTGTTGGTTAGGAAGTCAAGAGTCCAGTTGCAAAGAGAGGGTCTGATCCCAAGGTCATGGAGTTTGGTAACCAGCCTAGAGGGGATGATTGTATTGAACGCTGAGCTGAAGTCTAAGCACCATCCCATATGCAACCAGGTTATTCTAAAAAATTTATTTTTCCCCCTCAAAAATTTCAGTTTGTTTTTCAGTTGAATTGTTACGTTACAGATCACCAGTGTTGGTCATCTTACTTTAAAAATGTAGTTACAGTTACAAATTACTTCTCCCAAAAAGTAATTGAGTTAGTAACTCAGTTGCCACATTGTAAAAGTAATTAGTTACTCAGCAAACTAACTGTGACATCATTTTGTTTATGTTCTAAACGCTATTACGTTCTATAACATTTAACGTCAAAGATGTTTATATTAACTGATTGAAGAATAAAACACTATATACAGTATTTTAGAACATTTGGTATTTATTTGAACTCAATAGATTGCAGCTGCCATATGATATGCATATGATAAAAACGATATGATTAAGACACAAAAACCTGGGTAAAAAGAAACAAAGGAAAATCTTTGCTTGAGGCAGACGTGGATAACATCTTTTTTTCCTGGGCAATGTGGGTATAGCGTGCATGTAACATAAACATTCTTGCCTTTGACTTCAATGAGCGAGAAGTAGTGCCGGTACTTCCAGTTTGACACCGCTATTTTTGAACTTCCCCGGCTCGTCGCTATTGTCGCTGACGCTGTCTAGTTTAGAGTGCGTGCAGCGAGACAGCGTGAGCAAGGCACCGCCCACCCAGCCAATCATCATCGCATTTGCAACGGCGTCATCATCCCCACCCCAGCTGCAGTTGTTGTGTAGCCAAAGCATGACACCCCGCGCTTCATTCAACCAAATTGTAGTAACGCGACACTTTCAATCACAGTAAAGATAACGGCGTTGTAACGATGGAAACAGTAATTAATTAGATTACTCCGTTACTGAAAAAGTAACTCCGTTAGTAACGCCGTTATACTTAAACGCCGTTACTCCCAACACTGCAGGTCACATTAAAGATGAAAAAAAGTTCTGACATGATTTATCTCTCTTATTTCTTCACATCACAAAAACCTGTCATTGGTGTGTGTAGAATTTTTATATCCACTGTAGGTGTTAGTTTTGATCAGGTGGGTCACGGCAGAGTGGACAGTAGTGGAAAAAGCCAAATGTGTCTGCTTTTGATGATCACCACAGATGGTCTGCTTTTTGATGAGCACAACAAATAGCTGGTCTCAATTACAGTAGTGAACGTTTTTTTAAATGAAAGGCAGTATCAGATATCTAAACAGCTATTGTGGAACTCCGTGTATTGGTAATTACAGCAGAAGGGATACTGAGGCTCAGCTGGTGGGCCCTGAGCTCTGGTGAAGCCCATTATGCAAACCTGGGTTTTACTACGCTAATGAGCACGGTGTCCTTAATTCAGTGTTCATTCACGCTCTGATAGCCTAAAACATTCTGTAAATTGTCCTAGATGTGTTCAAACTATAATGTTTTCCATATATGTCATGACCCCTTGCCCAGCTGATTCTGAGACGCCTGTTTGGACCCCCGACTGCCCCCCCCTGACCTGCGCAGACTCCACCTACCCTCCTCCACCGTGGAATCCAGCTGGGTGACTTTAACAGCCAGCAAGTCCACTCTCTCCTGGAGGCTGTTCATCCTCATGTAGAAGCTATTGGCTTCATTGAACAGCTCGCCGAATATGTCCTCTGCATGCCGACCTGCGCTCACAGAAAACGACACACACACGTTCGTGAACAGGTCAGGGGAGGGTTATGGTAAATATATAATAACCCGTTAAAGACAAATCATTTGGTCTTGAGTCTGAAGTCCTATCGAGGTCTTTTTATTTTAAACACGCTTAGCATTATAATCACAATACAAATGAAATACAAATCCAGCAAGTGTCCAGTTTATCTTGGCCAACCCAACTCATTTCCATATAAGGGCAGAACATACCTTTTTTTTGTCACCTACAGCCCGTCCATAATTCCTACATAGTAACTTATCAATTTTTTACAGCATACCGAAAGATATATAGGAATGAATAAAAAATATAATAGAAAATAAAAACACATAGCTGCCAATTTAATTTTAAATAATACGAGGATCAAAACATCATACTTTGTTTCTCAGTTTCAAATTCCCACCACATATTTGATTAAATAATCTATTACAATTAATTAATTGTTTTTTGCCAATGAGACGCAGTGACCTCATCATGTTCTGAATTAGATCTGTGTGTTTGTGGTTAACTCACCAATATAATGGTATGTATTACTGGATTGCATTGCTTAAGGCTCCTTGAGTCTCTGGAACATGACAATGGGTGGATATTCAACAATCTACTCCTATTCATATGTTTTATGACCGTTATACACCCACACCATTTCACATGAGAAAAGCAGCCTGTTTAACATAAATTCTTAACATGTTATGGAGGCAAAGTGAATGAAGGTGATAAGAGACTGGACAGTTACACTGAGACAGAGGTGTCAAACCAATTCCGCGAAAGGCCTAGTGTATGCAGGTTTAGTTTTTTTCCTTTAAATTGGATCCCAGTTCAGACCCTAACCAATTAAACCAACCAACCAATTAAAGACCTAATTAATCAATCAAGTACAGGGTGAGAGCAAAAACCTGTAGACACTCAGCCCTCCATGGAACTGGCTTGACACTCTAAGATCTCCCTTCAGCAGTCAGCGATTTAATCAGTTATCCAGGCGGTAATTAGTCAGTGAGTCATCCAGACAGTCAGTCCCCCAATCAGTTAGATAGAAGGCCAGTCAGCCAATCATTGAGAGTGTCCGTCAATCAGCAGGTGTTTACTTACTCAGTCCCCCCAGCTGTTTTATAATGGCTGCCAGGGTGCTGTTTGTGACACACTCCAACTCACTGGTAACCCCATCCGGCACAGCTCCGCGGCACAAGTGCCGGGGCTCGATGCACCTCTTCACCAGCGGCATGGCGGCAGTGCCCTAAAGCGTCCGCACACTCACCTAAGGAGACACGAGGAGGAACAGAACCACACAACTCAGCTTGAACTATATAACTCTACACTGAACCCATGTTGTGTGACCCCCTCCCTTAGTAGTACCGAATAAAAGCCAGGTAGCGGGAAAGGAGAGACGGGAAACATCTCATCAGTCGGCGTACAACAACTGTTCTGAAGAAGGCGGGACAATCAAAGGAAAAGCTTGTGAATGTGAATTGATAGGTGGGGTGGCATGGCTTAGTCCTGAGAACCAATGACATTTTTTGCTCAGTACTATTGCTTATCCACTCCACACAGCTCTAATGCAGACTGTCATCCACAGCACCCGTAGTGGAGACTACGGGATGAGACCACTCATCCCTTGACCCTTGTCCCTCTTCGTCTTCCAATATTCCCCCGGCTTTCTCTCCCTCGTTAATTTCAATCGCAGTATTCATAGGCCTTCATATGTCTGGCTTCTTTCAAGTACTGGTCTATAAAAAGACTGTAAAAATAAGCAGTACAAAAATAACCAAATAAGCAGATGACAGAGAGCTTAAATCAAAAAGAGAATGAGCCTTCATCTTGTTTTGACACTAGGCACGTCAAGAATATACGTCAGAAGAAAAAAACAAGGCACTACTAACACAATCGTAATAGCAGAAACGGTACGGTCAATAAAGTATCAAATGTAGACTGAAGTCTAATCTTTTTATGTTGGGTAAAACTCTCATTTTTTATCACAGTTTTATCAATATAATGCTTCGACGTAGCTCTTTCTGTGGTCGCGTATGACGAGGTGTCTGGCGTAGGGGTGTGGGGGTACTGTGAGAGGGTGGAGGTTGAGGTGTAGTGGAGATAGGAGGAGCTCTACAATATCAGAGCTACAGCCCAGAGCTGTCGCCATGGCAACCTCCCAGGGCCTTCCCTTATGCTCTGTTGCCCACCGCTTTGTGATGAGAGGAGGTACAGACGAAGGAAATGGAACAAAGCAATCATATATATATAGTGAAAACGAGCCTGTCTATGGAACCATGTCAACGTCACATATATAATACAGTTGTAAGCCATCGGTGTAATCACGGCACAGTTATTTAAACAGCATATCAAAGACCGTAGAGACAAAGAACCGCCAGGATGACAATGAACAGTGAGACCATTTCAACGTCAGCATATCGTGCATCGGAATGTCATACTTTAATTATATTTTTTACATCGAAAAAAATATAGGACAACACGTGCCCCAAAGCTGCAGAGTTATTTTTCACAGCTGTCAGAATTTCAGTATATTAGCACACATCAAACTAATTTAACCAGCGTAAACAACCTCATGGAGAACCTCTCGTGAAAAGCAAAAAAGGCATTGCACGTGCTTGCAAACCTCATGAACTGAGGCTAGCTCACAGAGACGGGCAAATTACATTCTCTGGAGAACGAGAGAGAGCTGTGTAACATGTCTGCTCCCTGGTTCCTTGCTAACCCCGTCCCTGAGATGCTCCAGAAATTGTACAGACCTTTGAGTTCTCTCAGTTCAAGTGCGTTTTCGATTTCATTCATGCACATACATTCCGGTTTGTAAACGTATATACAGTCAGATGTAGGCAGGTCACATTGCTGTTAAACATTACATTATTTTAAGATGATTCATGCCTGGCACTTACACTGTATGTAGCAATAATACTGCTGAGGTGGCTGAGTAAACCAATGGAAACCTCTCTGCCTAATTAGCATATTTCTCTATCCATAGGATGACCTACTTATCAGGGTTAACTCTCTTTTGAATTATCTACTGCTATGGTCACAGGCTGCACCTTCCAACAGCTTAGCTTTTGACCTTACGTCCTAATCAAATACATACGATTGTTATTATGAACCTTTTTGTTATATAGTTATTTCTTCATGAATGATTACTTTCAGGCCAGACACTGCTGTCTCCTTTTCCATCAATTGGCCACCAATCTGTCAGTTCCTGGCATCTGGTGAGCATTCTAATCTTGTCAATAATTTTGCCATCCTCATCATCATCGCTTCCAATGCTTCTTGTTGGTGTTTCTTGCTTTTCATATTAAGAGAGCCTCATAGAACCCCCTTTAGTTGTAGCACTGATTCAACATCTAGTTCAGTGTCTTTTCTCTCATCTTTCATTCTTGTCTTGTCTATCTACTAGCCTCTCCACAGCCATGAGAACATGTCTGATTAATGAATGGAAACCATAGCAACACTACCACCATTCCACTAGCATGACACTGGCTCCAGGCCGGCGTTTACATAATCTATGTTCAGAACAAAATAGTAGAAACTCACGAGTCAACTGCATTCCTCCCATCACCGACCAAGCCGTTCAATGTGAACTGAGTGTCAATTGTTATAACTTGGTAAAAGCAGAGAGCACTCAGTGCGGCACACAACTGAGCATTTTGAGTGTATAGGGCCGAAGGGTTGCAGGTTTGAATCCCAGAGCCGTCTAGTTGTGCCCTAGAGCAAAACCCTTCACCTTAATTGCTCTTCTTGGTGGCTTTTGGCGAGGGGGTATTGCTAAATGGCAGGTACGATCACATTGCTCAAGTCAGCAAGTTCCTCAGGGTTCTGAACTGTTATGACACCGGCCGGAAACTACTGAAGCCATGATGCTGGATGCAATATCACTGCCAACAACTACTGGTTACAAAAGTACAGAATCCATTTAATCCGCAGAAAATCTTCTGAATAAAAAGTTCTGAACAACCACATTTTTTAAACCATAACCGCCAACTATTGCTTAAAATGTAACAGGTTGCAAAACCGTCGACTGAGAAATTAAGACCAAATGTTATTGCCTACTTGTTGTAATCTGTAAATGAATCAAAACTGTCATTCTACCATTTGAGAGGACACAACAACCAAGGGAACCAAGCATTGCCTGCCAATTACAAGGTCATATACAGAAACGTGTTCATCAGTTACGAGGCCCCTATCAGATTTCGCTCCTGCATGCTGTTTAGGTCTTTGATTGCAGACATGTGCCTTCTTTCATAAGAAATTGTTCAAATGTGACATAAAATGTCAGGGTGATATTCAAGATAAGTGATTAAAAATACATGATGCTTCATTTGGAGTTGGTGACACAGCACACAATCCATTTCATGGAATTGACCATGTTCTCAGCAGAATGACTGCAGAATGACTGTGGTGTTAAATGCTGCGCTTTTATACAGCGCTTTTATGCAGGCTCGCCAGGAGCAGCTGGGGTTAGGTGACTTGCTCATGTACACCTCGACAATTTCCCAGGAGGAACCGGGGATCGAACCACCAAAGTTCAGATTGATAGACTCAACCCACTGAGCCACTGCCGCCCCATGTGTTCGCGTATTTACAAAGTTTCTTAGAGCATATGCATGTAGTGCAGGCTACCTGCATCCTCATGCTGACAGCCGTCTGCCTAAAATATCTGTCAGACTGAATTAGTCATCCTTCATTGAACACCTGACTGGCGAGAAAAAAAGTATGACATCAATGAATGCATGCAGTTGTACTAATGATTACGTCATACAACCGACCATTGCTGCTTCGGCACGAGCATGTGATTTGTAAAGCAAAGGGAACAGGTGTTACAAACATGCGGATAGGGATGCATTGGATAACCAGTGGTCGCAACTACAACTGCAAACATAATAACGTGAATCTGCAGTGCAAACCCCCTATACTGATTTAAATTGACTGATTTTAAATTGCATATCAAATAGCAAGAGCGTCAATGTATGACAGTATCGAGGAACCATACTAGAAACATCTATTTCACATGCAAACATTTCTTTTAATAAATGTAACCCTAACAATGTGTTTCTTGGCATATACAACACTATGCATTTATGCAAATACTTATTTTGCGATATAGAATAATAAGGTCCACCAAAGAACGGTGAAATGGTACAGAATTCTTACCACTGGATGTTTTGCTTTTCCTTTTGTCTGTTCTTAATTGACCTCCTTTTTTGTTGGTTGTCTTATTTGGCACCTATTTAGACGCCACACATGTAATGCATCGAAGGCTGCGCGCATCCATCACTATCGTTGCATTATAAGTCATGGGAATGGTGGGCTGAAATCCGGACTCCCTTCCCGTCTGCATGCGTTTCCTTGGCAGCGTCCGCTTTCCTTTGCGAACGCTCTGCAGCAGCGAAACCACGGCGCATGCGCGCACGGGCTCGCTCACACACCCACAGGACGGGGGCGAGAATGTGACATCCATGCTTAGTCGAACAACAACTAGCAAGCTGCGTGAATAGAATGACATGGCTTTGGCTGTAGATCCATCGATCTGATAGTCATGGGCTATTCTGTGTGTTTATTGCATGTGATATTAATGAGGGACAGTCACCAGCAGTGCTAATGATGTGCTCTCTGTTGAAATGGAGAGTTGGAAATACACAAAGGGCTGTTATTGTCGAGGATGGGGCTACACAATTCAAGCCCATTAAAGTGCAAAGAAGCCTCCCCATTCATAGCCGGTGCAAAATGCTCTGATGAAAGTCTTTCACATGCAGTGGCGGCTGGTGAAAAATATTCTCGGTGGGGCTGTGCCATACTTTTTTGTTTCTGTTACCATCGCAATACAATTTAACACGAACTGCAGGACAGCAGTGCTTAGTGAAATGGTCAGTAATTATTTAATGCCAATATTAAAAAGTTGAGGCATTCTTACACAAAAACATAAACATCATATGGCACAAACACAAGCCTTTTCATTACACAAATCTATATATATATATATATATATATATATATCATATATATATATATTGATTCATATATATATATGTAATCTCTCTTGCTATAAAAGCATATTTCAAATTGCAATATTTGTATTGATGTTGTAGAGAGATTGGGATAGCTAAATGATCGAAAGACCCCACATCATTACATGTACATCGAGACAGCAGCTAAGACAGTTAGATCACCCTAGGCCCCAGACAAAAGACTTTGAAACAGTATGTTTATTATTTATATAACAGTTGAGAATTAAGAAAAAACTATACAGATTGTTGCATTGTTGTTATATGCCCAAGACACCACGGACAAGATTGGTTCTGTGTGAGCCACAAAGCATTATGTCTGTATCCAATACTAAGTGTTGGTACACTGACCATACACCACAACCCCACAAGAGGCATAATTGCTATGATAAACGTGTTACCAATTCAAAAAGAACAGTACCAACTGGTGTGATGCAGGACCTGTGGAATAAGTTATTCTAAACAGTTTGGTTTAAGTGGTGAATAAGTGTCTAATACCCATGGTATATGTAAGCAATAACGTCTGAGAGGTTTCTGATATATTGTCAATATACCATGACTACGTTCTGTGTCCAGTCATTCCACAATGCCTAGGAACAGCTATGAACCATGATATATTGGCCATATACTACAAAGTCTAATGCCTTACTTATTGCTTTCATGTACCACAGTTTTTTTCATGTTATGTCTTGTACTCATAATGGTGCTTTGACACATATGTTCGGATAAAGCGTTTCTGTTTAGAAAGAGTGTAATGTTTATGTTCAGCTGGAAGGATGATGGTACAATTGTTTAAAATCATACACAGGCCTACACTATTATACTGTATGTATCTTCAGCATTGGGTAAATTGTGATTAGGTTCCTATCTCTTTGAATTGCAATAACCTACAAATCTTCTCAGACCTTTACTTTCTGAAAAACAAAGATCTAATTGATTTTGTAAAAACATTTTGTCTAGTAACTGTACATTTTAAACAATGGTAGTAGGTACTTTTTTAATATGTCATGTATATAAATTGTAAAAAACCACAAATGAACGACATATTTGAAAGTCGTTTGATGTTTTAACCATGTATAATTTACTTGGATAATACTGTTGGTTTCTGTAGTGAGGGTTTTTGTGCATGTAGTCATGTTCTTGTCTCTGAAAATCAATTGTCTGAATGGCAGAACATTAATATACAGAAAACACCTTCTCTCCTTATAAACGTATAAAATTACACACACTATTTCATACCATATTTGTCAGAGAAATCACATTGTTCATAAGAGCAAATTGTGAAAACAGATCATAATGAGACTGCCTCTGGAAACATAGCAAAAATAATTGAGTAAAACTTCATGTGTATGTATTGTACTGTCGATGTCCACAGGGTGGCACTGTGACTCTAGGATTAAAGAGAGAGGAGTCACTTTTACCCCCTCTTTGAGCCTCTCATTGCAATCTTTTGAGGTCACTCGAGTTAAAATTTCTTGGAGTTCACAATTAACACAGTGAGTTTTCTCTTACTCAGTAAAGGTTAAACAAGTATTAACCCCAGTCACAGACAGATTTAATAACTGACACCTTCTACAGTCTTAACACTTTTCCTTTCAGGTCGTTGGAGGTTCTTGTCTCTTTAGTATACAATGTAACACTGAAGAGGTTCTTCTTCTGTTCATCGGATCTGGTAACAACTCTATATAGCTTTAATATCTGTCTCCTTATGCTGTGTTATGGATTGTATTTTTTGTACGACTGTATCAAAAGAAAATATATCTACAGCTGTGAATGTTAGAACAAATAACGCTCCATAAATATATTAAATTATGTAAACGTATCGTTCTTATGGGTTCAGGCATTTATGATTTGTCTGAACTCGGATCAGAGCTAGAGAATTCAGACCGTGACAGAAACACCTTTTGTATGCCGAGAGAGAGATAGAGCATAGAGATAAATCAGACACAGCTGACATGCTCGACAGGCGCTGGACAGACACTCGCCATCTTCTCAAAACATTCTTCTTCTCTCCTAAATTTAAGTGCTTCCTTTAATGGCCCGTGCATGCCAGTGTAGAAGTTACCATTTTTGGCATCTTCACATCTACAGGGTTGGCTGCGGAGCTCTTGCCTGCCGGGCTGCTGTAGACACATTGTAGGTAACGTTGAAAGGCATGTCTATAGGTTCTGTTAAACAGAGTGTAGACCAATGGGTTGACAGCGGACGAGACGTAGCCCACCCAGACGAAGACCCTCAGCAGCATTGTTAACGCGGACTCGTTGCACAGGCTTACTGTGGAGCGCTCACATAACGCACTCAGCACGTTGGTGATAAAGAACGGACACCACATAACCAGGAAGAGGAAAAACACCGCTCCCAGGACCCTGGATGCTCTTCTCTCATTCTTGATTGATTGAGCCGTGCAGCGTCTCCCGGCAGATGCTCTCGGGTCGCGCCTCGCCGTTTGGGGAAACCGTTGAAAAAAGTTTTGAGAGGTGGAAGCATCGAAGGCGTCAACGGCTGTTGAGGCCCCGGGACTGGAGCCCTGTCGTCGGGCGTCTCCCCGGTGAGGCAAAGGCTTGATCCTGAGTAAGACGGGATTATTGATGGAAGCCTTGTCTCCATGCAGGAAGGCAGAGGCTTGGCTCTGTAACACACCTGCGGTCAGACAGTAGCAGACCACCATGATGATCAGAGGGATGAGGAAGGCAACAAAGGAGGCCACCAGGACGAAACGTCTCTCGTTGAGTACGCAGGCCCCGTCGTCAAACACGTTGGACGCATCATACAGGCCAATGACAGGGATGGGCAAGGAGATCACTGAGCAGTGAGAGACAGAGACAGTGATGTACAAGAGATATGGACACAGAATATCAACCCACATAGCATATTTGAACAAGACGCATGACAGTCAGCTGACAATCAGCAGGTTTGAACGCTGGGCAAAGGGCGATATTGTGTCTATATTCTGTCTGTCATTTTCTAATGTAAGAAAGAAGTACCTGCAATGTTGGTTAATGCAATTTTTGGAAGATTATGAATTCTATAGGACCCAGTCCGGAGTTTATCGAACAGGCATGAATGTACTCCAAGCTGTCCAAGAAGCCTGCTATAGAAAATCCGTGACTAGTTCCTCCATCTATTTTGCCTCTGTTGAGGGTTGCAGAGGTTTATATGCAATGAAGGCACAGATTAACAGACCTGGCCACCAGCCACAATTGAGCTTGCAGATACCCAGACTACAACTATACAACAATACTATTGCTAGCTTCAACCAGGATTCAAGACATCTCCAATATTCTATAACTGCTTTGTGTCCATGTTCTAAACGTGTTTGCTTTCAGTTTGACTATCAGAAGGTAGAATGTTAAATCTATAATGTTGTCTGATGTTCTGACTAAGACGCGTCCATAAGGGCATCGGCACTAAAATAATATATTGTATAAATATGTGTTAAATGTTAAATCAAATGTTAAATTTAGATTTTACATTTAACTAAGCACCGGGCATAGGTTATGTAATCAGTGGGATATTTAAGTTCCATGGTTAGTGTCACGGTTGCTTGGTATTGTTAAAGGTTACACCAGTTTGGTGTTTGTATGTAGTCGGTCACTTGTAAAGTCGTTCACTGTTTTTTGTAATTCTTTTACCGTGTATGTTTTCCGTTGGTGTTACATATTTAATATTATTAAAACCCACCACAAACTTGATTATCCGCTCTGTGTCTGGCTCCCCTCTGCACTTCACCAAAAGAGTTTGTGACACTAGAATGCGCTTAGTTTTAAAAAATGATTTACTTGGGATTGAGTCGTGCCACTTGCCGGATCAATGTGGCTACCAGCAATACATGAGGGAGCTACTGACGTTAATGTAGCCAACGTTAAATCACTTTACATACTTTACAGTTTTGCTGATATTATTTAATAAAGCTGCCAGTTGAGGAGCTGTGAGGCGTCTAAATACAGAGACTGATCTGAAGTTCTCGCCACAATTGTATTGTGGGGGACAACTGTTGCAAACAATATGTTGGGTCCTGACTCTAATCCTGTAACCCCCCGCCCAACTCCTAGTGGCACATTCTCACAAGCCATTTAGAATTTCCTAAGTTAGGAATTTTTAATTACCTCAGTATAATTAGAGATATTCAGTGATGTGCATGTATTGGTACTGATCATTTGGACTTATTAATGTTAATCAGTGATTCTTGAGATCAGGGATAAAACATGTCCACCAGATAAAACACAGTTTCTGGGTAAGAAAATTACTTAATATTACACATACTCTTAACCAGAAGACTAAAATTGTTAATGAAAGCACAACTAAATATTATTTTATGTTGTTTTATTAATGTTTTTAATTATAAATTATATAATATGTGACCAGTGTCTGTAAAAACCCTTGTCCGGAAGCAGGTGCCATGCCATTACAATAGCTTAAAAGCAATTAAAATTAATTTTAAATTAAATGTTATATTTACTATGTGTAAGTAGTTCAGTAATTAAATTAATGAGCATCAAAAGTTACAACTGAAAAACTGATTTTAATGTAGTTTAAGACGATTTAACTTGTGTCCTGGGTTTTTGTCAACACCGTCAGACCTTTTTAAAAACAAAAAAAATCTGGAATTATTGAGAGCAGCTAAAACTCTGAGGACCCCTTTATCACTTCCTTGTTCTTTCAAATGCCATGATACCACTCTAGCTCTGGTAAGTTTTTAATATTCTTTTAATGTTATAATACTTTGCATGTCACAGCCATAGTGTGTCAACACCATAAACAATGTAATGTAAGACTTGTATGATATTTTCTATCATAAATGCTTAATTTAAGTAAAGTATAAAGGTTACAAGCAATGAATGATAAACAAGATGGCTCCTGTTTTAAGCACATGTGTTATGAGAGGAAACATGGTATTTTGTCAACAACGGAGTTGACAAATGCCATTATGTGCATTATTCCTCATTTTAGTGTAGTTTACTTCAATGATATTACTTACCAAACATTTGATATTACTCTTGCTCAGTTTTATGTGTTGAATTTCAACCAATTGCCTTATAGCTTTATGTTTTGAATAGAATTTCATTTTCATAACCTCTCGAGTACTTGATATGTAATAAGGTGTTTCTTATGAATACCCATCTTTTGCAGCTAATGCTTATCCATCAGAAAAGTATACTGACCGCATAATGGTATGCATTTCAGGCTAGAATGGCTAGCGAGAAGATATCAGTGGAGGAACAAAAGAGAAGGAATAAGGAGTATGAAACAAGAAGGTGAAAAAAAATGGATAGCCAGCCTGAGCTGAAAGAAGAGTTGCTGAAAAATGAGAGGGAATGATGGAGAAATAGGGTGAAGGAGGGCAAAATAAAAAAACATCAGTGATTTGGAAGAAAGAGAAAAGAGGTATAAGGAAAGGTTTTGGAAACAAGCACAGAAAAAGTCAAGAGAACGCAAGAACAAAGCACAGGAAGGCCAGAATCTAAACACCCCACCACAGAGTCCTTTGGACATCAGTTTTGAGGAGCCAAGGAGTAGTAGACAGCTAGTTGCTGGTGAAAGGGAAAGACGCAAAACTAGAAAAAGATACTCCAGAGAGATTAAAGCACTAAATGACAAACTTGACAAGTACCAATAATACCAATAATAGTATTTTTGTACGCCTGATAAATGGGTTCTTTCCCACTACAGGTTTGTGTCTTTGCTTTCAATTGGTTGTCTTATTTTAATAATCTTGTTAACAGCAACATGAAAAAAGTGTTGCTCAGATAACATTACTTGCTCTTGTAAGTCACTCGATATAGGAGCTTTTGCTTTTTTATGAAAAAAGCGGGAATGCTATCTAATTTACTGTACGTAGGGCCTATATCAATAAGAATAATTTCCGAGTTTGGCAATAACAATGTTTGCAATGGCTTCCTGACAAACTAGAAAAAAAATTATGAAACACGCAGCCACCAGCAGCGCAAGCAATTTTTCACTGGGAGGCTAAAACGGGTTTGATAAAGTACTGGGGGTGCTGATCAATGGGGGCAGCACTCATAGACAAAAAATATAATTATTTTGGTTTCTGACCTTATTTATCCGTTAAGATTTACTATAACCACATCGGCAGGAACTCACTTATGGAGAGGGTCCAGACCAGGGCGATCTTCAGCTTTACCTTGAAGAGGGAGTTGGAGCGGTGGTATTTGATTGGATTACAGATGCCCACGTAGCGGTCTAGTGAGATGGCACACAGGTGCATGATGGATGCTGTGGAGAGCAACACGTCTAGGAAGATCCAAATGGGACACAGAGGTTTGGCGAAGGGCCACACGTAGTCTAAAGGATGGACAGGCACAGTTCAAGAATTACTGTGTTTTAATTCTCCAAAGGGATTTTATTCTGTGGTCTCATAAACAATCAAATAGATTGTAGAATATAACTATAATAGCTTTATAGCTTAAAAGTATTTCTTTATTATGAGGGGTGAAAGTAACAATGATAAAAAAAATGTTTTTTAATTTAAGAGCATTTTAATCAATTCATTTTTTAATACGAGAGCATTTGCATAAATACGTTATTTAAATCATTGCAAATGTAGCATTTAATTATTTGTGTTACTTTCACCCCTCATATTCTTTGCTGTGGCGTATGTAATCAAAATGTAATTTAAAGAATAATAAGGCTAATTTTGACAAGTAAATTGTTTGGGAACTTGAAAAACACTAACTGTCCCTTCATCGTTGTCTATGAGCTTTTAAGTAAGCATACAATGCATTTCTTTTACCTTGAATACAGGGCTTGGCTAATTACACACATTGACATTGACATTGCTTTTAAAAGAACTCACTACTACCTACCATAGAAAATGTTCATGAGTGAGACCGGCATGACGAGAAAACCCACAAGCATGTCCGCAACGGCCAGGGAACGCAGAAAGAAGCTGGTGGCATTCTGCAGCTTCTTCTCCAAAGACACTGCCAGAATGAGCAGAGTGTTGCCCCCCACAGTAATGAAGATGACCACGATGAAGAGCAGAGCAAACCAGTTCTTGTCCGTGTCAGTGGTCTTCTGTCCGGAGTCTGAATGATTGCACTCCATGGTGATGCTCAGATTAAATAGCTCCATAGCTCTCAATGGCAGAGGCATCGGGACATAAAGTCATTGCATCACAGTCGTCTAGTCCAGTCTAGTGAAAAGTTTTACTTCCTGCTACGTCTTGGATTTTTAGATTATGGTCATTATTATTTTAAAGCAGTCTGCAAAAAAAGCAGAAAATGTAGGCGTTAGTCTAATTTCAATGAACATATTTCCATTGTAGGATGTCGACATTATAAACCCTACACAACATTGAATTGTATTCCACTAGGGATTCACCGTTATAACAATATTACAGCAACAACTTTTAAAAAAACATCCAGCCTGAAACCCCAAAAAGCAAGCAACAACAGGGTTGATGCCCAGTGGTAAGGTATGGTCCTGTCAATGTTCCTCTATAAAGGAAGAGCACCGCTCCAGCTAGGATGGAGTCCTTTGCTCTTCAGGAGATCAGGCTTGGGGAGATCACAATGTCTGGGAGAGTCCCAAAAGGAGACACAATTATCCACAAACTCTACCACTTGCAATAGGCAAAACTCTGTTTTCAGGCATGGTTTTACAACAATTATAATGACAGGCATAATGGTACTTAGTTTCGGGTGTTCGGGGGCGATTAGCTTCATTTGTTATGTCTACAGACTCACGGTGTAGAAAATAACCCATTGGGGTAAACTTAAAAAAGTACAAAAGTATTTTAACCATTTTAGTTTGTAGTTACTAAAGTTGGAAAAGTATGGCAGGTGGCCAGGTAAGAAACAAAAAGCTGCCTACGGCATGTCAATTGTCGTGAGTGAATGTGTTATGTGATCATACTATAAACGCGTCAACTAACACATGAACACATACCTCGAGAATTTCTTTCAAACTAACAGTAGGTCGTGCCTGGAGTGGCCCAGCGGACTTGGCACTCCCTCTGATGCACATATACACTGCTGCTAAGTGGGTCAACATAATGTTATTACACAAGCATTAAACACAGTCAGACAAAACCCAGACTGGAACTGCCATAGGGATTCACGTTTCCTGGAAGCAAATGGATTTCGCGTTACTAGCTGTTATATTCAAACAAAGGACAGAACACATTAAGATTATACTTGTAATTGTTTCATGAGCATCTGACCAAAATATTGTTTTTAAACTTTAATAGACTGTGGCATGTTGTGCTGTTGATAAAAAAAAATTCATATGGTAACGTCCTGCTAAGATATCAGTTGGTCTGCAAGCTTTGTCTGCGGCCTGCGGCCTGCGGTCTGGTACAGTGTCAGTCATAATGAATCACTTCTGAACTCCATCCAATCGTTTGGTTTCACTGAAACTTGTCACATGTTTGCCTGTCATAATGGTGCTCATATGGCAAATGGACCCATTGCAAAAACTCTACCACACCATTATATAAATGTTGCTTCATTACTGAAAGGATAAACTGGAAAATATTAAATCTAAAGATTCTTTCATGTTTCGGGGTTTTCAAAATGTTTTAATATTCATTGAAAACAATGGCAAGAGGCTGGCTATGCTAGCAGGTTCAGCAGAGACACAATGTATTGGGTGACTGATCTTGCCAGTTATGCATTATATTGATAATAGAATACATAATAAACTTCTTATAAGAATGTGGGCATTTTGGAATTACATTGTCATTTCAGCAATAATTTGTAATAGATCCAGATGTTTTATTTTATTTATGTATTTAGGTACATTATTTTATTCTTAATGAACTAATATTAAAGCTTATTGTCATGCAACAAATGAATGAACTATACAAAAATACAGTTAAGTAAATGAGAACATTTATTTTGGAATTTTATGTGTTTTTACATTCTGGGTCAAGCGTTCTAAAACCACACCATCTATCTTAGCCTGTGTTTAAATGGGCTGTATGTGTAAAACTTTTATGTTGATCTATATTCAAGAACCTCACGCCATAAGAACAGTTTATTTCCATGTGATACTGGCCTCGATAAGGCCAGGGGTGCACACAAGCCTTGAACTCTGACTCTGACCCATTCCATTTGCCCATTGACGTGTCGTTGCACTACAATATTGCACTATTGCACTGTTATTTTTTTTTAGCATTTTGTATATTAGTATCACTATACCCCCTCGGCGCCTTAATACTTTATATTGTTCTATTACATGTTTTATGTACGCACCTTCCTGCCAATGTAAATTCATTGTCTGTTAACACATTCATGTCGATTAAACATTTTTGTGATTCTGATGAATGTAATTTATTAATGTTTATATTTTCTGACCACAATCACCTGCTTTATAAAGAGCGTCGGGAACTCTAAGACGAATTCGTTATTGCTGCTTCAAAGTGTATTTGTGGATCATATTTTGCCATCCTAACTGTCCGAATTCCTGCAATTGACAACTGTTACTAACACACAAGTGCGAGTGTGTAGAGCGCTAATTGCGCTTGCATGTCTTTAAAAAGTAGAGAAGTTGTGTAACCTACCGCTGACGATAGTCTGACCTTCTTTGCGTACTTGTAGCAAAACTAAAGTCTATCTATGTTTCAGCCTCCCTCCCAGGAGAACGTCAACAGTATGAGCAAAATATGAGTTGTATCTCCTGCCTCGGAAAACTACGCCTTCCATCCTATAACAGATGCTGCGCTTTCTGTTGGTGCGCTTCCAGAGCAACGTAAAGTTACTTTTATAGTGGATATTCTTTAGACATTGTTTTCTAGGGCTGTACCCGACTCCGAGGGGTTTCAGTCAAATAGGATTTTTCTCTTGTATGCAGAGATTCGACTATTCGTTCATTTTTCTTTTTTGTTCATAATAGACCTGCATGATAGATCTGACACTCAGAAAATCCATTGGCATGAGTTTCGGTGATGATTTCGACCACTTAAACATAAGGAAATGCAAGTTCATGGGAACTTATTTTTTGCATTCAAAAATCACTAGAAGACAGCGGCATGCAATATTTGTGTTGCGTCTGTTTAAATTGCTGACAACTTGGGGAAGTTGGGGCTTATCATATAGATTTGTCAAAATAATGTTACAGGCAGCACATGTGAATTTATTTTTAAATCAAGCTAACCGAAATGATTTATTTGGGTGTAAAATTAAAAACAACGTGCAAATGAGTAAACAACATTATATTGTGGCACTTACTAAAGAAAACATGGATAGTGGACCTACTTTACTGCCAAATGGATGTTCTTGAATGATTAGCAAATTTTACTTTGTTTGAGTTGTTCCTTAAAAGTTTGAAATGCCGCCATACATTAGACTTCTTCAGAAACATAGCCTTTTCCAACAAATCCACCAACTCAGTTTTCAACTTTTAGGTATAGCCAACAGTGTCATAGATATATTTTGGTGTGAGTGCGCAAGCTTTCTTTGCTTTAATATATCATATAGGCATACATCTACACTTATATCTATACACACCTAACTAACTTTGTAGAGTGCTCAACTTGATTGAGTGGTTCCCAAGATGACCCCTGATTAGACAGAACTACAAACCACACCATTCATTTTTTATAGTCATAGAAAACTAAATAGCTAATAACCACAAGAGAAAACTAATGTCAAACAAATGTCGACTATAAATCTAACTTTACTCAAGGGCACAATATACTTTTATCAGGAAACCTCTTATAAGAAAGCAAAATGTCATTTGCTTCCTTCCTCTTGTAAATGACAGTGTGTTTATATTAAATCGGGTGAAGTTGTGAAACGTTTTGAGCAGCCTGTCACAATGTCATTGAACACATGAACACGTAAACAATATAAGTGTTTTAAGACCTCAGCAGAGACTCAGTCCTAATTGTACTAATGAATGGAAACACGATTACACAGACCAGGTGATTTTAACATAGGCCTGTGTGTTGAGGTCCTTGTACCATGATGCAGACAGTCAGGATGAATTCCCCATAATGGTGCAGCAGTATCGTTTGCAAACACAGTCCATGTTCAGTGAGAGTATTAAATATTCTCTTTCAACCATGTCCAACTTTCTGGCTTGAGTGTTATCTTTAATGCAGAACAACAACAGTGGTATGGACGTGAAAGCAAACAGCGAGCATGGGTTGTCAAACATGTTTTTTGTTCAGTTTAAGCCAACCTTATGTTCTGGCATCCCTGATGTATTTGAAGAGCTCACAATTAAATGTTGCACGCCAACAGGTGGGTATTATGGAGCACATTTTATGCATTGGCCTTCGTTTTCTTGCCACTGGGAGTTGTCTGTATAACATACACAACCTAATGAAGCACCTTCTGTCAGTGAATCAGAATCTGAATCAGAATGAGGCTATTCCAATAGGAAGTCGTTCCACAGAATCATTGTGCAGGTAAGTTCAGCAGTATATACTATACAGTAAATCTAAAGCTTGAGCAATTAAATGCCTTAATTTCAGCCATCAGTCTGTTAGAATATGTCTCTTTAAGATTTGCCCACAGATTGGGGAATATATGCCCATTCTACTTAGCAGAATTGTACGAGTTCAGTCAAATTTCGTGTTTATATAAATTTACAATAAATTACTGAATAATCATTAGGCATATACTATGCCCACCTTTAGACGGTGCTCCTGCAATTAAATTTCAAGCCTGGTCTTTTCCATGTTCAATTTTTGTCTCCTCTATTCATAGTTGTCAGTCACGTAATTACTCTGATTGTCTGATGGGCGATTGAACATTGCGGCTAGCACTGGCAATGCAATGCAGCTTGGGCACCAGCCGGTAACATTTACTACTTTTCATAATTGTTTAGATCACCTCACAAAAAAACAATCAAGTAAGGCATGCAAACATACTGCAAATCTAAGCACTTACAGCACCCGCTACGTTATTCACACCTTTAAAAACAAGGACACCCTTGCAGGAGCTAAACCTGTAAAAGGCGTCACGCCTTTTACATCTCCACAATATCAGGCTTCTGCTGGGAGTATTTTGTGAAAGTTGCCCTTGCCATAGATGCAGCAAACCAAGCGTACAATTAAAGGAAAGGTATAAGGGGGGTCATTCAACCAAACCAATATGTCATTCTTATGCTATTGGATTGGGACTGAGGTCGTGAGGATGGAGGAAAATGGAAGCTGGTAGGTCATCAAGGGGCTCCAAAGATTGCTGGGGTTTTCCAAGTTTTACCGCTGGTTCATTAAGAATTTCAGCACTCTTGTCGCCCCTCCCCCCCCCTTTCATTGCTCTTCGAGGGTGGTTCCCTAAGCTCCGCTGGACACCGGCAGAAGATGAGGCTTTCAGACAATTAAATCTCCAGTGTTGAAACATCCTAACCCCGCTCTGCCCTTCGTTGTCAAGGTGGACGCCTCAGATTTAGGAGTCAGGGCCGTCCTTTCACAATGTCAAGGTAATCTTTTGAAATTATTTCCCTGTGCTCATTTTCAAAGAAATGTATCCCAGCAGAGAGAATCTATGACGTGGGCAACCGAGAACTTTTGGTGGTAAAGTTTTTTTTAAACGACTGGTTGATATTGGCTAGAGCGCGACCAAAAACCCTTCCTGATAACCAACCACAGGAACCAGGAGTACATCGGGGAAGCAAAGAGGCTGAACCCGTATCAAGCGGGGTGGGCCATGGTTTTCTCCAGATTCCATTTCACTCATTCCGGCCAAATACAAAAATGTCAAGGCTGATACATTATCATGGTGCACTACAAAGAAGAGAGGTCAGTACCAATCACTCTCACCTCGGTCACCCCGCTCGATTCACTTAGTCACAGACCTTTCCCAGTCATATGGTTTCACTACCAATCTAGTGGTCGAAGAGCGGTTGATGTTGTTTTCATATCTCTCTCTCGTCTTCTCACAGGTTTATAGGAGGCACTATTTCAGCCATATGCCTTCCAGAGGACATTGTTTCGACCGTGGCCCTAAGTTCATGCCACATGTATGGAAGACCTTCCTCGAGAAACTGCAGCCAATGGTCAGCTTGACATTGGGCTACCGGCCACAGTTGAATGGGCAAGTGGAGAGAGTTAATCAAGGCCTCGATTTCTTCCTTGGGCATGCACAGAATTTATTACTCCATGCTTCCACTGGGCTAACACCCACTCTCGCTTTGTGGGACCTTCTCATGTCCATTGGAGGGTCAACAAGATAACATAAACAATACAAATCCATTCACACTACCACATCTCACCTTCATTTCATGTATCACTTCTTAAGCCGGTGGTACCTGGTCCACTTGATGGAGCCGGCCCCATTGGCACACCAACACCAAATTTGGACATAGAATGGACACCCGCTTATGCAGTCCGTTCCCTGTTGGACTCCATACGGCATCGCGATCTACAGCCATAAGAGGCGCTGCCGGGTTCCCCGCACGGACATCCTGGACACCAACCTGCTTGGGGACCTCCATTAGTGGTACCCAGACCATCCAGTACTGCTCTCTCAGAGTCAGCCTTGGAGCCTGGGTGGTCTTGCGGCATGTCGGGCAGGAGGGGGCTACTCTCCCGTCTATACTGTCTTCTTCTACTCCTCTTCCCCTCTGTCGATCATCCTCCCCGATATACTAACCTCTGGCCTACCGGGTCGGTCAGATTCAATGGCCTTGTGTTCTGTTCAGCTTTCTGGACACTCCAAACCAATGCCCTTTACAAATTATCATTACCCACACATGTTCCTTGTTTTAATCACTATATATATCCCTGTGTTGTACAAGTCTTTCTGTAGCGTTACCTTTCCCCACACATTTATGTGTTCAATTGTTATGCCATGCCTTGACCTGACTTGTCTGGCCTTGCCCGGCCCTGCCCAATCTTGCCCAGTCTTGCCATGCCTTAATCTGCTCATTAACTACGTTTTGGTTCATGTTTGGTTGGCCCTCAAGCCACATTGTTCTGTTTGGATATACACGTTGTGTACCTTAGTTATTAGGAAGCCCTTTGGTTTGGCCATCGTGCCCTATTGTTTGTTCAACGCCTCGTTATCACCTGCTGGGACTGCATCTGCACCTGTTTCTCTGCATCTGTTTCCTGATTCTCATTGCCAACCCGCGTTTCCAGTCACATTTCATATACAGGTGCTGGTCATATAATTAGAATATCATCAAAACATGGATTTATTTCAATAATTCCATTCAAAAAGTGAAACTTGTATAATGTATACATTCATTACACACAGACTGGTATATTTCAAGTGTTCATTCCTTTTAATTTTGATGATTATAACTGACAACTAATGAAAATCCCCAAATCAGTATCTCAGAAAATTAGAATATTGTGAAAAGGTTCAATATTGAAGGTGCCACACTCTAATCAGCAAATTAAGTCAAAACACCTGGAGAAGCCATTAAATGGTCTCTCAGTCTAGTTCTGTAGTCTACACAAACATGGGGAAGACTGCTGACTTGACAGCTGTCCAAAAGACGACCATTGACACCTTGCACAAGGAGGGCAAGACACAAAAGGTCATTGCTAAAGAGGCTGGCTGTTCACAGAGCTCTGTGTCCAAGCACTTTAATAGAGAGGCGAAGGGAAGTATGTGGTAGAAAAAAGTGTACAAGCAATCGGGATAGCCGCACCCTGGAGAGGATTGTGAAACAAAACCCATTCACAAAGAGGTTCACAAAGACTGGACTGCAGCTGGAGTCAGTGCTTCAAGAACCACCACGCACAGACGTATGCAAGACATGGGTTTCAGCTGTTGCATTCCTTGTGTCAAGCCACTCTTGAACAAGACACAGCGTCAGAAGCGTCTGGTGTGCAAAAGGACTGGACTGCTACTGAGTGGTCCAAAGTTATGTTCTCTGATTAAAGTAAATTAGAGAGGAGAGGAGAGGCACAGAATCCATGTTGCTTGAAGTCCAGTGTAAAGTTTCCACAGTCAGTGATGGTTTGGGGTGCCATGTCATCTGCTGGTGTTGGTCAACTGTGTTTTCTGAGGTCCAAGATCAACGACAGCCGTCTACCAGGAAGTTTTAGAGCACTTCATGCTTCCTTTATGCAGATGCATATTTCATTTTCCAACAGGACTTGGCACCTGCACACAGTGCCAAAGCTACCAGTACCTGGTTTAAGGACCATGGTATGCCTGTTCTTAATTGGCCAGGAAACTAGCCTGACCTAAACCCTATAGAAAGTCTATGGGGTATTGTGATGAGGAAGATGCAATACGCCAGACCCAACAATGCAGAAGAGCTGAAGGCCACTATCAGAGCAACCAGTGCCACAGACTGATCGACTCCATGCCACGCCGCATTGCTGCAGTAATTCAGGCAAAAGGAGCCCCAATTAAGTATTGAGTGCTGTACATGATCATAATTTTCATGTTCATACTTTTCAGTTGGACAACATTTCTAAAACTTCTTTTTTTGTATTGGTCTTAAGTAATATTCTAATTTTTGGAGATACTGAATTTGGGATTATCATTAGTTGTCAGTTTTAATCATCACAATAAATGAAATTAGTTACAACGCAGCATTTGTATTTTTATACTTGTTTAGTGTATTTACTGCAACTGGTCATGTTGGTAATAAATTAACAAAAAATTGAATCAAGCCCTGTGATCAATAACGTTGATAGTAAAAATGTGTTACCGATTAGTTAGGTCTAGGCGGACCCAACAAAACAATTAATAAAATCACAGCTAATATGCAGTTAGTTACACAAGCTGGCTCTTTTCCTTCGTAGGTAACATCTAATGTGTACATTTTAGCCATTGACCACGAATCCTTGGTGACTTAAGCATTCTAGTTAAATACTCTATTCAGGGACAAAGTAAAAGAAATCTCCTGTTGCCAGCTTGGGATTTGATCAGGCAACTTTTAGGATTTTAGTTAAATGCCATAACAGCTAAGCTAACTACTTCTTACTGATAACAACATTACAAACAGCTGATGGGCAACCCCACTGGTGCCATGATGACAGAATGAATAGAGATCAGATCAATAACACTAAACACTAAAAAAGTAAATCATGGTCTGATTCTCAAAGTGTTCATTTGGCTTCATGGCAAATGCCCGTTAGCTAAGCACTCACCAAATTAACCATGGATAATGCAATTAGTGTTGATTAGGGATGTCTTATATTGCCCTACAACAGAAAGAGAAACGTGGCAATGAACATCTATTCATCGCAATATGGGGATGTTTACTGTGTACTTTACGCTCTAAATCAGCTGTTGTTAAAGCTGCCTGGTATGAGATCATTTTTTTCGCTCACCCATCCTCACAGCCCTTTAGTGCAGAGGGCAGGGAGCAGGCAAGTTGAGGCCAGACGAGAACCTCTCTCCGGAACCCACTCAAGATTACTTCTCACGTACAAAGCAGGCCAACATCAGAGTCACCATACTGGCATGCACACATTGAGGACACAGGACAAATGATATGACCCAATGTGTCTGACCATTCTAACTGTTCCCTAACTGTTACATTAACTCAAGTGGACAGTGACTTCCTTTCATTTATATAAAATGGGAGGTCATCCTGCATGTGGTTCTTATCAAGGCAGTCCTCTTTAAAGTTCAGGAACAAAGGGAAGTTTCTGTGGTCTTATGCCAAAAACATGAAAGTAATGGTTCAGAACCTGAAAGTTTAGCCATATATGGTCGTTTACATGGAGGTCTACTACACCTCAATACTGAGGGTATTTTAATATGTTTATTTCAATTCCCATTACTCACAATACAATACTGTCCAGACAAATACTGTCAAAACGAGCAACAAGGAAGTAACGGGGAACCATAATAGATGTTGCTTCAGGACATCTGCTTTGATTGGCATCTCTTATGTTTGCTTTAGTCTTTGTCAACAGATGATTTCACACGTTGACCTGAAGCAGACCTAGAACTCCCTGTAACATGAACCTGCCTTATCTCTTTACTTTAAGGGTTAGGGTTAGACCTCACCTTGAACATGGCTGTGGAGCCATTGAGCTACAAACTCTCCTTCATGAATACGCTGCAGGACAGGCATTGGTACTTCAGCTTCACCTCCTGGTACATTGTCTCGTGGTTCAGCTCAAGGCAATCTTAGGGGAGGCACAGCAGAGGTAGACATCGTTTAGCCTAACATATGGACTATGCTAGTCAACCTGCAACCGTAACATATTGGTGTTACGATGTCTCGTCTGGAACCAAAACTCATGTGGACTTCAACCATCCAGTCCACCAGAATACCTCCCTAGTCTCTGTTCAGATCAGGCTGACTGTGCAAACCTTCGCCTGAAAAATTACAATTAATTCAGGTTGTTAAGCAGTAGCAGATTACACAGTAGCAGACTTCAAATATGAGCAACCAATCATATTTTCATACAATATCCCAGAGGGAATCAATCTAACAACCCTTCCATTTGACGCGCCACCCTCTAAAGTAGTCAATTAGTTCCCAGGCATACTCTGAACACTCCCATGTCATTGTGAAATTCCTCAGGCATTACCTGGGAACAGGATGCAGGCAGAGGAGATGGAGTCTCTTGTTGACTCCACGGATGGAAGACCAGGTACATACCTATCATCACATTCCTTACCGGTCTTGCTTGGCACAGGCTGGTGAGCCTCTGTCTCTTTTTGTTAGGTTAGTCACACCTCAATATTCTTAAAAGGTGTGTCCGAGCTCGACACCCAAAATTTTACAAAAATATTGATGCTGTGGAGATATTAAAAGACTCGCAGTCACAGGAGAGACAGTCTGGCTGTATTAAAGAACTACAAATGCCGTTAACCTCCCTAACGGCCATTACTCTGAATATTATTGTATTAGACGCACTTAAAAAAAAAATATATATATACTGTACATATATATATACCTTTATTTTACCAGTTACGCTGATTGAGAACAAATTCTCATTTGCAACCGCGACCTGGCCAAGATAAGGCGGAATAAAATGTGCAGGACAACATAAATCTACACAATAAATACACAAAACACAAGAGTGCAAATAGCAGTGGGATTCAACAAGGCAATTCAGGATCAAGAGTCAGTATACAATACAACGATTATGTATCAGTAGGTCAGTTAAGCAGCATTGATATGGCAATAACAACCGTTTAAATACAAAGGAAAGTCTATCTACAGAATGTAAAAGATTATCTAGCAGGTAGGTCATTAGTGTGCGCAAATTATATGACCGTGGTTTTGGGAGAAAGAGCATTTGAGCATGCCTGAACAAAAATAATAATTCAAGAATGTTAACAGGTATGACAGCAGTAAAGGTGAAAATGATCCACTGTGCAAAATGGGTGTGGCAAAAAAAGATGGAGATGGGTGGATGAAAACCAGATGACAGTTAACACGTACAGTGATCAGACAAAAGTTCAGACAGGAGTAATTTGAAGGCAACTGGTGAGATAAAGGTTTCGAGTTGTCGTAATTTTTTGTAATTTTTGTAATTCGTTCCAGTCATTGGTGGCCAAAAGTTGTGCAGGCTATCTTGGTGACTAATGTACCTGCTTGAGCGTAGACTGCATGTAGGTAGAGCTATGGTGATTAGATCTATAGCTTAGGTACAGCAGGACTTTACCTAGCAGAGACTTATACATGAGTTAAACTTCACACGACTAATGTGTAAAGATTGCAGTGGTGGTGGGTGTTGTATGGGGCATTGGTGACAAAACACATCAATTTCTTTCTGGAGGGAGTTTTAGGCAGTTCTATAAATGACATCAAAGTCAAACATTGGTATAATAGTCATCTTTACCATGCAAGCAAAGTTTGGCAGCAAGATCCTGTGTTTAGTAGTAACTGAAGATTTCAGAAGGAATGCTAAATGGCATTAAAACTCTCCTGGAGATTTAAGAGCACAGTATCTAACAAATGGCCTGATGTATACAGAATGGTATCATCTGCATAGAGATTAATCTGAGAGTTTCCAACAGCAAAAGCCACATGCTGGACCCTGAGCAGTGGAGCAGTCATGACCAACATGAAAACCAGACTGCATAGCGGAAAGGATACAACGGGATTCGAGATGGTTTACAATCTGCTTGTTGACCAGTTTTTCATAAACAGGGTAGGATGGATATTGGTCTGTAGCAGTAGAGCTGTAGCAGCTCTCTCTTTGAACAAGGGTTGACTGTGGCGGATTTCCAATCTCACTGGATTTTTAGTAGATGAGAGAGTTAGCTTAAACCGACTGGTTATGTGTCATGGTTAGCGGTTAGTTAGTTTATGAAATGCAAAACATAAAACAAACCGAGTACGTCGAAAAAACAACAGCAGGAACTAAAACAGGAAGTGCATCAACCTAAAAGTCCCGTGTGGAAACAAAACACTCACCACTCGTGACATTATGGGGGTTTCAATAATACCAACACACAATTTTAGTAAAGAGGAGTCCAGATGATCCTGCATGGATGATATATACGGGTCCAGAGTTTACAACTCTTTCAGTACATCGGCTGTCTGTCATTGCAGTATGACTAAAAGGTGTCAGAGTGACCTGCTCTGCAATAACATATGGCTAAATGTTGTTTATCTCACAGACCGGTGGCCAATCATCTGTTTCCTCTTTGGCCCTTTGTTGGCCCTTTCCCTCTATTCTATCCAATCAAGCCCTTACAAAAGCATAAGAGATGATCTGTGTGGTGCATATGGCTTGAAACATGGCCCATCTGATTAATTTCATTCTTGGCAGCTTCTTTGCACCAATGTGGCTTATTGGAAGGCTTCCCAATCTTGGACATTTTTATTTGAATATTGGTGACCTATTGAAAAACAATAGTGAGAACTCAGTTGTATATATTTTCTAACATGACTTGTTTGAAAAGGCAAACATGTTTTGCATAGTGGATTGTTGTCACGATTGGTGTGGTGGCGTTGCTACACGGACATATTTCGGTGATGCACTTCCTTGTTTCACTTCCGTGTTTACGTTTGTCTCACGGCTGTTTGCACTTATAATCAATGGGATATAAGAGGGTCGCGAGCAGTGCACTCGTTGCTTCGCATTGTTACATGTCACATTGTTTGTAGAGGTGAGTGTTTTTGTAACACGTTAGAATTGTTGTTTGAAGGTGCTTGTTTTAAGTCGCTATATGCGCATTTTCCTTTCTTTCGACCAGTACGTGTTTTTGTCGCCGTTTACGGTTTGTTTTGAGTTTGCTGTCCTTTAAATAAACCTGACCCAAACGGATATACGACTCTGCACATGGCTTCATCCACACTACACCCGACGAGTCGTGACAGAATGCGAAGCCCACAAAGAAGCCAGCGGAGCCAGCAGACGGTGAGTGGATTCCTCGGGGGGGCAAGCTATAGCGCCCCGAAGGATGAAGCTCACCGTCGCACCACGGAGCAGTGGGACTGGGGTAAGCCGGAGACGCCCGAAGAGGAGTATAGGCGCCTCCGTGCTTACTTCGGGTATGAGCCACCGATGCAGCTATCAGGGCCGATTACATCGGGTCCGCGGTCCCTCCCGGAGGAAGGCAAGAGGGCACCCCGAAGGCGTCCCAAGAAGGTTTTTGGGGGGGAGCTAAGGAGGTGTTCCGGGAGGACCGCGGAGAGAGCACCCACGGTCCTGGTGCTGCAGGAACGGCCACCCACTGCTCCGGGGCTGCAGACAGGGGGAGGGAAACCCCTGGAGCTACAGCCACTACCCCCGCCGTGGGAAGACCCTTTTCTGCCGCCGACGACAGGGACAGAAAAACCCCCGGAGGGGTTGGATGATCAGCCCTCGGCTGTTATTAGGACGTGGTGGAGGACATGGCTGGAGCTACAGCCACAAACCCCGCAGTGGGAAGACCCTTTTCGGCCACCGACATCAGGGACAGAAAAACCCCCGGAGGGGTTGGATGATCAGCCCTCGGCTGTTATTAGGACGTGGTGGAGGACATGGCTGGATTTCCAAGAGCCAGCGCCTGAGATGGTCGCCACCACGCCTGCGCCCGAGATGGTCGCCACCATGCCAGCGCTCAAGATGGCTGCCGTCGTCCCGCCAGCGCTCAAGATGGCTGTTGCTGTCACGCCAGCGCTCAAGATGGCTGCCGTCGTCCCGCCAGCGCCCAAGATGGCTGCCACCGTCACGCCAGCGTCCACGATGGCTCCCGCCGTCCCGCCAGCGCTCAAGAGGGCTGGTGCCGTCACGCCAGCGTCCACGATGGCTCCCGCCGTCCCGCCAGCGCTCAAGATGGCTGTTGCCGCCACGCCAGCGCTCAAGATGGCTGCCGTCGTCCCGCCGGCGCTCAAGATGGCTGTTGCCGTCCCGCCAGCGCTCAAGATGGCTGTTGCCGTCACGCCAGCGCTCAAGATGGCTGTCGCCGTCACGCCAGCGCTCAAGATGGCTGCCGTCGTCCCGCCGGCGCTCAAGATGGCTGTTGCCGTCACGCCAGCGCCCACGATGGCTCCCGCCGTTCCGCCAGCGCTCAAGATGGCTGTTGCCGCCACGCCAGCGCTCAAGATGGCTGCCGTCGTCCCGCCGGCGCTCAAGATGGCTGTTGCCGTCACGCCAGCGCCCACGATGGCTCCCGCCGTCACGCCAGCGTCCAAGATGGCTACCGTCGTCCCGCCAGCGCCCAAGATGGCTGCCGCCGTCACGCCAGCGCCCACGATGGCTCCCGCCGTCCCGCCAGCGCTCAAGATGGCTGTTGCCGTCACGCCAGCGCTCAAGATGGCTGCCGTCGTCCCGCCGGCGCTCAAGATGGCTGCCGCCGTCACGCCAGCGCCCACGATGGCTCCCGCCGTCCCGCCAGCGCCCAAGATGGCTGCCGTCGTCCCGCCGGCGCTCAAGATGGCTGTTGCCGTCACGCCAGCGCCCACGATGGCTCCCGCCGTCACGCCAGCGCTCAAGATGGCTGTGGCTGTCACGCCAGCGCCCAAGATGGCTGCCGTCGTTCCGCCAGCGCCCAAGATGGCTGCCACCGTCACGCCAGTGTCCACAATGGCTGCCGCATCGCCGCCCACAATGGCTGCCGCATCGCCGCCCACACTGGCTGCCGCATCGCCGCCCACACTGGCTGCCGCATCGCCGCCCACAATGGCTGCCGCTTCGCCGCCCACAATGGCTGCCGCATCGCCGCCCACACTGGCTGCCGCATCGCCGCCCACAATGGCTGCCGCATCGCCGCCCACAATGGCTGCCGCATCGCCGACCACGAAGGCCGCGCCACGACGACGCTCACGATGGCCGCCGCCACGACTACGCTCACGATGGCCGCCGTCACGACTACGCTCACGATGGCCGCCGCCACGACTACGCTCACGATGGCCGCCGCCACGACTACGCTCACGATGGCCGCCGCCACGACTACGCTCACGATGGCCGCCGCCACGACGACGCTCACGATGGCCGCCGCCACGACGACGCTCACGATGGCCGCCGCCACGACTACGCTCACGATGGCCGCCGCCACGACTACGCTCCCGATGGCCGCCGCCACGACTACGCTCCCGATGGCCGCCGCCACCACGACGCTCACGATGGCCGCCGCCACGACTACGCTCACGATGGCCGCCGCCACGACTACGCTCACGATGGCCGCCGCCACGACTACGCTCACGATGGCCGCCGCCACGACTACGCTCACGATGGCCGCCGCCACGACTACGCTCACGATGGCCGCCGCCACGACTACGCTCACGATGGCCGCCGCCACGACACCACCGCCCACGATGGCCTCCGCCACCACGTCGCCCACGACGGCGGACTCTGAGCCGCACAAGATGGCGGACTCTGGGCCGCACAAGATGGCGGACTCTGGGCCGCACAAGATGGCGGACTCTCAGCCGCACTAGATGGCGGTCTCTCTGCCGCACTAGATGGCGGTCTCTCTGCCGCACTAGATGGCGGTCTCTCAGCCGCACTAGATGGCGGCCTCTCAGCCACCGAGGCCTTTTCAGGGCTGGACCTGCGGTCCTGGACTGACCCTTTTGGGTTTGACTGCGGGTTCTCTCCCTGTTGCTCCCTTGTTTTGGTTTTGTGTTTCCGTTCGGCTATCTGGGGAGCTAGCCTTTTAGTGGGGGATACTGTCACGATTGGTGTGGTGGCGTTGCTACACGGACATATTTCGGTGATGCACTTCCTTGTTTCACTTCCGTGTTTACGTTTGTCTCACGGCTGTTTGCACTTATAATCAATGGGATATAAGAGGGTCGCGAGCAGTGCACTCGTTGCTTCGCATTGTTACATGTCACATTGTTTGTAGAGGTGAGTGTTTTTGTAACACGTTAGAATTGTTGTTTGAAGGTGCTTGTTTTAAGTCGCTATATGCGCATTTTCCTTTCTTTCGACCAGTACGTGTTTTTGTCGCCGTTTACGGTTTGTTTTGAGTTTGCTGTCCTTTAAATAAACCTGACCCAAACGGATATACGACTCTGCACATGGCTTCATCCACACTACACCCGACGAGTCGTGACAATTGTTGACAGCATTAATGATGTACTTTACAACAAATAATATGCACATGAATTGAATGGGCATCTCAATACAAAAACATATTTGGTAACATTGCCCACTTGACAGTAGCCTATATTATATTGAGCTGCTCAGTGTTTTGCAAAGGCGTGTACGTTAACTAAATGAAAAAACAGGTGAGCAATTCCTTAGAACATGCCATACATGTTTAAAAACGAAAACTTTTATAAACTTGTGTATCTACATCAACTATCCACCATAAAGTTCTTTCCAATCAAGCTCGATTCCATGTCCCTCGAGGTGTCACCCGAGATATAATCAACATTGACGTATATTCAACGTTCCGGTTACTCTGCAATACCTCTGGTATATTGGCCCTGTAACACCCCCCCCGCCCCCTGATCCATGCTATAATCATGGTCACTGCTCTTTAAGCCAGCCCGCTCCATTAGTCATCATTCCATCTGTTTTGTCTGGTCCTGTCTTGTCAACACACATGCCTGCCCTGGTTATCATTCCCTCATTACTGTTGCCAATATATCCCCTCTGCATTCTCCTTTTCAGGCTTTATTGTTCTACGTTGCGTGTGGTTGTGCACCACGATCCTGTCAAAGATCTGCGTTTTTTTCCGATCCAGAAGTGATTGTGGTACTACTGTATACGCCGTTGTCAGCAAGCGAGGTGATGTACTGGGTCGTTTAAGCCGTGCAACGCCTGGTGGCAAGAGGAGCCCAGCGGAGGTACCAAAGCCAGCTATTCCCCAGCCAGCGCCGGCCCGAGGCATAAGCGAACTAAGCGGCTGCTTGGGGCCCCCTAGTGGCCAGAGGGCCCCAAGCAGCCCCAATCAAGTTTATTTTTTATTTTTATACATATTAAATAACTTCAACAAGTGACATGAATGAATGCATACATGAATGAATGAATAAGTCCAGACAAGAAAAGCGTGATTCCATGATCAATCTACCTGCGTTTGAGTCCGGCACTTAATCTAGACACCTCGCGTCGCGTGCATAGACTGTTCGTGCCGTGCCGTGCGCATAGTGATAGACACTGCGTCAAGATCAAGTCGGAAGAGATGGATCATGGACGGTAATGTTAAGACATGTCACAAAAAAGGATGTATCCCTCTGGTGCCGAAAAGCGAAAGAAGAAAAGGACAGAGGAGGAGAAAAAAGAACGATAGCCGGTAAAGTTAGCTTTGTTTGGAAGACAGTGTTTTCACCGTTGACAGGCTTAAAACTCTCCAGATCATGTACCCAACAACCATTGGTAAACTGAACGTGGGCTTCCAGAGATTTTTATTCAAGTGAGTGTCAAAGTATTAGGGACATAAAGTGAGTAATGTTAATGTATTTCTACGTAAACCTGCTTTGTTTACTTTTGCTACCGGGGGCGCTTAGAAGAAGCAACCGCTCAAACTTCGCTAACGTTACACTTTGTCTCTTTCTTAAGGCTTTATTCATTTATTTTTATCGTTATACAAGCTTGTGCTGTACAATGAGAAATAAACAACCTTTTTGCCGGTGTCGTAGTCTACAACTATGCAAAATATGGTTTGCGATGTGCAAGTAATGATTCTGCTCGATCAACTATGCACTTACTTATGCAATGTTATTATTTTTTTCAGGAACACTGTTGAAGTACTTTGGAGCACAACCAACTCTACGTGCCCCTGATGTTTCATCAAGTGCCTCCACAGCTGATGATACTGCAGGTGAGGTATTTGTTGATGGCACATGGTTACATTGCCTCTTAATATGACATGACACATCTAACATAGCTTTTTATTTATCTACTTATTTGTTTATTTATTTATTTTATCATTGCAGGTTCATCCACTGCAAAGTTACCAGCACCTACAAGTGAGGAGCAGTTACCAGCGCCTACAAGTGAGGAGCAGTTACCAGCAGTTACATTCACTGATACATCGGTTTCAACCTCGGCCAGCAAAAATGTCCTGTTTTATGTTATAATTCTATTTTTTTTATCCAATGACACTACAGGTCCTTCTACATCTGCACCTACTGCTATGGATTTCCCATCCACCCCCTCAACAAGCTACAGCTATCAAGATAGATCAACAGCTCCTCCAATTGACCCAGTTGAATGGTCAGCATTCCTGTCCAACTCAGAAAGGACTAATCTGGTAAGAAGAAGGCCAGTGCCAATAAGTGACACCTTCACCTTCCCCAAAAAATCAGCTGGACGAAGCTTTCACTACCACTATACATACAGACAATTAGTTAATGGGGAAAAAATCAGGCGAAGCTGGTTAATTTATTCAAAGAAAAATGATGCGGTTTACTGCTTCTGTTGCAAATTATTCCACAAAACTTTACTGCTTCTGTTGCAAACAATTCCACAAAACTGTCAACAGAGGGACAGCGTGATTGGGTAAATGTAGGTGCTTTGCTGAAACAGCAAACGTTTTTAAAAACAAAAGTGGAATACTGATTCACTTAAATTATTTAAGTATCTATTTTTTGGAACATTTTATTTTTGATTATATTTATATTTTTGATTATATTTTGTGGTTGAAGATTGGTCATTTAATGTACATTTGCAGATTTGTTCAAAGATCTGTTGAAAAACAAGTCATTAAACTGATATACTTGTTTACAACAAATACAAATGCTGTTGTATTTAGTTATTTTTCAATTCAACTTCAGTAAACCACACTTAGTGCTTCCCTTTGAATATGAAAGTTAAAAAAAAACTTTGATTTTTAGTACCCTCTAAGGTTAAAAGGTGACTGGTTTGGTGTAAATAACAACTATATAAAACATTTTTGGCATGTGAGCAAGGATGGATTACTCATTGAGCTTACCAGGCCCAAGACGTCAAGGGGCCCTGAAGCCCAAGTATTTGTGTGAAGTCACTACCTCAATAAGTCAAAAAGCAAAAGGCTATGAATCTGAACAAATTTAGGTATTGCTCTTCTCCAGCTGACCATCCCAAAAATCCACCAGAATACAGGAAATCACATCTACCAAATTCAGAATTTTCTGGAGGAGTACCCACAGACCCCCCCTCCCTGTTTGCACTCACTTTTGCACAAATAGGGTAGGGGTGGAGTGCCTTTATGCATCTGTGCCAAGGGGGACAGATGTTATTAATCCATCACTGTATTAATACATAACCTCCCTGTACTCATTTATAGTGTAGCCTAACATTATAGGGTGATATTTGTGTCAATTGTCAAGAACAGGCGACTCTGCGTGGTGGGAGGGGGGCCCCCAAATCAAATTCTGCTTAGGGCCCCCAAAAGGCTCGGGCCGGCACTGTCCCCAGCCAACAACGAAGATGTACGCCTCTCCACTTTGCACGTCTCTTCACATTTCTTTTTTGTAAAGAATATTGATGGGAGATGTGAGGTTGTGTTCGTGCATTGACTTTAGGGCTTTGAATGATATGACTATTAGATATCGCTATCCTCTTCCCTGTTCCCTCTTCTTGAGTCAATGCATGGGGCCAGTTTTTCACTAAATTGGATCTCAGGAGTGTGTGTATTCAAGAGGAAGACGTTTGGGAGATGCATTTAGCATGACCTCGGGCCATTATGAATATCTGGTGATGCCGTACTGATTGATTTATGCGTCGTCAATCTTTCAGGATTTTGATAACTACGTGTTTTGGGACATGCTGGGCCACAGGGTGGTAGTCTGTATCAATGACATATTGGTGTACTCTGGGCCACAGGGTGGTAGTCTGTATCAATGACATATTGGTGTACTCTGGGCCACAGGGTGGTAGTCTGTATCAATGACATATTGGTGTACTCTGCCACGCACACTAAGCATGTCTCTATGGTTTCCAGAGTGCTTGGGCGATTGCTGGCACATGAATTATATGCCAACAATTAGAAATGTCCGTTCTCTCAATAATCTGTTTCTTTCCTCGTGTACCTCATCAGCACCTCAGTATAGATAGAGGAAGACCGCATTTCAGATGTGCGTAATTGGCCAACTCCAACCGCACATCTCGTCTGGACTAACCACCTCAACCTGGAGTACACCCGGGGCGGCAAGAAGGCTGAACGCTGGAATTTCCATCCCTGACGCCCGGATCGACTCCTGTAAGGAGGGGGGTCCGGTCATGACTGTCTCCCCCCCATCGTTGGGCAGTCTTCAGCGGTCATCGTCACCGGCCTTTAGCCCTCCCACTCCATGACCACGGCGTCACTAGGAGGGTGTGGGGGAGCGGACTGGATCGGATGATACCTCACAGTGGGTGACACCACAATGCAAAACATCACTGTCTGTCACTCTAGGAAATTTGTTTTGCAGTGTTTCAGCTCAGCGGCAGAAATGGATTATTAAAATGTTTTCTCTGTTGCTAGTTATTATAACCACACAAACTTTTTTGTTGGCCAAGCTAACATGTACCGCACTGTATAAATTTACCGATATAAACAGTCATATCAATTAATCAATAAGTCAAGTGACTTGTCCTATCTGTAGCTGAACGACATTGCGTGAATAGATGGTATATTGTAATGACATTAACAGAATAAGCGGCGCGACCCAATGGCGTACGGGTAACGCGTTAAAACTATGAGTAACGTTGTCAATATTATAATAATATTGGTTTCGACCAGATGCTGTTTGTCTTGTGAGCAAATGACAGGCACCACAAATTCTCCAGTATTTTATATGGACACAGGTGGACTTATCTGCGATGGAGTTTAAGTACTGGTAAGGGCCTTGTAATGTGGCAACCATCAGCAATATACAAAAAACGTCTTAACATGTAATGCAGCTATAAACCTAACATGAAGAATAGTAAAGGGATGTCAGGGTTCGGTATATGGAGGGAACCCGAGAGCAGAACAAGACACAGTAGATAGCTGAACAAAAGGGTTATTTAGAATATACAATGGAATGTTGTAGCAGGTGAGGGTAGTGGGTGGCGAGACGAATGGTGAAAGTGATAACCGTGGTGTACAGTGTCTGGTGGTTCTGGAAGGGAGGATGCAGGCGAAGGTGTGTAACACAAAAACTATGACAAGTAACAGGCTGACTGACCGGACAGAAACTGGTAACTGGTATTCAGAGAGTAAGTCGACATATGAAAATGGTGTAACAATCCGACAGGTCCTCCGCTATAAACCCTGCTGGGTGCCCTATAAACCCTGCTGGGTGCCCTATAAACCCTGCTGGGTGCCCTATAAACCCTGCTGGGTGCCGATCCGCTGCAGGTGAGTGATTGTGGAATGACGATCAGGTGCGTGAGGGGATGACACATGGAACCATGATGACCAACACCACCAGGAGGAGACAAACACACACAACAAGACAAACAGAAACACAAACCCCAACACAGATCACGGAGGAGGGCCTGTGACATGGGAAGCTTATATGGAAAAAGTGTCTCCAATAATAATGTAGCTCACCAACATCATCTCCTCAAATACAGATTTATTCTTTAGTTTGACATTTCAAATGTCTTTGTTTACTTGTTATCCCTTATAATTTTCTATTTTACTTTTAGTTATTTTCCTCATTACCATCTCCCTCCATTTTCTCTTTGGACTCTTTTATGTTCCCCATCAAGCCCTCCAACTCTTTTAATTCGATTAATTCTCTTTCTTTGTATCAATTTTTTATTTCAGTCCTTTATGTTAAGCTTTTTTACTAATTGTCTCTCCCGTTCATGACATAATCTTCAGCCTTTAATCCACGTCCAATTTCAACCATCCCGCTACACTGTTTGTCTTCTACAAATCCTTTTTCTCCCTTTTCCAATATTTCCAGATGCTTGCTCTTCCTCTTCACTTTCTCTTTATGATCTAGACCTCAACTTCCTCCCTAACCTCATTCGCAGGCTCGAATTACTGGTACATAAACAAAAGAGAGGCAGCTGGTGGACAAGATTTACACCTCCCTCTGTGTTGGACTGTGGTACCTCAGCGGTCGGTTTCTCCATCTTTACTGCCTCTCTGCTTTGTCACCTACTTCTCTCTACTTCCGCTCGATCTTCGTCCATTTCCTCTTTTCTCTCCATTCCCATCAACGACACCTTACTTGATCTTGTCTCCCTCCGTCTGAATATTTAGCGGTTTATAGGAAACGTTGACATCGTTCTGCATTTGGGCATCTATATGTTCCTTGACTGTGCCTTTCTATTCATCTCCTCTTGCCCTCTCCCTTTTTGAGGAGCCTGGTTGGGGGAGAACAGTTAGCAAGTGAAATACGACTGGTGCCATCTGCTGTTGTCTACGCCTCCACACTGCTCCACTAATTTGAGAGCAGTAAGGCTGTCTAACGCCCTGTGAGGTGGTTGGTGGGTAGACCCCGGGAAAGCAAACCGTTCAATAGAACCAATCAAGCAACCAATCTATCATTGCGATCAGTTAGTCAATCAGTAAGTGAACCCAACCAACCAAATGGAAATAAAGCAAGAGCATGCACACTAAGCGAGGGTTGGGTTAAAAGACCCAGTTCAAATTGCGGTTGGACCACATTGCGCGCAATTGAAAACTTAAATTATGTTGTTATTAAATACTTTTATAATATATATTTATATATATGATATGCCAGCATTGTTTTGCATTATTTTCTCGGGAAAGGAACACCCCCGGCCTACATAATTGGGGTTGTTGATGTAATTGGAGATTTGAACGGCAGGGGGCACTTTGAGTAATCATGTAATTGAACGCTAAACCCAACATGTGGAAGGAGTCAAATTTCATTCCAATGAATTAATATAATGACGCTGTTCACAAATGGTTGATTGTTTGAGACATAATACCCAGAACAAATAGGAAATCATATAACATCATGAATGAACAATCAGAACGTTTGTTACATCTACAGCTGTCAGGGTCTACAGCTGTTTCAAAATCCAGCTGTGTTGGAACGGGGCAGGATGCATATTATTGTAAATAGTATCATAGCCATAACTTTTGAGTAGACCTATAGGGACACAAAGCTGTGAATAAAGTAATGCCATTCCACCTCACTTCTCCAAAAACAATGTATCGTCTGTGTCCCTCAAGAAAGTTTTTTAAACAAGATAAAACATGTTTCACAGGTAATTTATTTATTTCTTACCCATATTTTACTAAATACATTTGATTGTGAACCATTTTTACCAGGATAGAAATCAATGATTAATGAGAATCCATTGACGTATCAATGTACAAAGAACTAAAATGCATAAATACATTTTATATTTTTATACACTACCATTAACTAGATTCTAAAAAAGTGCAATAAAGTCAGATGTGATTCTCCTAAAGAGCATATTGGTATACTTCCACACCATTCTGTGCTGAAGCCTTCAGGTCCCAGGATAGGACATAATTCCTACAGTACAGGGTAAAAAACAAGACAGAAAGAGTTAATTTTGCGTGTAGTCAAACTTCAACTACAAATGCCCAGAAAGGTCAGCTAGTAATATGAGAAACACTGGTTTGTTGTTAGGTTTACAATAAAATAGCGTTTCTTTCATCAATCAATTCCCAAGGTCTATGTAAAAAACGCTATATGTAAACATATGTTTGCGGTGGATTTTGACAATTAAGCTTCTGCATCGCTCCCACTCGTCAATCCCAGTGAACAGAAACAAAAGGTATACTGTGGATGACGGGAGTAGGGGGGTCCTCTCGTCATCCACAAATCCCGTTTTTTTATGGCGACAGGGAGATGAAATCATTTCAGATCCGTTTTTGAACAAAGACGTACATCATGGCCGCATCCGACAGCCACATACCGACTAAGTTAGGGATCACATTGGTCGTTATTGTTGTGGTCGCACTGCAACTAGCGTCAACTACCGGACTGCTCGTCTTGAACATGACAGTTGATCAGGTACGTGTTTTTTGTATTCAACTGCTTGGTGGTTCTCCCATCCATGGGTTCTTCCCAGCTCCGATGGTTCCCTGCAGAATGTGTTGTAGTCTGGACATATTGATGCATTCATTAAAACATGTATAAAATCGTAGCCGGAAAATATGACTAAAATAGTACTATCTAAAAATGTACCTGGTGTAAACTTAAAATAATAATAATAATAATAAGTTGCCATAAATGCAATAAAGTTATTATCGAATGTTGCATAAAATACACGTTTATTTTCTAGTTGAGACACTGTAGACATTGTAAATCTGTGAAGATGAGTGAGAAGATTATACCACTATGTCAGATTTCATCAGTCCACTACATAATAAAGGTACTCCGATTGATCTCTGTCGTTTGAGGGATCCATTGGTTGAGATTCTGTTCCAGTTTATTACCATGGTAACAAAACCTGTAGCCCAATTAACAAAGAATCCACTGTTAGTCAGGAATATGACTAAACCACATAACCACATCCAGACACACACACACACACACACGCACTGGTCATAAGAATGACGTGGTCATGATTAGTGGTGATTTAACCTATACAATTTGTGACTCACCCGGAAATACTAGACGGAAAGATGGAAAACCACGTAATGCTTAGTATAATTAAGTATTTCCCACAACTGTATACATTTAACAAAGCAGCTATGTGCCGAGTCAGCGAAGTTGTGTTAAGGTCTTGGCCAGGCAGCGTGGGACGCTCATTGTTGTTTCAACTTAACCGGGATGGGGGCAGCCAAATCATTTACATGACTGAGCTTGCAGGCATTATTAAACAAAGAAAGACATGTTTCCAGGGATCTTAGCCATTTGTCACGTTGGAAACCCCAAGCACCGTGATGAGAACAGTCAATCGCACACTCTTTCCTGTCTGCTCAACGTAGTCGTCAGTGATAATATACAAATAACATAGTAAATCTACTGTTGTCATTCCAATCTATTAAAGCGTATTCCCCCCAAATTCCTCCTGTGTTTTGTTCTGTGTAGGTGAGGAGTCAGGAGGTAGAAGAGAAGTTGCATTGCCTCAAACTCCTGAATGCCCTGGAGAAAGACGAAGTGGTACCAGACTCTCTAGCCCAACTGTTCGGGGAGCCATGTATGAAACTGGCCACAGAAATCAGGGCCTATATCACCAAGGTACCATCACAGGAATACACACACACACACACACACCTGAGATTGATGTTGCTAGAATTGCATACATCTGGGAATATTGTTTTTAAACGAGGGACAGAGCTGTAGCACTTATAGCTGAAGTATTGTTTGTTGTGTAGGCTTAAGCTCTTATCTTCTTCAGATCTGAATGTCAAGACAGTTGAGTTTAAAACCTTGCGTGCGACATTGTCCTGTCCTCTGAATCATCAACGTAAATCTAATAAGCGCTGATGTCTCAGCATGTTTATAGAGGGCGTAGCCTAACCTCCAATATCAGGGCAAACTCATCTCCGCATGTGAGCTTTCCCGTTTACATGAGCTTCCCTGGAATAGTCGAACCCTGCAGCGCTTGCTGAAAAAAGCAAGCATCTTGTTCACCGCCAAGAAAGACTGAGTCATCCTTTGTGGTCTGTTTTTGGCATACAAAAGATCATAATCTCGGAATGGAAATGAGCATGTAGAAGTAAAACATGCATTGTAATTTAGATTCAATTTTTAAAAAATCTGTGAAATGTATATGGCAATCAGATTATTCAATATGATGTACACAGAGCCTAATTGTCACCTGAGGCATATCAGTCTCTCCTGGCTGAAAGTGGAAGAGAGACTGACTGCATCACTTTGGGTGTAGGCGTGGTGTAGGTGGGTTGAAGGGGCCAAACTGTCTGTTCAGTTAACACGCGGTTTGGAAACACGACTGTATCACACCAGAATTGTCACCAGAGATAAGACAAGAAAACGCCTTGCTGCATGATACAGACTAAAAGGAAACACAGACATGACATCTACATTTGAGTAATTTAGCAGTTTAGCTGCTACATAGAAAGAACAAATCTAAATCCTCTGCTCTGTATCTCAATGTGTGTTCACTGTTTGGGTCATTTCAAAACGTCTTCTTCTCCTTTAGGTGACAGAAAGTATACTTTCCAAACACGCCTTCCCAGGTATGATAATCCTACCCAACCAGAATCTAATCTAAACCCTTCTTCTCCTTCTGTCCGATATCCGATATCCACTCCTCAGCTCTAATGATCTCACTACTATGTTGTCTTCTTAGAGCCCAGAGCCAACCCACCAACGAAGCCAGTTATGGCTGCTGGTAATCAGAAGCCCTCAGCACACCTGACACTACGGGACAATGGCTTACAGGGTATGTCAGTTTACAGACTGATTTTGAATTTTTGGTAGGATATTTAAATTCTGCCAGCTTTTCTATGATGTCATCTGATTTAGTTGTTTTGTTTTTTATGCTAGAAAAAAGGGCAGAATGTCTATAAAATTTGGGATAGCGTGAGGAGAGCCACAGAGTTTAATTTGCCAGCCCTTGTTAATTAATTGAACAACAAACTAAACAGCCACGGCCATTTCACCACTAATATCAAACATCTGTAACGTCCATGTGAACATAAAGAGATGTGGCAGTTTGAGTGCGTTAACGTTGCACTCAGACTGCAACATGATTGCACGTAATCCTCAAACTGAAATGTTTTTAACTTCAGATTCACGATTCCAGAATGGATACACACATATTGCTTTAAGTGAATACATCAGAACAGATGAGGCTGATTTGCTCCTTGGCTGAATTTTCAGCTGAAAGAACGTCTGCAGCATTAGCAGCTCCAATTAAAAGTAGTGTCTTTTCTCCTCCACAGGCCCGGTATCTATGACCCCTCAGAAAGACCTGCATCAGTCCTGCCGTCACCCTGTCCGGTCCTGGGGCAACCAGAGCTTTGGTTCCCACCTTCGCAACATGACCTTGTCTCATGGACGCCTGCGCATCCCACGGTCCGGGCGTTATTACCTGTATTCCCAGATGTACTTCCGCTACCCATCCCTCAGCCAGGACCACCAGTGGGGCAGCTCCAGCTACCAGCTGGTCCAGTGCGTCTACAAGAAGACCTCCTACGCCAAGCCCATCCAGTTGCTCAAGGCAGTGGGCACCAAGTGCTGGTCGCCCGACACTTACCACGCGCTCCAATCTGTCCACCAGGGGGGCCTGTTCGAGCTGAGGGCCGGAGACGAGATCTTCATCTCGGTGTCGTCGCCAACAGCCATTCACGCCGAGGACACGTCCAGCTATTTTGGGGCGTTTGCGTTTGATCTGTGAGCATGGCGGCGGACGGTCACAAATACATGGACGTTGACCACACGTTGTTGAACGAGGCTACTGCTTTATATCCCTGCAGACCTGTTCAAATGTCATCTATAAAACAGGCTCACAGTCGGCTTGACATCGGTGAATCTAAATATGAATGGAGTGACACTTCAACTGGGTCAAGTTTAGACATCCTTGAGAGGTTTTGAAACTTGCAGTTAATGTGGAACCTCCTAATAGATTCATGTGCAAATATTAATATTCAGTAGAAATGTGATCCTTGTTCTATTTATTTGCTGCTTATACAGTATCTGGCCGTCATTCCTAAATGAGGAATATTAATATTCATGAGTGAATAGAACTGCTTTGGAATATGAGTCAGGGCTAAGCAAACTTATGGTGGTTAAAAGACCTACCACATCAACCATTTGAACCAAAGCCTCTAAGCAAGTTTGTAGAAAACAGTGGATGTATTTTGCCTTAAAATTGGTGGAAACCTATTTAAAAAGAATGGACAGTTATTTATATTTTTACACCATTAATTAATCCACCTATTGAAATATAATAAAAGGTTTGAGTTGACTGTTGGGAAAAAACACAATGAACAATGAAGTTCTTTCATTTGTATAAAACCTTATATAAGAGCTGTTGGTAAGGCTTTAACTGAATCTGTAAATACCCTCTTTAGAGACCTGAACTATAAAAAGTTGTTTTTTTAATAGAATTTCTACACAAAGGTTTACAAACACACATTATCAGCAACCATTCGTCCTGTGTTTCAATGACACAAAGTTTATTGTTTTAAAGCTAAGTGATCATTTTAAAAAAATTGAAATCATACTAGCACAGCTAAAAACTAGTGTGCTGATAAACGACATAATAAAACTGGCCTTTTCTAGTATATTGAGCATCAGCAATTGTTTTAATTTCAGGCTCAAAATGTCTAGAAACAATGACTTTTCTTCTGAAACTTGTCAGTCTGTTTTTGAAGGCCATTCCATGCGAGAAATTGCCAAGAAACTGAAGATCTTATAAAACGCAGTACTACAGCATTCACAGAATAGAGCTCTAACCAGAACGGAAAGAAGAGTGGGAGATCCCGGTGCACAACTGAGCGAGAGGACAAGTACATTAGTGTCTAGTTTGAGAAACTGGCACCTTGCAAGTCCTCAACTGGCAGCTTCATTAAATAGTACTCGCAAAACACTGTCAGCAGTGAAGAGGAAACTGCAGGATGCTGGTCTTTAAGGCAAAGTTGCAAAGCAAAAGTCTTACCTCAGACTGACCAGCAAAAAGGAAGGATTTAGATAAGCAAAAGAGCACAGACACTGAACAGTTATGGACAGACAAATCTAAGTTTAAGGTGTTCAGATCACAGAGAAGAACATTCATGAGATGCAGATCAAATGAAAAGATGCTGGAAGAGTGCTTGAAGGCACCTGTCAAACATGGTAGAGGCAATGGGGTGGTCTGGAGATGCTTTGACAATGGTACAGTGGGGGATTTGTACAGGGTTAAAGGGATCTTGAAGGAAGGCTATCACTCTATTTTTCAACACCATACCATACCTTAGGACAGCACTAGATTTTCATATACAACAGGACCTGAGCCAAAGTACAGCTACATGAGGGAGGAGCTTCAAAGAGCATGAAGAGAAATCTCTTCAGATTACTTGAACAAATTAGAACTAGAATGAAAGTTTGCAAGTCTGTGATTGCTGTAAATGCAGGTTTAAAGAACACAATTTCAATTAAATTATTTGAATAATTATTTCAACCGTATAATGACTATATTTCCAATTCTAACAAATGTTATGTATTTGTGACCCCAAGCTTTTAAACGGTAGTGTACATCAAATAAAACATTCTGCCCTTATTCTAGTGTTATTACACATTTCTGCAAATAACCAGATGCTCATTTTTCAGAAGGACATTTAGAGCTGGTCAGCAAACTGATTACTAATGTGCATTGTTTGAGCCAAGTTTTGAAATGATGGCTTCGCTATCTAAATATTCTATACTTGTTGGTAACTATTCAAAGACCACGTATTTACTGACCAGGGTTAACCTTCATTTCATATTTTGCAAAGTTTATACAACAGGGGAAATCAATTAAGAATTATTTTATTTTTGAATCTGTCACATTTACATAAAATGGTAGTGATACAAAACCATTAGTATTTAGAACACATACAAAAACCAACAAAACCTCAATAGACAGTTTGATATTATAACATTGTCGCTAGATTACCACAACAAACAAATGACAAGGAGCTTAGGCATTTGTTAAATGGATTCCTTAACAGTTACGTCAGTTTACCTCTCAGACTTTATAGTCAAACCTTTAAGTTATATAATAAATTATGACATACAGTTGATACAATGCAATAATTAGAGTGCGTGAACGATGACCACCTTGCCCTTAAAGGAATGGTGTCAACCAATCCATTAATTTAGCTTAAGGGTGATTAACATTGACCCCCAAAGGCTCCTGAATACAATAGAAAGGAGATGTGGTTATTTATCACAGGGCAGGTTTCCCTCATTCATTCATTCATTTCCGGAGCCCGCTACATTTCAGTTGCTAGTTTTTAGTGCACAACATGATAATGAACGAAGAGGCTAAACACATCCACACTTTGGGTAATGTGTGCCCCTCCACGATAATGGCAATGAAGTGCAGCAATGGTACTAACACCCAAACGAGATTAGTTTTTCTAATAATTATAATAATTGTTTTCTCAAAGAACTTATAAACAGCTGAATTCAAACTCGGGACACACTTTTGATGTCTCACATGCTTTCATGAGCAAATGTAAGTAAGTTGGATTTTGAAAGATGAAGTAAAGAGATTAATGAAGTGAATGTATTTAACTAGATTTCCACTATGATTGCAAAACATAAGTTACAAGTTGTATATGACACTGGGTCTAAAACCTACAGTCTCAGCTAACATACAGCCCAAATACATTTAAATAATCTTCCCGAAACAATCTTGTAAAGGTCCATTAATGTTATTTTGGGTTTGTTTTGGTATTTTAACCCGTGTGACATGTCTTATATCTAGATGTAGGCCAAGGTTGGGCAGTGTACAACAGTGCCTCCCAGTGGTCAAAGAGGGAATCTGCAGCATGCATAAGAAGTTGCTGTAGCTATAATAAATAAAAAGCATACCATGCTGTATTAAAGTGACTCTGTATGAAGAGGAAAACGTCTCAGGGACTGTCATAAATATTCAGGCAGACATCACAATCTCCAGCTCATTTTTGTCATGTCTAGGCTAGTACTTGAACGAGATAAGAGTGGCGTAGGGGAGAAAAGACAACAGAGTACGTCATGGCAGTGGGTACGTATGTAACTCAAGACTCCAGACTTGGACTTGGCATCTTTTCTATCCCCGTTATCCCTAAGAAATTGCACGATTTTCCCACAGATGCTGAAAGTCAATAAGACTACATTTTTATCCCCGTCCAAATACAGCCTATCGTTTGGGACAATCCCGGAAAGCAGACTAGCAATCGTCTGACGCTGCATTTGTCAATAGAGCGCCTGTTATTTGACAGCTACGCATTCACACTGGGAAAACAACCCAAGCAGGACATGAACATAGTGCAATGGAGTTGGCCTGTACAGGGACCCGTAAGTTAAAAGCTGTGGTTCCACAGTGACGTCCGGCCTGAAGCACCACAGCTGGCCCCGAAGAGTCAGTTGAAGAGGATCGAGTCTGGGTCCCGGTTGGCGATCTGGGCCACGTGCTTCAGAATGTCTTTCTTAGTGATGATACCGAGCAACCGCCTGCCAGAGAGACCGGAACAGAAATGTCAAAGAGGTCTGAAAGCTTTAACCTGAAACATGTTTTTTCACGTACATTTTTGTGAGTTTCTAAAACAGTTATAATAGAGAACGTGCCGTACCCGTTGTGTGTGATGAGGCACTGGCGAAGGCCCAGCTTCCTGAAGATGTCCACCACGATGTCCATGGCCGTGAGGTCAGTGACAGTGAATGGACTCAGATCCATGATGCCCCTCAGCTTCAGGGAAGGGGGGCTGCTGGGGGGCTGTGGGGGCGTGTACTCGGTAAAGAAGATCCTTGACGTGCTCACGATCCCATCCTGGCGCTGTCTGGCGTTATCTGAAAATAAGCGAGAGACCGTTTCAAAACGTCGGCCGGCAGAGACGCAGACAAAGTGAAAAGGCGTCGCTCCTTGCGCTGTCGTTTTCGCCCAACAGAGAACGCGGGTCAAAAACAACAAACCCGCGACCTGAAGGTCGCACCTATTGAGATGATGAGGTCCCGCCGCAGAACAAAGCCGACCAGGCGCTGAGACTCATGGGACACCACCACGGGGAAGCCGCTGTAGGCCGTCTCTGTGATCAGGGATTCCACGTCCCCCACTGTCATGCCATCCTGGGTCAGCACGGAGAGGGGCGGGTCGCTTCGCCTCGGCCTCATCACGTCCATGGCCAGAGTCTTGTGGCTGAACTCCTCCTTGGCCTCCAGGAAGGGGTAGCCGTTGAGGCGGATGTGAGCCTCGTAGATGCTCTCGCGGCCGATGGCGTCCGCCACCCACTTGCTGGTCATGGCGGCTGCCATCAGGGGCACGATGTACTCTAGACCTCCGGTCAGCTCGAACATGATCACCACCAGGGAGATGGTCATCCGAGTGACACCTCCTGTGGACATACGGGAACGGGAAAGACTCTTTAGGAATGTGCCGATGACAAGTTAACATTTCAAACTGACTGTTCAGTTGCCAGTCGACCTGTAGTCTCCTTTTCATCAAGAACCATCGAGTTGGAAAAAAACTTGGAACCAGGCGAGACGACCTAATCCAGTAGCCACGCCCGTCTTACCTAAGCAAGCGGCGGCCCCAACCATGGCGTAGAGGCCCGGCGTGATGCAGTCGGCTCCAGGGGAGCACCAGCCCCTAAAGATCACCCAGTCGTGGTGGTAGTAGGACAGCTGCTCCATGCCTATTCCCAGCAGCCTGCCTGCAATCGCCCCCACCGCCAAACTGGGAATGAACAAGCCGGAGGGAACCTGGGAGAAAATAACAACACCTTACAATAACACTCTGCACACGCACTAGAGGTCTGCTACCCGACCCGAGCCCGACGGGTCACGAAAAATGTTCGGGTTTCGGGTCGGGTTCGGGTTAATGTTTAATGAACAGCCTCGGTTTCGGGTCGGGTTCGGGTTTGTAAGTAAAAACCAAAAAAAGGCTTTATATAGTTTGCGTGCCGACACCGTGTGCTTGGCCTGCTTGCTGTGTGTGTTGTTGTGGTGACCGGCACGCGAGACGAGAGAGAGAAAGTACATGCGTGCGCAGATGTGCAATGTGAAATTTACCGTTTCAAGCAATCATTAAATAGAACATATTGCAAAAATGTTTTTTTGATGTAAGAAACAGAGTGGACCTCGGGGTCAGGTTGGGTTCTGGTCGGGTTCGGGCTTAACATGTAACTGTCGGGTCGGGTTAAATGATCGCAGGTACGGGCCGGGTTCGGGCTTCAGTTTAAAGCCTGTGCAGACCTCTAACAGACACACACACAGACACACAGACACACACACACACACACGACAAAGACGGGCAGCAGGACGCCCTTCGGTACCTTCATGCCGAAGGTCACCACGGTGATGAGCATCTTGAAGACCAGTGCCAGCGCCAGCTGCCACATGGCCGTGTAGACGTCGGCCCCGGCAGGGCGGTCGGGCAGCTCGTTGCTGCTCTTCGTCACGTTGGCGTTGTCGTAGTTGCACAGCTTGGACGAGTCCAGCAGGCCGCAGTCGTTGAAGAGCTCCGAGATGAGCTCGCTGGTGCTGGTCCGGGTGTAGCTGTTGGGGAAAGCCACCACGGCCGTGAGCGCCGTCACCACCAGCACCTCCAGGACCGGGTAGCGGCCCAACCACGTGGTCTTCCGCCGGCGGCACCAGGCGATGTTGGCGCGGATGAAGAAGGCGCCCCAGAGGCCTCCGAAGATACCCAGGAGGATGAAGGGGATGAGCTCCAGGAGGTGCCAGGGGGTGTGGAACTCCACGTAGAACAGCACCAGACGGCTGTTGCCAAACGGGTTGATAGAGCGCAGGGTGAAAGCAGCCACCAGCGCCGCGAAGAATGACCGCCACAGGGTCTTCAGCGGGAAGTAGTAGCTCACCTGGCGGAGGGGTTAATCAGTTTAAAAAATGACTTACAATCATCGGTCAGACGGAGAAATGTCAATGCTCAATTGTGTCATTCAGCACTTTTACAAAAAGAGTCTGCGGAGGTGCTTCCTACCTCCTCCAGACTGAACAGCACCCCGCCTATGGGGGCGCCAAAAGCCACAGACACGCCGACAGCCGCAGCTGCAGATAGAACCTGACCAACAGAAGGAAGGCATCTATGAATCACAGCCTATAACCCAGCTCAGGAACGCAAGCTCAATGACAGCATATGTATTGCCTACGGTGACTAAACAAGGATTAGACCATAACTGGAATAAAGCAGAAAGACACTCATTGGACACTAATGGTACACCTGTTTGTTAGATCGAATTCTAAAAACTGAATAATGCGGCTACAACTAAATGTATAAAGAATGCCAACACGTTCGAGAAGTTACGTTTTTGTTTGACCAAACATTAGAATAGGGAAGAAGCGTGAAATAAGCAACTTTGACTGTAGAATGCCGCTGGGTGCCAAACATGATGTTTTTCAGCATCTCAGAAAAAGTTGAGCACCTGGGATTGTCAAATACCACAGCCTTGTTCAAGATGACAGAGCAAAGACACTCAAATAACCACTCTTTACAACAGTGTGCGCAGAACGGCATCTGACGACATGTGAAACCACGATTCCGACGAAGGCAAAGTGACAGACTCTCTGAGTAAATAGGTGTACCGAATTAATGTATAGTGTCTGGGTGTATAGATGAGAGGGACCAAAATATATTTTGAAAAAAGGGACCAAATGAGAGACCAAAATACATTTCGCTCTATAAATCTGCATGCATGTAATAACAATAGTATCTAGGAGTTACACTTATATTGATTCATTTTTATTAGTAGTGAAAATATATTTGCGCTGTGTGCTACTGGTCTGGATTAACGAATTTGCTATTGGCCAAGATTAACCAAAATTGTGTTAAATACCAAAATGATACATTTGCTCAAAACCTGCTTTATTAATACTAGTGAAATAAGTAAATTACAAAATACATAAAAATGCATTCACATTCATATATATGTGCATGGGTTGTGTATATACTTACTACTGTAAATACTCTGCCATTCTGCATTATTTTGACACAGCTTGGTTTCAGCAAAGCAATTTTATGATTCTTTTGTGGCAGTTTGTAACACAAATTTAGAAGACACTTCCATGAATAGCCCCCTACCTCTCTCCGCTTGGCCTCATTCTTGCGGTACTTTGTGAACAGGTGGCAGAGGATGTTAGCACAGCAGCAGGCTACATGGACCAGGGGCCCCTCCTTCCCCAGGCTCAGCCCAGATGACACAGCCAGAACAAGGGTCACCGTCTTGATCAGCAGGGTCCACTTCCCGAGGTACCCGCGGATGATGAACCCGCTCAGTATGGTTTTGATCTGGGCGGGGGAAAGCGTCAGAACTAACAAATGATGCACAGCCCTCGCCTTCTACAGCTGAAACGTGGTTAGAGGGACACAGCCTTACCTCTGGGATTCCGGAGCCGCAGGCATAGGGGGCGAAGGCTCTGACCAGGCTAACAGCTAGGAAGGAGAACAGCAACGCCCAACACACATACATCAGGTAATTCATGATGTATGCAAAAGGACCCTGCGGAGGAAAACATCAGTTAGACAGTGATCAGACGGTGTAACACAACCATGTGGACGTTATCTTGCTATGGTTTTATCCCACCTCTGCTGTGCCAATGATGAGCTCTGCCCAGCTTTTCCATTGGGGACACTTGTCCCGCTCTTGGAAGGTGGTCTCATTCGAGGTCCAACAGCAGTGTTCATGGTTGAACCAGAACCCGTTCAGACAAACCCCTTCTTTGAGGTCTGTCATCCAGTGGGCGGAAATGTCAATCCCACCGGCCAAAGCGCCTGGAAAAGACTGCAAGTTAGGTTACGAGCGAAAACTGTGGTTTCTGTAGGTGTCGCTGGGGCCGGAGTTTAGGAGATGAAAACCAATGAAGTGGCGCATTAGTGCGGACTGACCTGACATGAGTCCTATGAGAAGCATCAGCAGCCAGCCAGAGAAAGCATCACTGACACTCTTTATCAGCGCCCATGTGGACTCTTTGCTCTTACTGGTAATCTAGACAGAAATAAGCCAAGTTTGCCATTATTACACAAGGACTAAGATTAAGTACCAGACTGCATATTTAGAATCTGTGACAAGTTTAAGCGATGAGTTTTTGATAAGGGGTTAGTGAGGGGGTTGATAGCTAAAAATAAAAGGTAGATAGGTAGATCACCTCTCTGTGGCGATCGCGGTCTTTAGACTTTTCCCGCACCCAGTCTATAGTGTTAAAGTCCTCATAGGTGCCCACCCCAGGAACAGGCTCATCCAGGAGGTCCATTAGCTTAGGGACCCCATCCACCTCCTCTGTGCCTGTGGTATCCCCTTAAACAAGGGAAGAGATGGAAGGGTTTAAAGAGAGAAGAGATGCAAATGACAGAGGTTAATACATTCTGAAGTTGACACGGTTTTAGAGGTGTATTTTTTTTGCCAGACAGAGTTTAGGCAAAATCTACTAGACTACTTTTCTGTCCTTTATTTAGATTTGGCATTGAACATGCTTTTCAAACAAAGACTATGCCAACTCTGTGTTTAAGAAATGATCCTTGAGTGTTTCACAGGTGTCCTGGCTTAATGATGACACATGTTTGAAGATGAGATGTGCTACATCAGACTTTTAGGACAACACTGTTGGTGTAATTTGTCAAATTACACCAACGAAGTCCCACATTTACTAAATCCATGACCTGTCTAAACAAACACAAAACGGTGTGTGTGCAATATTTCAACAGCCAACACAGACAAGCAAACACGAATCTTGATCTTACCAGAACCGTATTCTCGTCCCAATGGAGGTACATCCTCCGTGAAGTCTAATGTCGCCCCTGTTATCTCCACCATGTCCTCGTCGCTTGTACTGCTCTCGTTGCTATATCCGGTGTTGTCCATCGATAATGATTACGGAAAACAAACAAGGCCAGAGTCCAGACGCGAATACTTAACTATAATACTCGTCATCTAGAAATTATAGGTACTCTAACTAGTTGAATGTTGCTTGCGTAATAGTTTTATGGCCTGACATGTACAAGTATGTAGTCTCCGAGCAAGGCATGGTATTTAGATTGCAAACATTGTCAGCTAAGATGAACAACTAACTACAAGCGATTTTGGACAACTATGAATGGTCGAAAAATGCTAGTTAGCTCACAAGGTAGCGTGCGTTAACATGTTAGCATAGGATAGCACTAACACAGGCGCATAACAAGAATAACATACGCAAGTGTGAACTAGATTTATGTGTAAGCACATATTATCGTCAATGTATTATTTTCTTTTTTCTCCGTCGGGAAGATTTTGAATGGTAATAGCTATGTTGTTGTTGGTGTTGTTGTCCTATCGGACACTACTACCGTTTCCCGAATTCCGAAATACTTCCTGTATCCGAAGACATTACTAGCTGATCCCAGATAGTAATGATGATCCGTTTTTGGTGATCGTTTCTAAAATATTTGCAAATATTCTGGTTAGCTAATGTGTGGCGTCACAAAAATAAATATAATACGTTTTTTGCATATACTAAGTCAACTCATCAATGAAGCAAACAAAAATGTTAAAATGCGCATGCGCGCTATTTAGTTTGATGTGTTTTTTAAATATTCAATGCTGCCATCTGGTAGCGATCATAGAAATTACAATCGCATCACATATTTATTTCCTATTCTCTCCAAGAAGATGATTTCCCAGCCGTCAAAACCGATTAAGTGGCGTTCGTAGCATACTAAGGTACAAAACACAAAAGTAGATATAGAAAGCAAAACTGCACTGCCAAAATCCACTTAATCTAAATCTTAACTAACAAGTATGTCCACAGTGCCACACTGAGGGCAGCCACTTGGAGTACTTCACGTAGCCTACCTTTACTGAAACAAGGATATCTTTTGCCAGCATCTAGGACCAACACATTATCTCCGGTAGGCTGCCCAGCTAATCAACTCCTGTTGACTCTCGGTTGGGTTTTGTTCTACCGTGTTGCTTTGTTTGTAGAAAATAGGCTTACAATGCCAGGGTTGGTTTTCAAGAGCAAACGAGGGGCATGCATGAAACAGCATGACTATGCCCTCAATACAGTGGACTGTCTGCATATTGAAACCAAATGTTATTGGAAATGGGGTTTCCTTCTGGGTGTGGACGAGTCAGTAAGTGTTATGATGGGCTCTTACTGGTCTGTACATCAGTGATGTATGGGCTGGAGTGATACTGTGCTTTTGCACTTTCTTTCTTCACCATTTATCATATTAATATCATACAGTACTTTGGGCTTTGATTCATTTTTTTTGTAAAGCGAATTTGGGTCCTAGAAAGGCACAATTAAAATATAACTTATTATTATTTTCCATGTTGACCATCTCTTTTAATACTCTGCCCATGCTGGACCGAGGTAAAGCACTGTTGAATCTGTGGCTATCCCACTGCATTGTGGAGGCTATCGTGGCAACTGACAGCCAAAAGTAAGGGTTGTTTAACAGGTTGCACGTTCATTCCGAGGCCCTGTTGTCTGTAGCGTGCTGGGCATCACGTCACACTGTCACAGCCCTTAGCCACTCCTTGGCCACTGGCCACTCCTTGGGACCCCTTCCTGATTGTTCCAGTTTTTTTCCTACCTGTTCATGTATCTGACTTAGATTATGTTTTATGGACTCTGGACACAGACCACATGCATTTATTAAATAATTATTACAATCTTAACTTTTAAAATGTTCACATAGGACAGGCAAAATAGGACTAAGCACCCCTAGGAGCCTGGTTTCTCTTTGTTTGGACCTTATTAAGTTGAGTTTTCCTTGCCACCTTGCATCAACTCGTTTGTTGCTTGTTTTCTTGCACTTTGGGGTTTTGTGTTTGTAAAATCACTCACAGTGAAAACGGCTGATGTGTAAAGGCCTTGGTCAAGTTCATTTGATCGATTGATTGCACTTGTATAGTGAGTTTAAATGTGGACACAGTGCCTGTATAATTTGTGGTACATCATCCCCTTCTTCAGGAAACATTATAGAACTAACATGATTTATTTCCAGCTCTCATCCAATGAATCATGGAGACTAATCTACATTTCAGTTCTTGACATAATCAGCAGGACATTCACCTGAACATTTCTTTTAGATAAAGCTACACTCTGACTCAGATCTTTAATACCTCAAGTGAACAAGTGTCACGGCTATTTCAGGTGTGGTGTAAGGGAATGAAGGACAGAGTCAGGTTTAGTTCAGACGAGGAATCTTTACTCGGGAATAAATCATAAACGTACCCACACTTGGGTACTATGTAATGAAAAACAACAAACCAATGTGTGTCATATTGCATTCAATCACTTGGGTCACTTTAAACAGCTCACACAAGAAGCATAGGTAACATATAACAATACCACACACAGACAGCCCCAACAGAAGGAACTACTGTACATAATCAGGGAAATGGACACCCGGTGTGTGTATCACGGGACGAGACAATTATGTGACATGCATACAGTGGAGCTAGATGACTAGAGAGTGCGACCGCCGAAGTCTGCCAGCAGGGGGCGGTATACTGGCCTTGGATGGAGCTCCGACAACAAGGTTATACAGGTATCCCTGCAGAAGTGTGATCTACCGACCAATGACCAGCAGTGGCTCATCTCACATATGCCCTTTCTGACACGGGTGTGTTGCTTTTTTGCCAAATTGGTAACAAAGGGTATTCCAAATAACAATAATAACACACTTTTTGGCTGCGTTAAGGGACACTAAAACACACAATATCTTAAAAGCGTGTCAGACCAAATCTACTGACCAAATATATTAGTAGGCAACTTAAGTTTGCCTACTGTTTGTTATTTTGGAGGGTGCCATTGTAATTAAATGGAGTATACCATGGATTTGCACTTTCCATTTGGGCTGTATATATGTAAAAAGCCCCCTGACTGGAATGGCTATTGCAAAATGTTGATTTCAGTGGTGAATAATGTTTTGGGAAATTTCAATATGTACCTGGGGATATTGACAAACAGTAAAGTCTACCAAATTTCAGCCACCTGGAAGAGGCAACCAGATTTTTGTACAAAATGTCCTGGTACTGTGTAAAGCTCATAATGTCAGTGAGTTTCAGTAGGGCTCCTGGTAAACGCCCAAAATCATTTAACATTGTGGCTTCCATTGTTTCTCGGGTTCAGTTGTATTACATACAATATTCCAAATGGTGGAAAATTACAATATTATTTATTATTATTTCCTTTATTTAACGTTTTTGCTCCTTTTTTATCAAAGTTGCCGATCTTTTGGGATTCGGGATTGACTGTAAATGACATTGACAACACAATTTAAAAATCAAAAATGCAAAATCTGAATTAATTGTTGTTATGTATCAGACAAGGACTGAGTTCTCTTTATGGGAGCATCAGTAGTGACCTTTGCAGTCACATTAGCATTAGTTAACTGGCCTTTAACATTTGTTTGTTATCTAACCATATTAGTAGTCTTTAATTAGCCATGATTATAGTTAAGTTACTTAGCTTATCTTTAGATAGTTATTTTTATATAATGGCCAAACACGCCCACAAACTGAGCACCAAGGGGCATTTTCACAACAACTCTGACCCTCAACGTATGTGGCAGGTTATTCAAGCCATCACTGACTGACTAAAGCACCCTACCCCCTCGGCCACTAATGTCTCCATTACGAACACTATGCCTGCTTCGACAGGGACAACAAAAACGTAAAATTCGAGCTAACCCCAGACGTCGTCCACCTGGTGTCCATGGTTGGGGTATCTTCTGCATTTATCAGGGTGAAAGCATGCAAGGTGGCTGGTCCTGATAGGCTGGGCAGCTACCTGGGATCTTCAGGGACATTCTCAACATGTCATTGTCCCCAGTGGTTGTCCCCACGTGCTTTAAGACCACAACAATTGTGCCAGTGCGCAAGCAGTCGACTGTGTCATGCCTAAATGACCTTCGACATGTTGCACTTACCCCAACATTCATGAAGTGCTACGAAAGACTCATTGTCTCCCCCTAAGTCCTGCCTTTCCCCAACTCTGGACCCACATCAGTTTGCCTATTGCAATAGTGCCTTTACTTTTTAAGGAAGTTAAAGATGGCCCACCTATCTATAAACTTTCTCCGCTGCATGGTCAGGGGCATTCTGACCAACTGTGCCACAGTTTGGTACAACAGTTGCTCTGCGGCTGACCAGAAGTCCCTACACTGTCTAGTTGAATCTAATCTAGTTGGTATGTATCTTAGTGATAATTAGGGGTCCTCGACAGAGCAACCCAATTGTTATTGTCTGGATTATCATTAGTCTTCAGACAAAAATGGGACTAATCGGCCCATAACTCACAAAGTACACGGTAACTTTTTCCCTCACTTGACCAGGTCCCCTATAGCCCCTGACACACGACCCTACTGACCCCTGACCCAGTTCGACCACCAGGGGCGCTACAGTACACGCCCTAAAATTAGGGATTTCACAATGATGCCATTTCCACCCCGTTTCACTAAGAATGCTGCAAATTTGTGTACATGCCTCATTCCTCATGAGGAACAAAAAAGCCTCAAGAACCCATAAAGTCCGCCGTGATGGATTTTTCCCCATTATGCAAATTTCCAATTACCAAAATGATCTTCTATTCGTTCGTCACTCCGATTGACTAGCCACTTGAGAATAATGTGTGGGATAACTGTCTGTCTAGGGTCTTCAGGAATAAGACATTCGTTGCAAGATGGCCGACAAAATGGCCGACGAGTGAAACACTTTGTGTAACGCACAATAACTGTGCCGCTCTCTATTGTAAAACAAAGACTTACGGACTTATCGTTCAGTACACATGAAGAGGACATCCCCATGAACTAAACTGTCAATGCCCGAGAACCTTAACCACTGAAATCATAACTAACATCTATCTATCTATCGGAAGGTTGGTGGTTCGATCCCCGGTTACTCCTGGGAAATTGTCGAGGTGTCCATGGGCAAGACACCTAACCCCAGCTGCTCCTGGCGAGCCTGCAGTCACCTTTTAATTGTTTGCTGGTTACAAGAACACTCACAGAATACTGCTTCAGATCTTGCCATTGGTCGCAGATAGCTGCACTGGCTAGAATTACATGACTTTACGGTGTGTGGAATTAAATGAGGTGTATTTGTTGGGATCATCTTTGTGTGCTAGGAGTCATCTTTCTGTCTCTGTGGTGAATAAGCAGCAGCCCAGAGATAAACACCACACATATTAGGATAAAACTATCACAAGGGGTCCTACATCCAACAGCTCAGTTGACACATTTCTAACACAAATGGCACATATGTCAAATTTCATGATATATCTCAATATCACAATACATGTTCTGTTAACTCAAAACACAGTATATTAAATTACTGTTTATATTCGGAATATGTTGTAGCACATCATTACATACTGAATACATACAAAGTCTTACTAAATGCTGTGCGACTAGTGTGAACTGCAATATTTCTCGTGCTACAGGTCAGGAGGTCACTTTCAGCGTTAACTAGACTTATAGCCTCTGCTATTCATAAAAACATGATTGATTGTTGAATAAGAGCTTTGCATCATCTGTACAGTGCAAAGCAATCAATAATCTCCAGGGTTGTTATAAAAGACTTGGAGAGACAGAGTTTCGAAATACTGGAATTTTGCATACGCAGCAAAAAAACGACCAAAGATCAACCCCTGACAGCAAACAGTCTAAGTTTGAAGTGTTGCCCACGCCAGAATGTGGTCTGTCAACATGTGCAACAGTTTTATGCAATCTACATTTTCTTCTCTTTGAAAGTCATTGACAAAATGACGGCATTTGCTTTTCACACCGGGATAAAAGTCACAAGTTAATCGGGAAATAAATCAATTTTTTTATGTAATGAGTAACATAAACGGCATGCTTTTTAAAATTCAATATCCTACTCCAGAGTTTGTTTACTACAGATGTATTATAAAATATGTCTTCTTGTTTAAGCTTGGGCTATACTGATAATAGTTTTCATGAAAGGGAAGAACAATTTGTGTACACACTGAGAACATCAGGCGTTCACCTTCCTGACCTCGTTGCTAGGCATGTCTGGCAAAACGTCTGACAATTGGTGCTTAGTCCAATATTTGTCTTATAAACTAATAGTTCATAATCATTGATTTTTGAAAGCTCATGTCCTTTAATATCACGCCCCGTCAGAACCGACAGGGTTTTTTCACGCAATTGTTTTTTATAGACTTTCTTAGACAAATATAAACCTTGCATGTGAAATATTACAAATATTATTAAAACTTGTTTAGATGTCATAGACGGTCAGTCCTGGTTTACATAGTTTTCAATAGACTAAACCAGAGACGGGGTAAACACTGTTATTGTATCAATTGGTGATTGGTCCAACACAGTAACCGGTCCGCGGGGGAGATTTTATCTTCGCCGTGGTCAAATATTTGTCCTGGCATGTGTGAGGAAGAGAGAAAGTGAAAAAAGAGATAGCAAACTAGGGTGGGGTATATAAGCAGTTTTCTGAAATAACCTCTGCTCAGCTTGACAAAAACGGACCCCCAGCTGCCTGCCAATCCTTCCATCCTCACACCTTAATATACTGAAGGATACATCTCAACATGCACGAACCAACCTACAGCAAACTCATAGTGTGTCTGCTTTCTCTGGTTCTGGCGCATCAGGTAAATCCTTTTTGCCTATTCTTTAAACGTTCTGTTCGCACATGTAATGCTACCACGTGTGTCCCGTGGCTTAACAATGCTGATTGTGTGTCGCAGTTGTGTGCTAGTCCTATTGGAAGCCTTGATTCAATCCTGAGCCTCCACCAGAGTACCAAAATCCTAGACCGGAAAGCCCGCATGACCCCTCTGTGGAGGTTCATAGGAACCAAGCCCACCGGGGCCTTCTGCCGAGACCATTTCGAGTGCTCCACCCAAATCTGCAGGTTAGATATAGCCGTGTAATACTTTCTACGGTCATTTAATTCTCTGCGTTTGTTCTATGTTTTTTCATTGTCACGTTTCTCTTTCGTATAGGAGGGGTCACTGTGCTCTCAGTCATTCGGATCGTTCCTAGAAGTGGACAGCGATTGCTTCACCTTAAAACCGGACTCACTAATGCCTTCACACAGTGAATGAATCAAGCCTGTCGGGAAACTAGAAAGACATGGGGATGCCTATCAAAGTGTAAACTGTTTTATTTTTTATGGGGGCCTGAGATTTTACATTTTTCAAATGCATTTCTCAAATTGGAGTATAGTCAACTTGATTTTAAAAAGCACTTTAACCTTATTTAAAAATATGTACTGTATTAAGCGCCATCAGAAAACAGTGAGCAATGGTCAAGATTATGCTTTCCACCAGGCAACCATATCTGATTAGAAGGGTATACTTAGAATATGAAACTTTCATCGAAGTACTGTTCATATAGGCTACACTGATGTACTGTAACCATTTCTGTTCAGGTCAAATGTATATTCTGGGATTGTCCATTGCAATTCTGTCACCAAAAGCATCGAGACAGATAAAAGTATATACATCGCACCAGAGATTTTCAACCAAATGAAAGCAATAATAAACAATTCGCTTATGAGCATACTGTAAAGTCAATGTGTCTGTCCACATGTACCCTTGCTAAACTAATAAAGCGTATAGCATATAATAAAAGCAACCTTCTGTTAAGTTTCATCTTCTTCCTTATCCACTGGCAGTGTAATGGATACCTAGACCTGACATTTACTTCCCCCTCATGTTCTTATCCAATGGTGTGACTATAAGCCCCTCTGCTATAGAGAGATGTTCCACAAGTGTTCAGGGCTGAAAATCCCACTAAACTAGCAACGTCATGAGGAGCCGAAGTAATTCCGGGGTGAAACTCGACAATTATGTACGGATGGTTAGCAAAACGATACTCTGCCACCAGGTGAGTCTACGTTAACCCTTCGCGACAGGAGGTTTCCTCTTGTCTTGCAGTTAGATACATATTTGTTTTTGGAAACAGATATTGTTCAACTCTGTCAGCAAATAAGTTGTGGTTACAATTAATTAATTACAGGCACATAATGCGTAAACGATTTCAACATAAAATCATAAAGAAATTATTGGAAGAAATACACTGTGTACAACTAATATTTGCATTCTTGTACATTAGTGAGGATGTGCATAAACCCATGTGTTTACTGTGGTATATATACTGTATATAGATGCAGTGTGTGTTAAATGCTAATCTCTCTGCTGGTCAACTGTGTCAGTATGCGACTGGTTTATACTATGGTGGTTTTTTGGTCAGGATCCGGTGACAGGGCTTCTCCCGGGTGACCCGGACACCCCACACGCCTGGGTACGGGATAATGTCTACTCCATCCTGTCTGTGTGGGGCCTCGGCCTGGCCTACCGTAAAAACGCTGACAGAGACGAGGACAAAGCCAAGGCTTACGAGCTGGAACAGGTGCGGAGGAACCCCGAGAGTCACACGTCTGTCTCAAAACAGGATTGTTTTTCAACGTTTAAATGGGAGAAACAAATGTTAATCATGCGATGCCTGGTCAACTGTAACCTCTATAATTATCTTCACAGATGTCCAGGGAATAGGGTAGAACGTTATGCCGGCAACGGGTTTCGTGTGTCTGTTTGTGTGTTTGTGATCCTACAAGGAAATGCTATCAGGCATGCCACACGAGACGGGAACAGGGTTCAGATTACTTTGAGTCTGCTGGCAGATTGACCAGGTTGAATGTCGTGGTTAAGACTGTTTGCTGACTATCATCTCACTAACTCTGTCTGTCTCTCTCTCTCACTCTGTCTTCCTCACTCTCTCTGTCTCTCTCTTTATCTCACTCTCTCTCATTGTCTCACTCTCTCTCTCTCTGTCTCACTCTCTCACTCTATTTCTCACTATATATATCTCTGTCTCACTCTCTCTGTCGCACTCGCTCTCTGTCTCACTCTCTCTCTCTTTGTCTCACTCACTCTCTTTGTCTCACTCTCTCTCTCTCTCCATTACTTTCTCTCCACAGAGTGTAGTCAAACTCATGAGGGGCCTCCTGCATTGTATGATGAGGCAGGTATGTGGGCGAGGACTGAGACATTCACAAGTTACGTTTAACTGCACTTCAGCTTCATTGTCGGATGATTTTCAAAGTGAACGTCAGTCCTCTGAAATAAACCCTTAAGATAAAGTCAGTATTGTGGTGTGAATGCCTGTTGCATTTCTTTTCTCAGCTAGACAAAGTGGAGATGTTTAAATACAGCAAGAGCACTTCTGACTCCCTGCATGCCAAGTATAACTCACAAACCACTGCCACGGTGGTGGGTGATGGAGAGTGGGGCCACCTTCAGGTGGATGCCACCTCCATCTACCTGCTCTTCCTAGCTCAGATGACAGCATCGGGTAAATTGAACTCTCAGCCCTATCCTCCCATTAAACCTCAATGTGCAACCGTTCATCTGTCATTGCTGTCCTGCTGTCATTGGCAGGCCTTCACATCATTTACACTCGAGATGAAGTGGACATCATCCAGAATCTCATGTTCTACATCGAGGCTGCATACAAAATCGCAGTAAGGTGTCCTTTTGACGTGCGATTTAGCTTTAGATAACATTGCTATGACAGTCTTTGGTCTGGAAGATTAACCGGTTGTTCTTTGGTCGGATTTATCTTGATCCTTATAGGATTTTGGAATGTGGGAACGCGGGGACAAGACAAACCAGGGAATTCCTGAGATCAACGTCAGCTCAATCGGCATGGCAAAAGTAAATTAGACGTCCAGAAATGACTCACAATATTTGTATGACATTTTTTTTGGCTTGTTAGACTATTACTTATAGATTGCAAATGAATACTGCTGAGCCAGCCAGTAAATCACATTTACATGTTAGTTGTGTAGCAGACCTGATTGTACATTGCAAATGACATTAGTGAGTGCCGCCATTTTCATCCGTTTTGACTAGCTAGGCCCTGCAAAGTGATCTATAAGGGACACCAATAAAATGCAGCCAACTATCAATGACCTTCTCTCTCCTCTTTCAGCACCTAGCCACTTAAATATGTTTACTCCACGGTTATAATGTCATTATCATCGTAATGTGTACCCATCATAAAGCTATTGTCATTTTAACAGCAGCAATCCGTTTCGCCACGCGTGCGTGTGTTTACAGGCAGCTCTCGAGGCCTTGGACGGGCTAAATCTGTTTGGAGCCAAAGGCGGTCACGAATCTGTGGTCCATGCGCTAGCAGACGACATTCAGCACTGCACCGTGAGGCTTCTGACGTCCACCGTGTTTTCAGTCCCATTTTTAAGCATTTAAATTGTGAACAACGCTGGCATTTTCTCTCGCTTTCCACGTTCAGTCTGTCCTGAGTTCTATGCTGCCGAGAGCCTCCACATCCAAAGAGGTGGACGCCGGAGTACTCTCTATAATCTCATACCCCGCATTTGCAGTGGAGGACATCAACATTGTTAATGCGACCAAAGAGGAGATCATTACCAAGTTGCAGGTGAGGATGAGCAGTGTTGGGAAAGTTCACTTTCTACATGAACTAGTTCAAAGTTCAGTTCACACATTTTAAAATGAATTAGTTCAGTTCATAGTTCATAGTTCAAATTTTGAACTAGTTCATTTATAGTTCTTTTTTTCATATTATTGCCAGAGCCCATATAGCATATAGAACCACAGACATGAAGAACAAGAAATGTTAACATGATTATCATGGCAAAAATGATCACAGTAATATCTATTAAAGCAATTGTGAGCTGAGGCAATCACTGAAATAATTTGACAACATGTTTATATTGAAAACCAGAGGCTGCAGGTCTACGTCAATATACTGCACCAACAGGTTGTCCAGCTGCGGCTGGGAGATGACAACGGAGCCGCTACTGTAGGCAGTTATCGGGATCTGGGTTGATTGGGTCGCGGATCTGTCTTTGGTTTTTGTCGTTGATTGTACTTTAATTTAATATGCCGTTTCAGGTTTGCTTTGGATGATATTGATGTGCGGATTTTATGTTTAAAACCCGGCGGGCAAAGTTTTGCACAAAAACGTCTGATTTTGCCCATCCTCACCGACCTCGTCATAAAACTAATTAAAAGTACAATTCGACGCCTCCTTGCTCCTTTGTCGCTCATAGATACTTTTGGTTTTTGTTTTGATAATGATGCGGCGGTGCGACACTGGTGGTTGATGTTGCCAGATTGGGTGTTTTTTCTGATACATATTAATCTCTGTTGTAGCCGGGTTTGCGCAAGGAAGTCTCTATAGAAATCTGGCATCCTATTAAACGAGGGTAAACTAAGAGAACGTGCGGTTCAAAGACACCAGAATGAACGAGTTCACAGGAACGTTTATCAGCCAGTAAAGCAGTACGTTCAGTTCACGTTCGCCCAAAATATGAACGCGTTCATGAACTATCGTTCAATGAACGCGTTCAGGCACAACACTGCGGATGAGTTCATTTGTTTGCCGTCATACTATGAGTTTGCCAATTAACAGTGATGTATACTGCATGGGCGAGGAGAATACAGTGTGTGACATGTGAGGTGTGTTTGTCACGGTTCGCTTTTGAGGCAGTAATGGGACACATGCGCAGAGCTCCAGTGTTGATGTTTTTAGAATTTATATTCGTTTAAATTGTATTTATGCCGAGCCAGTTTGCTTGTAAACAAAAGGGCAAAATTATCCCGAAACAAAAGGGTGGAAAACCTAAGGCAAAATTAACACAAAACGCTTGGAGGGAGGCAGAAACTACGACAGGGCAGAAGGCAAAACGAGCAGGAAGGCCCGGACAAACAGTAGGAGAACATGAACACAAGAATAGGAAAGTCAGACTGAGTTGGATGGTAGCTGGCACACACAACACCCAACACAACAGAACTCAAATGACTGACATATATAGGGGAAAAACTAGACATAGGTGAAGCTAATTCAAACTAATGACACAGAAACCTGCGTAGAAATACAAACACTAGAACAGACTAATACAGACATGCAGAAAACACGGACAAAGAAAACGCAAAACACTGAGAACAAATGAACACTGAGAGAAATGAGACGTGAAAAACATGGACAGGACCAAGACAAGTACAAGATACTGTACTTGTACTGCTTAAGGACAATACACTTCAATCTAATCTGACCATATGGACACTGCGGTGGTTAACAATGAATTCTGAGGACAATGATGACGACACTATAGCATGGAAGCACTGCCCTTATGGTTGACATGTCGAGGGATGTCTGTGAATCTCCGTCTTCATTCTCAGGGGAGATATGGATGCTGCAGGTTCCTCAGAGATGGACACAAAACCCCCAAAGAGGTGAAAATGACCTGTTTGACATGCTTTGTCCATTTGTGTTGGTCATTTGTGTTAAACCTGTGGTCATTTTATTCTACATGCGTCCTCCAGGATCCTAATCGCATATACTACGAGTCATCTGAGTTGAAGCTCTTTGAGAACATTGAATGTGAGTGGCCTCTGTTCTGGACCTATCTCATTCTGGACGGGATCTTCATTAATAGTCCTGAACAGGTCAGTCGGTAGGGGCATGGCAACGCCAGTGTGTAACGCCCGTGTTCAGAAACCGAATCCGTTGCTTGGTGTAATTGATAGAGTCCATTCGGATTGCTAATTTGTCCTGTATCTTCAGGTGCACGAATACAGAGAGGCCCTGGAGGCCATTCTGATCAAACAAAAGGACGGCCTCAGTTTGGTGCCTGAGCTCTACAGTGTCCCACCGGACAAAGTGAGGCCATGCACACACAACTCAATTAATGACAACAATATCTGAGATGCAGCTGGTTAAATCTCCACCGTTGGTGTTGTTCGTGACAGGTAGACGAGGAGTATGCCAGTCCCCATTCTGTTGAGAGGGTTCCCTTGGGAAAACTACCTCTCATGTGGGGTCAGTCTCTGTACGTACTGGGAAGCCTCTTGGCTGATGTGAGTTCATCTGTTCGGGGCTTTAAACGCACCACATGGAATCAAACAAGGCATTAATTACTCTTGAAAAGACACATCGTATAAAGCACCTGTACACAATGTTGACTGCATCAAAATCTGAATGCAATTCACCGCGATGATGAATGTACTGTGTGGTAATTGGTACTGAAATATGCCCCAGTATTTCATTTTTTTATCTGCGAAATGTTCCAACCAAACCAGAGTGTAAATGCCATGATGTGTTTTCCTTTTGTAGGGCCTTTTAGCCCCAGGGGAGGTTGATCCTCTAAACCGAAGGTTCTCCACTGTGTCCAAACCTGACGTGGTGGTTCAAGGTGAGATCTCTCCAGGATGTCCGGAAAAACGCGAGACATTGACGACAGAAAGAGACATAAATGTATTTAGCAATCACAAAGTGTGGACTCATAACCGCCGGTAATAAACGATCCCATTTAAAAATGATTAACTTGCAGCAGTAGTTCACGTAATTACCTCACAGTTCATTGTTTTACATCATTTATAGCACACCCCGGAGACTCCTCTCAAGTGTAAGCGCATAATAAAGTACGCTGCCTTTAAACGATATTTGAATAGACGTGTTCTTCCCTGTCTGGTTTGCTTTCAGTGTCTATATTCGCTGAGACGGAACACATCAAAAATCTGCTGATGAAACAAGGAATTGACGCTGAGACCATCGAGGACATTCATCCTATCATAGTCCAACCGGCCAGGGTGTTGAGTCACATCTACGCGAGGCTAGGTGAACTGAACGCGATATCCCCTTCAGATGGAGGGCAACACACAGTTTGCTACATCAAATAAATGTTATTTAAATCTCATCGAATGGATCTGGTTTTGTAGGGGTTGATGCTTTTTTAAAATTTAGGTAGTCAACTCTCACCTTTTTAAGTGAATACCTCTTTAGACATCCTAATTACAATACAATGCATTTTTATATGCCCTGCTGCACAATCAAATTCTCATGGCACCGGCTGTGGTAGCTTTTTATCCAACGTGTGACATTAAGCAACAATTTTAATTATGTTCAGGTTAAGATATATAGCATATGCCTCGCCCACGGTTGACACAGTAGCACTTCATGATGTTGTCCTGCAGGTCGTAACCAGAGACTCGGTCTCAGCGGAAGACCATACAAACGTATAGGCACCCTGGGGACATCCAAATTCTATGTCATCCGTAACACTATCTTCACCTTCACGCCGCAGGTCGGTAAAAGCTTTGTCAGTATGTGCTGGGCGAGAGACTTACCAGCTGGCAATGACACTCTCCCTCTCTCTCCACCCCTATGCAGTTCATTGATCATCAGGACTTTTACTTGGCATTGGACAATCACATGATATTGGAGATGCTGCGCAATGACCTGTCCTACCTGGCTTCCCGTTGGAGAATCACTGGGTGTCCAACTGTTACCTTTCCCGTCTCGTCCAAAATGCTCAGTGAGTTACCTCATACGACAACACACCCACCTCCTGAGTGCCTGATGAAAGTTGGATATATGTGAATGTACTCTTAGCAATCCACTCTCTGGAATTGTGTATTGCAGCTGACGACTACGAAGAGATTGACCCGGCGGTTTTAGCCGTTCTGAGGAAACTGCAAGATGGCTACCATGCTGGCGCAAGGTAAAATGTACCCCTAAGAGTGGCTCAGTAAATATTGGGATGATCGATTTCAGTGATAACATTGACTCCCAGTGGTTTAGTGACTCCCTTAGGCGGAATAAGTGCCTGCAAAAAAGTTTCAACAATCTAGAATACGTCTGCATTGAGTTGTTGCAATAAGACAAGGTCATGGAAACGTTTGAATAGGTCAGATAAATATACTTTTCTTAATTCAAGATGATTGGCACATGAGTACACCAACGATCACTGAAATCTACTGGAATTGAAAGTAGTTTCATGGTAAAAAAAAAATAATTTCTTTAGATAACCGGAGACTTTAAAGTTGAAAGTAAGAGTGTTTTTTTGGAATAAGCGCTACAGATTAGAGCAGAAGGCAAACATAAAAAATGTAGCTGCATTTCTTTCTTGCCATGTTCTTGCTAATGTGGTTGTTCTTACCTTCTGATCCAGAATTCAGACTGGCAAACTGTCCAAGTTCAAGAATACTTCCTGTTGCTCTCAACTGTCCTTCATGGACAATGGTGAGCAGGGTGGTGACTGCAATGGTTACCATGACAACAGAGCATAGTGTTTGCGATGCTGTTGGACCTATTCTAGACCGTATTGTTTGACGCTGGATGCTCTGGAGTGGTGATAAACTCTAGGACTAGAACTGTTATCTAACGCAAAAGATCTTGAGAGCCTTAGGCCAATCGTTTGCCGTATTTAATTAGTTTTTCCCATTTTCACATCGCCTTGTAAAGACAACATAAACAAATTTGCTTTCATTGTGCGACTTGAATCCTGCTCAATCTAAACTAACTATCAGCTAATCCTCCTGCATTTTCTGTAGGGCAAATTAATTGCTGGTTGTTTTTCATTATACAGATTTTTTGTCCATCGCATGTCTGGTCTGTGTTCAGGGCTTCTTCAGTGATGTTACCTGGTTAACTGAGTGCTCTGGCTGTATGTGTTTCCTCTCTGAAGCATTCTTATGCGTACCTTAAGAGTCATTTATTTCTATGTGTCTCTCGCTCTTTCCAGAGATGGATGACCTGGCCAAGTACCTGGACCATCTGCTTTCTGTGCCGAAGCCCAGCGAGACCATCAGCTCCCACAAAGGCGGACTAAACCGCTTCCGGGCTCTGGCCAGAAAGACCTGCGATATGGTTTCACTGGTACATAAAGCCAGAGAACTCAACATACAAAGTGAGTTGCACCTGCTCGTCATGTCATTTCTGGCGGACCTTTATGCTGAAATGTATTTCAGGTGCGAGAGTCGGCTGTAATGTTTTAAGGTCTGACCTCTGGCAACACACACATGCAACCCTCAGTGACATTCACGGTCCGGCACGGCCGGCCATCTAACTCTACATATTTATCGTCCTAGTCTCTGGTCTTGCTGACCTATCGTTAAACTAATAAAACACTTGAACGAGACCGGGCACACACACACACACACTCACTACCCTATCTGTGCGTCTTTAACATCCTCTCGCTCCACAGACGTGCACCTTTACCTCCCCACTCGGCTGTTCCGCTCCTCTCAGCAGGACCTTCATCTGGGGGATCATAAAGGGATGGTACGTCAACATCACCCCTGGGGTTTATTAACTACTGAAATGTTGTGGGTCAGTGGCTGGTGTGACGGAGCATGGTTCTGTTTCCAAGGCCTCTCCTCCGGCCCAGGTGAACCTGCCCAGAGACACGACGGGGGGTATCGACCACCGGGCTCTGGTCCAGGTGCTGAAGCAGGCCCGAAATCTACAGGACCAGGCAGACATCCTGTATATTTTGTTCAAGGACAAGTAGGGATTACTGCTAAGCGTCAATTCCTTACTGTAACGCTGAATGAGTTCAATGAGCCTGTCTAACAGGTAATTTGACGCGTATGTGTGTGTGTGTGTGTGTGTGTGTCAGGGGTATGAACTGGGACACTAAACTGCAAGGCGAAGGCTCCACTGTCAGGCGGCTGCTGAGCAACCTGTATGACAAGGCTGGGAACCTCAGACACTGGGGCCTCATCCGCATGATCTCCGGCTTGCTCAGGATGAAAGTGGATGAGCTGGACGAGGTGCCAAAACACACTAGGCCTTTATTTGGACCGGTTACACGTTAACCTTCAGAACTTTCGATTATTTTCACTCATGTTTATTGACGCGTAGCGTTGTGCGGGTTAGACACACCGTTGCTAACGGTCAGTTTCTGGACTGAAACGATAGAAAATATTCAAAGCAAGTGATCTGTTTATTTTGTACCTTTTTACTTATTTGTGTTTGTTGTCAGGCCTGTTCCGATCTGCTGGCCCACCAGAAGCACCTGACAGTGGGTCTCCCCCCTGAGCCAAGGGAGAAGACCATCTCAGCGTGAGTTTCTCACTACTCAACACGCTTGGCATCCTCATGAAAGTTTTGAATCGTATATATTATTGAATAAACGAGTTAAGACAGGACGGATCTGGATAAACATTAGGTTTTAATTATCTCGACACAGACCCATGCCTCCTGACAAGTTGGCCAAACTGATTGATGTGGCCAGTGAAAACAATCTGATCATTGCTGTTCTCACTCAGGTAATGAAAATATATTGCCACATATTGGTCAGATGTATTTATATTACGCTGTAATTACCAGTGCAATGATCACTAGTCCCAGCGACTGATTATTGGTTGGTTTTACCTCAGCTTATTGTAAACAGGTATTCATGTTCTCCTCAAGGAGGTCATGGTGTACCTGGCGATGTGTATACGCGCCCAACCCAGCCTCTTCAGTGAGATGTTCCGTCTCCGGACCGGACTTATCATCCAGGTCATGGCTACTGAGATGGCCCAGTCTCTCAACTGCTCTGGTGCGGGAAAAAAAATGTCTGTGGTAATCTTGGTTCTCCTGAAGTAAGCAACACGTAACGTTCAACAATTCCACACAAAGACAAGACCAAACACAGGGAACTTAAATAGTCCTCTAATGAGATAATGGACACCAGGTGTAGTGATGATGACGAGACTGAACAAGGCCGGAGAGGACGACCGCCGAAGCCTGTACGCAGGTGGCGGTACACTGGCTTCTGAGGGAGTTCTCACAAACATTAACAATTTTGAACAACTTCCTGACAAATTGATTTGTAGTTCAATCAGTATAAATAATTACTAGTGTCATTTGACAAGGCAAATGACAAAGCAAGAAACATTTTAGGTAGACATTTCAGCCAATTTATGGGGGGGGAAATGAAATATCCCCTGTACTTGTCATGAAGTCCAATGAACTCTCCCAAGTTCTCTGAGATCTGGGGCGAGCTATAAAAAAATAGGGAAAGCATTGAAAGTTCCCAAAGAGAAAAGTGCGCTCTGTTATTGTAAAACGAAAGAAATAAAGAATGACCATGACGGTTCATAGAGCTGGCCTTGGTGTGTCTTTGTGTGTGTTTCAGGTGAACAGGCGACTGAGAGTCTGATGAACATGAGCCCGTCTGAGCTGAAGAACCTCCTTCATCACATCCTCAGTAGGAGAGAGTTTGGGCTGACGAAGAGTGGTGAGGGACTGTGACTTCGATCGTCCTCGTTAAAATTTAAGATGCCTGATGGAGAGTTCTTCGAAATGCAGTGGTTTATCACCTGTCATTTTTCTGTTTTTCTTTTTGGTTGTCACGTAGTTTTTAAAATTTGGCTGTTGTGTTCTTAAAGTAAATGTCTGTATTTGCAGTGCGTTCTGGCGCCACGGGCACAGAATCAATTGCCATTCAGGATATTTCTCCTACCACGAAGAGTGTGGGCAAGGCCAAACAGAGGAAAGTCAATATGCTGGTAAGGACAGTGCCTTGCTACTTTACACAGGAACAGTATGTATGACAAAGATTCAAAAGCCTACGTCTACACTTACAAAATAGGGCAAAACCGAGAAGGCGGATGTGTTTAAGAGGAACTTAGTCATGAACAGATCCACCAGCACGGTCCTACTGGAGGCAACAAGGTGAATCAACCAATTAAATGTATTTTATAAAGCCCTTCTTTTACAAACACACAGCCCAAAGGTCAAGGTTCAAGGGGGTCCTTTTATGAATATCTCCCTCCTGATGTACCCTGAAACGTTTCAGTTGAGCAATGGATTGCAAGGCTGTTGTTATTGTTTTTCCGGAAGATAGTGATTCACTCTTGTGAAATGTGTTTTGTTGCATGTTTACAGTACACATGAGATTAGAATATTTGCATGTTGCTGTTCTTTTCCAACTTGTTTTTCATTTTACACTTCTACAAGGTAAGTTTACTTTGAACACATTTTCGTTGACAGAAATGCCCGGGAAAATAGAGCGTTCTTTTGTATTCTCATTTTTAAACGAAGGTTCTCAATGCAACATGCTTTCATATTTATTGTGGTCTACGTTCATGTTTTTTAGGTTTTGTGCGAACCCCATGTTTTTCCCAGAATTAATAACAATATATTATAAATTCTGTAAAAATGTATATATCCACTCTCGGTAATCAATTTTAATCAATGCTGATCATTGAAGACGCACGAATGTCCTGACACTGGCCCTCTTGACTTGTGTGTTACAGTCTTTATCAGTGCACTCCCTTGACATTGAGCACATTGAATCCGGGGTAAGTGGCTTGGGTGCGAGAGGACAGAGAGTGGGAGCCTGTACACCAGGGGTCTCCAACCCTGCTCCTGGAGAGCTACTGTCCCGGTGGTTTTCACTCCAACCCAAATTAAGCACAGCTGACTGGAATAATTAGATAGATCATTACTGAATGAGGCTGCATATACATGAAGTTGGAATGAAAACACCCAGGACAGTAGCTCTCCAGGAGCAGGGTTGGAGACCCCTGCTGTACAGTACTAAATATTTACATTATATTTGTATTTTTTTTAAAACAACACATGAAATCCTCACTCTTCCCCCTGGTGTTCTCCAGCGGTACAGACTACCATCCATTGAGTCGTTCCAGGACACTGCAGGACTGAGGCCAATGAGAGACCGTCGACAGGGTCAGTGGTTGCGTAGGAGGCGTCTAGACGGAGCCCTGAACAGAGTGCCGGTTGGCTTCTACCAGAAGGTCTGGGCCATCCTTCAAAAGGTGACAAGGAAGGGTGTTCTTACATAGGAAAGTATACACTTGGTTTAGGCGACACCTACATTCACCTTGCTGACCGGTTCACAGAATAAAAAGTCGTCCTTTTCTTGCCAGTGTGATGGTCTGTCCATTGAGGGCTCCATTCTTCCGTCTTCAATCACGAGGGAGGTACGCCAGATGTCAGTTGTACGCATATGTGTTTGATATAAACAAATTGACTTGAGCTATTTGACCCAAAATATGTCTTCTTGCCTCAGACGTATCACATTCACTCTCTACTTCCTATTTGTTCGCCGGTGTTGCCAATAACAGATGACGCCTGGCGAGATCAAGTTTGCCGTGCGAGTTGAGTCGACGCTGAACCGTGTTCCCCAGCCCGAGTACCGCCAGCTGCTGGTAGAAGCCATCCTGGTGCTCACGCTTTTGGCCGAGGTGGAGCTGGAATACATCAGCGGCGTCGTCCACGTAGAGAAGATTGTCCACATGGCCAGTGACATGTTCTACAACGACCAGGTCAGTCGGCGCCGGCGGTCACACAGTAGTCCCGGTTCTATTTTCCGGGAGAGTTAAACATTGTTCTGTTAGCCTTTTTATTAAAAAAGCTCTAGTTGAAAAATATACTTAATAAGTTGGTGTTGCTCTGGGAAATATGTGTTTAGATCATCCAGCTAAATATCCGCTGCATAACTTTTTTAACCATGTTTTTTATTTACTGTATCCATCAAGGATTCTGGTTCTGTAAAACAGTAGATGTTAGTTTCATTAGGAAACAGTACACAGAACTTGAACAATTCGCAATATCACCCTCACATTGTGTCCATATCCATCGCCTCTGCAGAAAATGCTAGGAGCAGACGACATCCTTCTGGAGGGAGATCAAGCCAACGGGGTCTGCAGGCTGCTGTACGACAGCGCCCCTAGTGGCCGCTTTGGCTCCATGACATACCTCACTAAAGCTGTGTGCGTGTACGTCCAGGACTTCCTGCCCAGCGGTGCCTGTGCCATCCAATGAGCGTCCTTGTGGACAATGTCCTCCAATTAGCTTTCAGCAACGCTAACTTTAGCAGGGATTAGGATATACGATTTTATCGCCAGCGTCCGACCTTTTCCTCATGAAGGTTAATTTGTTTTGATAGATCACGTATAGCAACATAATTGTGCTCGGCTTTGACTGAAGGACAATCCCTATGAGGTGTTATAAAAACCAAGCTATTCTGACAACATGGCAGATTTTTATAAATAAGCATCTGGACATTTCCAGGCTTGTTGCTATTCACAGCGGATACAACATGTTTGTGACAGAAATGGGGACCTGTTCACGCAGGCCATATCCGGAGATTTCTTTCACTGAAATCAGCTTCTTTTCAAGAAATCATTATTTGACTATTTTGTTTTTGTGACAGTTGTACTGTAGGGATTTTTGGCTGATAAACAACGGCATTGAGTGGGATGGTGTACTCTCTTGTTCACCTCTCATACGCTCCAATAATTATTCCTGAGTATTCACATGATGCTTTAACCTCACGATACTACCTGTATATCCTATGGGGAAAAGCATTGCTCATCTACCTCCAAGCCATCTCTCTTGCCCCTGGTCAATGTTACAGACGCTACAATGAGCAGCAGGATGACAACCGCTGGTAAATAAACACATCAAGCCGAACAACATATGACATTTTATTACATTTTCTTCAAAAAACAACAACCTCTGCATTTTAAAATAAGAACCAATTGTTTGTAACAATGTAACTTATCGTCGACAATACAGAGTATTATCAATCCATATGATGTACAAAAAGAAATGAAAAATCAAAAAAGATATGGATAATCGCTTCCCAAACAGGAAATCCTGCTTTGTTCCCTCACAGGAAGAGATGTACAATATGGTAAACCGTACATTACACATACAGCAGCAGGTGATCTGTGCTCACAATGTGAAATATGCATATTTTATACATAGCCAGAGTACATCAGGCGAAAAGTGAAAATGTATGTTGGTTGACATCGTTCAATGGCCAAAGTATATGAGAATTTCAACTACAAATACAAAGGGAAAAAAGGTAGCTGAATGGCAATGACATGGCCCAATGGCAAGGGACTGAACATACCCGGAACAAAATGTCAGCAGAGTACTCAAAACAAACAAAGCTAGCGTTCAACAAATGTATTGAAATGTGTGCACAGGACTTTTACGTCCAGCGGGCTACTTATGTGATGCACGGCATTGGCATTTATGTCGTTTCACAAACGTGTGGTCTCATCGCGGAAGTGATATCCGAAAGAGCTTCCTTGTTGCATTTCTAATGCAAAACAGACATCATGCACTCATATGTGATGGGACACACATTTATGAATGCCGACGAATGCTTAATGTAAAGAGGTAAGTGAAATCCCATGGAGAAATTCCTAAACATTTGCAAACACACCGGTAAGTGAAATTTCACATATGGTCATGCTTTTTTTACCGGGCACACAGGTCAAGAAAAAGACAACACTAATCATGCAAAAATACTCGTTCTTCTGAAATCAAATTCCTCCAAATTAGATATCGGCAATGTGACCTTAAGAGAAGCTGCGCTTGATGACTTTGGTGCAAAATGTTCCTGTACGGAGAGGACAGTGTCCCCTGCCACAATGAAGACACTCTTGGTAGACCAGTTACGATACCGTTGAACCCAACCCCAACCGTCACACAAGATGTATACACAGACATTACAGACGGAGGTCCAGTGACGTCTCAGAACACAGTCAACCCACCGCGGACGAAGCAATAACAGATCGTGTCTCCCCGTGCGGCACATCGCCTACAGAAGACACACGTCGAAAAACACACACGGTTATATACAGACGACGGCGGGACAGTCCGGGCGGCTGGTCCCGAAGACCGCGTGAACCCCGCGCGAAAGCATTCCACCGACACACAGAGGACATTGAGACAGAAGCACAACGTTTCTAAGGAACACCTACTGAACACGGGGTGGGTCAAAGGTCAACGAAATTTGCTAGTCTGACGGCGCCCGATGACCAGCGGAATGAGAGGTGCGAGCGATCGCCTGGACAAAGGCCGGATGAGACACTGTTACGACACTGGACGACGCATTGCTAAACACACGATACCGGATGACCTGGATGACCTCAGTGACCTCACTGACCTCGGAGGACCCAAGTGCTGGGACGTCCTCGTTGAGGAACACTACCCTGTTAATCTCGCGGGGAAGGAGTGAACATATAGAAACACAATCAATAGAAAACAGGGATTTCCCCGGCCCCTTTCGACTGTACATCCCAGCAATGGTTTTAGTTTTGTGCGCTACGCTCACCCGTGTGGGCTTTGTGCTATAAACCGTCTGCCTGTCAACCGTAGAACATCAGACAGACATGACCTTTAATCACATTTACGGATTTCTCGTGTCTCTCCCCCCCACCCCACCCCCCTTCGTCTGCCGTCGTGTCCCGGACAGCGAGCTGGACTCTTCCTGGGGCTGGAGTTGGCGAAAGTACGAAAATAATGACAATATCAACAACAACAATTCAAATTTATATATAACAACTTCCTACTACCGGGGGCACTCAAAGCACTTTACTCTGTGAAGGGGGAACTCAGCACATCCATGGCCAAACGTGTAGCACCCACCAGGGTGATGAGATCCAGAACACTCACCACACATCAGCCGCGAGGTGGAGAGGCGAGGAGCGTGGTTTAGACAGTTGCCGGAGCTAGTGTTCATTTCACATCCCCCCCACGACCAGTCCCGGTAACGGCCCCTCGACCACATTCTCCTGTGGTTGGGGGAGGGGGGCGGAGCTACACCACAATAACCGCCAGTCGGGGTCACGACAAGGACACATGCAACAACTCATTGGGCGTCAACTCGGAGCAATACAGGCAGCTAGAGAAGAGAAACAAAGGACGCACTCTCCCGACATTTACTCACGGACAATGCAACACAGGCAGAGATCACAACGAGAACTGCATATTAAAAACAAACCGACGCAACCTGTGTCACGGCGTCAGAATCCAATGAGAAGCATGAGGTCTCATGCACCGTCGCGGTAGCTAAATAAAAACAAGGACCACATTTAACAAAACCTACGAATAGCATCAAGCAAGAGCGAACAATGGACGACACCGGAGCGTGAAATGTGTTCCGACGGTCCCGTGCGAATTGATCGGCGCACTTTCTTAATTTCCTTTACGGGAGGATACTGTATGAGTGTCTGTCTATAGAGGCAGGAAGTGCTCCATTTAGAATGAGCACAGCGGCCAGCCCTTGCCACGCGGGCCATAGCTTTCACAGGAACCCGTGAAAACGTTACACAATAGCTTTTGTACATTTACATCTCCGGGTGCAAACTAACACGCAGTATTGTACATGCACACACATACACAAGACACGTGTCTCCAAGTCATTTACCCAATGTCTCACGAAAACTGCTTGCGGAATTCGCCGTTGCGACAAAATGGAACGAATACCCGGTCGACTCAAGACTTCCCGGTGTACATCGATTGAAACGCACGGAAGCGGACACTTATCCGCGTCACATCGGTGGCAAGTGCAATTCTGACATCATATTCGAGAGAGAATGGAGTTAGCGGCGCTGTGGAGGTTTTGTATTCGGCGCTAATCGGAGCAACACCCCTTGGCAAAGTTCACATTGATTAAAGTGCGTGCAAACTATCAGAAAAAAACGATGTCTGCTGACACTGGTGGATGGGGGTCGGTGGCAGTTTTTCTGGCCGCAGTCGTAGCGTGGGTTTCACAGACAGGACAACACCCATTCGAATTTGCAAATCATACAGAATGAGCGTCAAAAAGACTTGGGATGGGACTATTTTATATCAGCCATGATACAGAATGTAACAGAGGTTCTATTCCACAGAGAGGCCACTGTAAGAGCACTACCACAACCTTCAGTCTGTCTCGACTGCCATCTTCGGCTCCTCCATCTCTTCCATCTTGCGTTGTATTTGGTTCTCGTCTCGTCTCTCTGCTTTGCTGTCATGGTAAGATACTCCCCGTCCTACATGAAGTGCATCTGCATAGGAAAGTAAGCCTGTTACGGTTTAATAATATCCGTCTAGTATTACAGGCTTTGGATTGTGAATCCTAGCCCATGAAAATGTCAGTGAAAGCCAAAGTGTTAAAGTGATATCAGAAAAAATCTGGGTTAGAGTATTTAGGTCATAAAGTAACTGCCTGGTGTTGCCAAATTTATATTGAAACAGTCCTGAGGGGGTGTGTAATATATTGCCAGTATACCTCAGCTAAGAGCTGTTCTTACACATCGCGCAGTGGGGTTTTTCAGGTGTGTTTTAGCCACAAAAACAAATATGGGTTGAGCCAATTATTGTGGAAACAATATGATTTAGCACTCGATAGTTAAAGAAAATAGTTACAGAAACAGCATTAAACATACATTGTAAAGCAACGTAAAGAAACCGAAGCCTACGATTTGTAATTCACAAGAGGTTATTTGGGAGTGAGCAGTAATAACTAGACAGTGACCAATCACAGTGAAAGGGGACAGTGAGGATTGACAGTATAAAAGGCCAGTGAGGATTGACAGTATAAAAGGCCATTGAGGTTTGACAGTATAAAAAGGCCAGTGAGGTTTGACAGTATAAAAGGCCAGTGAGGATTGACAGTATAAAAGGCCAGTGAGGTTTGACAGTATAAAAGGCCAGTGAGGATTGACAGTATAAAAGGCCAGTGAGGATTGACAGTATAAAAGGTCAGTGAGGATGACAGTATAAAAGGCCAGTGAGGCTTGACAGTATAAAAGGCCAGTGAGGAATGACAGTATATAAGGCCAGTGAGGATTGACAGTATAAAAGGTCAGTGAGGTTTGACAGTATAAAAGGCCAGTGAGGTTTGACAGTATAAAAGGCCAGTGAGGATTGACAGTATAAAAGGCCAAAGGCTTCAGTGAGGATGACAGTATAAAAGGCCAGTGAGGCTTGACAGTATAAAAGGCCAGTGAGGAATGACAGTATAAAAGATTGACAGTATAAAAGGTCAGTGAGGTTTGACAGTATAAAAGGCCAGTGAGGTTTGACAGTATAAAAAGGCCAGTGAGGATTGACAGTATAAAAGGCCAGTGAGGCTTGACAGTATAAAAGGCCAGTGAGGATTGACAGTATAAAAGGCCAGTGAGGATTGACAGTATAAAAGGCCAGTGAGGTTTGACAGTATAAAAGACCAGTGAGGATTGACAGTATAAAAGGCCAGTGAGGTTTGACAGTATAAAAGGCCAGTGAGGATTGACAGTATAAAAGGCCAGTGAGGTTTGACAGTATAAAAGGCCAGTGAGGAATGACAGTATATAAGGCCAGTGAGGATTGACAGTATAAAAGGCCAGTGAGGTTTGACAGTATAAAAGGCCAGTGAGGAATGACAGTATATAAGGCCAGTGAGGATTGACAGTATAAAAGGCCAGTGAGGTTTGACAGTATAAAAGGCCAGTGAGGCTTGACAGTATAAAAGGCCAGTGAGGATTGACAGTATAAAAGGCCAGTGAGGATTGACAGTATAAAAGGCCAGTGAGGAATGACAGTATAAAAGGCCTGTGAGGTTTGACAGTATAAAAGGCCAGTGAGGTTTGACAGTATAAAAGGCCAGTGAGGATTGACAGTATAAAAGGCCAGTGAGGAATGACAGTATATAAGGCCAGTGAGGATTGACAGTATAAAAGGCCAGTGAGGATTGACAGTATAAAAGGCCAGTGAGGATTGACAGTATAAAAGGCCAGTGAGGTTTGACAGTATAAAAGGCCAGTGAGGCTTGACAGTATAAAAGGCCAGTGAGGATTGACAGTATAAAAGGCCAGTGAGGTTTGACAGTATAAAAGGCCAGTGAGGATTGACAGTATAAAAGGCCAGTGAGGTTTGACAGTATAAAAGGCCAGTGAGGATTGACAGTATAAAAGGCCAGTGAGGATTGACATTGACCAAGGACATCAAAGATGGATGGTGAGGAATGACAATGAGGAAGAAGTTATTAATTACAGCTAGAAAAGACAGATAGAAATGACAGACCAGAGGTGTCAAAATGATTCCACAGGGGGACTTCTGTATGCATGTTTTGGATTAAAAAAAAAACAGGGTAAGGACCGTGGCTAATTACATTGAGGATGGACAGTGTGGAAGGACATGAGGAATGAATGTGAAAACTTACAGTGAAAATTGGGCAGTGAATAGAGACAGTTAGAAATGACAACGAAAACGGACAGCCGGTAAAGACAGTAAGAAATGATGGTAAGTAATGACAGTACTGGATGGTAAGTGATGGACGTTGGGAACTGACGTTGAGGACTGATGCTTTGGAATGACAATGTAAAGGGACAGTGGGTAAAGACCGTGAAGGACAGCAGGTAATACCTGGGCTCCTGGCATAGGGGCAAATGGATTTGTGTGCCGAAGGACAGGCTGGTTGTACATCACAGGCTGCGGCGCCATCATAGGGACTCCTCCCATATGCCCCATCTGATGAGGAGGCATCTACGCCAGAGATCGGATAGAGAGAGAGTGACACAGGGAGAAGAAAGATACAAAGAAAGAGTGAAAACGAAGACACAGATAGAGGGAGAGAGAAAAAGAGAGTAATGGGTAAATGCCCCCTGGTGTGCCGGTTCCACCATGAGACCCCTGACTAGATGGCATCCTTACCATCCCGTAAACAGGCACTTGAGGTGTCGTCATAGGAAAAGCCACCGGAGCTGGAGCCTACGGAGAGAAAAAGAGGGACATGGAAGAGCGAAGGCGGAGTGTGGGGAACGCTGACAAATGCACTTTCACTGAATGCCGTGACACCCTCTACAGATATGAATGTACTCACATAGCCTGTATATATCACTCCATTCTGCAGCATTAGGGACGAAGGAAGGAGGAGAGAACGTGAGAGAGGAAACGCAGACATGATCGGACGACGGGGCGTCGGATAATTGAGTGGAAAATTAAGCGCAGGGACGGACGGAGAAATGAAACGAGAAAAGGGCAGACCGATAATTAGAGTGCATTCGCGTTCAAACAGACAGAGGGCAAACGAGGTGCGCCGGTGCCACAGAACGGCCGCAATCACCGTCGCCGGATTATAAGAGGAATCGAAGGGTTCAACGCGTGCTGCCGGATTCTTTAAGGAACGGAGTATGTTAAATACCACCGCCGCCCTTGTTCACCGCCGGCCTGTTAGTGGTTGGTGAGGGTGAGCAGAAGCCTTACCATCTGGGGTAGAGGCATGGGCTGAGGGGCCATGGACGCATGATGGTTCCAGTTCGGGGTGGTGCACATGGTTTTGGACTGCCAGTGAGTCCCCCCTGTGGGCTTCTTCTCCACTAGCTGGGTCCACTGGAGCTCTGGTCTGAGGGATGAAACACGGGGGGGGGGGCAAATCAAATCGGGAGTCATGAAGCTGTCCAGTGAACGGCTAAAGAGGAATTGGTGTTTGTTACGGTTGGTGGGCTGTTCCGTTTCGGAAAGCGCACACTCACTTTTTGGCCGGTGTTCCTCCGAACTGCAAGTCTGGAACGAAAGAGGTGTTAGGATACGTAGCCCGTGGGGATGTTTCCTCTGTGTTTTATGTAAGAAAATATTCAAAGCTGTATAAGAGTTGAGGAGAAAGACTCACTGCCAACCAGGCTGGCTAAGGAGGAGTCAAGGTCAGAGGGCATCATCTTTCCCCCGGAGTGCAGTGGTACCCCGGGCCTGTGAATATGTGTGGGCTGAGCTGGCTTCAGCAGGTCCCCTGGGAGTCACACACCTGACCACACAGGAAGAGAGTCCAAGACATGCCCAGGTTAAACAGGTAGACAATTACAGTCAAACCCTGGTCACCCACAGAGAGACACAGACAGGCCCAGTTCGGTCAGAGAGAGACACAGACAGGCCCAGTTCGGTCAGAGAGAGACACAGACAGGCCCAGTTCAGTCAGAAAGAGACACAGACAGGCCCAGTTCAGTCAGAGAGAGACACAGACAGGCCCAGTTCGGTCAGAGAGAGACACAGACAGGCCCAGTTCAGTCAGAGAGAGACAAAGACAGGCCCAGTTCAGTCAGAGAGAGACACAGACAGGCCCAGTTCGGTCAGAGAGAGACACAGACAGGCCCAGTTCGGTCAGAGAGAGACACAGACAGGCCCAGTTCAATCAGAGAGAGACACAGACAGGCCCAGTTCAGTCAGAGAGAGACACAGACAGGCCCAGTTCGGTCAGAGAGAGACACAGACAGGCCCAGTTCGGTCAGAGAGAGACACAGACAGGCCCAGTTCAGTCAGAAAGAGACACAGTCAGGCCCAGTTTGGTCAGAGAGAGACACAGACAGGCCCAGTTCGGTCAGAGACACACAATCAGATCCAGGTCAGTCAGAGAGAGAGAGAGACAGGTCAGGTCACGCCAATTGGTCAGTATAATGAGAAGTGTTGACTCACCGATCAGATACAGAGCACCCGGTAGCAACAGGAATCGCAGGAGGAAAGAGAAGAAGTGGAAACGAGATTAGGAGCAAAGCTGGATCATTTTAATGTCTGGTTGTTGATACATGGGCTGCTCAGAGAGTAAATGGTGTTCAGCTACCTCTGGCCACAATACTGACGAAGAGCTAAGGAGGAGACTGTTTAACATGTTCTTATAATGTCGTGAAATAGCATTTTAGCTTTTTAGTTCAAAGTTAGTTGGGTTGTGTTTACATTATGCGTTAGAATTTGTTTTTACTAGAAATAAATTCTGGTCACAAAAAGGTCCATACAGGTAAAATACAAGTAAAGTGTGTGTGTGTGTGTCACACTTACCCCCCCAAGCATTGTTGTTTGATTGCACAGTGTGGATGTGTGGGTTGAAGTTGGGCTGGAGGTTAAATAGGTCGCTGGTGAGATTCGGCACACTGCGGACGACAACAACAAGACACCAGCGGCAGAGATTAAATGCGGGACCTCCGCTTCACAACACCGATCGTAGAGATGAGTCACCGCCAGTGAGACCAAAGGCCTGGATCGCAGTCGCTCAGATACTCTCCTTTTTTCAACATAGCCCCGAACGTCCTATCCACTAATAACCCGACTATCATTTCAACTGTATACGACGACCTGCCACCTACGCCAAGATGCACAAAACGGTCTCTCTTAACCGCAGCTGGACGGCTTACTTACTTGTTCGAAACGGATACAACCGATGAGTTGGCGAAGAGGTCTGCGGCCCCGGTGCTGCTGATGACGCTGCCCGCGGACTGGGAGCTCGGAGAGACGGTCGGCGTTTGCATGTCAGTCACCTTGACTCCCTCGTCCTGAGGGACAAACGCACCGCAACGAATCAGCGTTTGAGGAGCATCTGGTGGCGCATTTGCCTTCTAGCGTACCGCGGTAACTTTGATTGTGTGCATATAACCACTTATGCCTGAATAATATGGGACTAGAACGCATTAAATTCCAACTGACAGCCACTTGACAACTCAGCATTCGTAAGCATCATCAAGGCAACACGTTATGGTTTATCAGAAGCGAGTGACCCAGTCTGACCTTGAGCCGGTTGTCGTCGTCGTCCTCCTTCTCGTCCACGCGGCTGAGGGAGATTCCAGTGCTGGACAGTGATGACACGGCACTGGACAAGGTGCTCGCTCTGGAGAAACAACACAACACACACCCTCAATTGTCAGAAAAACAATATGGCCGAACCGCACGGGGCCAAATAGTCTCACGACAGACATGCCATCCCAAACTGCCGTGAAGACCATGGGACGCCAGCGCCATATTCTCTGCAAAGTGGTCCGGCTGAGACTTCAGTAAGCGACGTGTGCAAACGTTAGGGTCAGTTGGTGTGTTTTGTGTGCGTGCATTTTACCTGGTGGCTGTAGACAGCTCCTTGATTTTCCTCCCTTCCAGAGAGGCCAGATGCTGCTCTAAGGCTTCCAGGAGACTGCTGGGCGCCTGGAGGAAAGAGAGGGGATGGTGGGGGGGGGGATGGTTGGGCATGGAGCGACATTAATGGGTGGATCACACTCAAACTAGGAACTCACATACACAACTCACAGCGTGCACACACACACACGCAAAGACCCTACATACCGACATGCACACCTGTGCGCCCGCACACACACACACACACACACACACACACACACGCACGCTCACGCAGAGCTGCCAAATTACACATTTTCCTAAGCTTTTTGTTGTTCAGTATGGTCTCCACATTTGCTGGAATTTTGCACAAGACAATAAAATCTGGTATAATTAGGATTGGCTCCAAGCCAGACATGCACAGATCAGTCCTCTCTCATGCAAGCCAGAAAACAAGCCTGGGAGGTCATTTGTAAAGCGGATCGGTCCTACGGGGGTCTCAAATACATCACATCAACTGTTGGCATACAGAAAGGAGCTTCGAAGCCCATATGCACTGAAACTCAACACAAACACACAAGAATCACGTTCCATTGTTGGTGAGTTAACCAATGGATTCCATTTTAGGTCATAATTTAAGGAACTGTTCATGCTATAGCAATTTATGAATAACTGGCATTCAAAGGATCCCGGAAAAAAACGTATAATATTAGTGGCTGCTGCAATCTTTTCATTCGATTCAACTTGGAAGCCAAACAAGTTAACTCACAGAAAGGCAAACATCTGATTAAAATAATTAGGTACACACATTTAGCAAATGAATTAGCTATTTTACAAAATGGTGTTTTTATAATCCACATGGATGAAAACACAAGGGTGTGGGAATTCATTTTGCAAATGTGATATCTGTGTTTCAACCCGACATTTGCTTTCCACCACACAATACAATCTGAACACATGCATCAACTAGCAAAAAGAAGATTTCTCATATACTTATTTTTGAGGAACAGAGAGAATAATGAGAATTCAGGATATCCTTCTTCCGAGAAATCTAGAATATACTAAATGTTTAAAGTAAAGAGAAACATATCTAGAGCTCAGTAAAGACATGGGTTACTATTAAGTTGAACAGGGCTACATAAGGTCTTCGTAAGCACTGCAAACATAAAACGTGATACATTTTTCTCATGTGAAGGGAAGCCATAAGTCTCATAGAAGGGATTGTCAACCAGTCTTTAAACTTTCACATCGATGTAATGTAGTGCTTAGGAAGACAGTGCTTATATACACCATTCAAATAATATTAGCAGAAACGTTTTTGGTTAAAAAAAAAACATTCGCTGCTCTCCCCACAGCTATTTTAATGGGATATTGTTTCAGGAAGATTATATATAATCGTGGAAATTTTGAGGCAACACAAAGGTAAAGTGTTTGATTTCTCTTTTAAGATATCAAGAAAGGCCAAGTCTTAAGGTAAAGAAAATGCTTTTTTAGGACTTACACAGCACCATATGCCTTTATCTGTGAGAACAGAGTGTTACGGCCCCTGACTTTAGCGCCGTTTTATAATCCTACCAGAAAATATATTACGTGGGTTAATGCTTCCAAAAACTAAAAATAAATAAAATAAAGGCATGTTTCAAACGATCTAAAATCAGACAAAAGAACACCATAGTTAACCACGCCTTGCGCAGGATTAGAAAATTCGTAAAACGAAAAATGGCGCAAGCCAGAATCGCGGGGACACGTATTTGGAACCCATTTTGGAAGTAATCAAGGGGAGAGGAAGGGGCGGGTGAAAGCCTGTAGGGTGAGTAGGGAATGAGAGCGTTCAGAATGGAGCCACATGGGAGATATTGAGATGAAATGCACCACTGACCTGTGTGAGATCTGGGATGTCACCCTGATCAATTCCAACTTGCTGTGTCATAAAAAAGGAGGGGGGAAGGGGGTGGGGTGGGGTGGGGGCAAACAAAAAACCAAAACATAATAAACAAACAAACACGATCACAGAATAAAGGGGGGCGGGTGTGTGGAGGAGGAAGAAAGAAGAATCAAACAAAGGGATCCATTACTCACATGCGGTGACTTGAAACCGAACCAAAAAGGTAACCGAAAGGGGGAGTTTGTGCATGCCCAACGCGCGCGCGCCCACACACACACACACACACGGAAAAAACACACAAACACACGCGGACACACACGCATATAAACACACCGGGTCTGAGGACTGGTTTGAAATGAATGTTTACACACTGAAATGCCACTAACAGGTGGGCGGGTACATTCACTGGGCTGTAACACTCGTGTGACTGCAAGGTGAGAAACATCCAAAAGGAACACACAACTAATGTTGACTTTGAACACAGACAGAATAACAAGGAAGGGACACAAATGACAAACACATTGTTAGACAGGTAAATGAATGGGAGACCCTTAAAGTCAACGTTAGCCAGGTTTTGGATAGAGCCACACCCCCCCCATCACCCCAAAACCTTCCTCCAAAATAATAGAACCAAATCGGTGAAGACAGCAGAAGAGCCTTTCAATAAAAAAAAAAGCACGGGGAATTATCACGCTAAAGAGCGATGCTAATTATCTTCACGTCAGGGCCTTGTGGATTGCAAGGAGCACTACTTGGATAACGGCAGACATTCATCGTTGCGAAAGACAGAGAGGGGAGGAAAAAGAATTGTGAGACAAGTCTCGCTAAGACATTTAGACATGCGACGCAGGCATCAGGACAGGCAGCACATGGAGGGTCCTTCACACTGAGCTGTTCAGGCCCAGTAATGGGGTAACTGTCTGCATTCATAACCTCAGCATTAGCCTCTACCACATGGCCACATGGCGACACGGAGAGAGGGAGAGAAGGAGAGAGAGAGGGGGAAGAGAGGAGCAGAGGTCCAGGAGAAGAGCCCCACCTTCCTGCTGGATCTGACAGCGTCTTTTCCTCAACACAAGTGACAACAGGAAAACATTACCTCGGCGACTTTGAGAAACTCAGACAGCTTGGTCATTCTGTTGAGAAACGTCTTATAAATCTCCAGGGCGTCTTTGCATTGGTTCTTCTTCATATCAAAATATTTCTCTTTAGGATGCAAAGAAAGCACATGTTAACTCAGCATATACGATTTCAAGGAAGAAACAAAAGGGGGAACAAAAGATCAAGGATTTCTGCTGGCTCTTTTCAACCGGAAACCAACATTAGCCACATCACAGTTATCCAACTGATAAAAGCTTTAACCCACCTAGCATGTTGATAACGCCTTCATTGTAGGCAGCAAAGAGGCGAATGGAGTCTTTAAAGAGCAGCATGAAGGCGCTGTTGATGACGCCATTAGTCAATTCATTCGAGTTAGCCTGGGAGGAGAGCAAAAAATGAGACGCATATTGCGTGCTTGAAACGTATACAGGAAGCTCACTGTCATCCCGGCGGACGTGTGAAGGTCCGGTCGGCGCGACAACCACGCATCGCGGGCGCCCACCTGAAAGTCCAGCAGCGCATCCAGCTGATTCTGGATGATAGGTAGAGTCTTAATCAGCTTCTCTACATTCATGGTGCGCATCACTCCATCAACCCTGTCGAATGGAGGCACTGTTAGACCAATTGCAGGGATGATTGACTGACAAACATTTTCATACTGCACAAATCAATTGTTCAAACAAAAAAAGCAACACCCGTCAATGATGATGATGATGCAGGTTACAACGTCCCCGTCGCAGGATATACAAAGCGGCTGCTGAATTTGTATTTCATTGATTTTGCTTTTTTGGTCAGGTAAGCTGACTTAGAACGAAGACCTGGGGAATAGTTACAGGAGGAGACCGGATGAATGAGCCAATCGATAGCTGCCGATGATTATCAGATATCCATATTGCTTGGAGGGTCAGACTGGAAATTATGTCGAGGTTAAACACCTCTACTCTTACGATACGTGCCATGTTATTTTTGTGACTACACCTGTTTTATTTCCCATCTAAATGATGGCTCCGTATATAAGCTAAGGTCCCCTTTACTGCCCTGGGACACTGAGCTTTGATATGAGAGATATTCTGACCAGAGAGAAGAGTGCCCCCTACTGGCCTACCACTTCCAGCCGCTTCCGGTCTCCCATCCAGGGACCGGCCTTGATTAACATCAGTGGGATGCAGGGCCATGCTGCTGGCTCTAAACCAGGCTCAAATGTATATTTGCCAAGTTCCCACATACTCAGAATATGACAATGAGTAATGGTGCCCATAGTGGTAGACAACACATACGGACTGAATACACAGGACATCTTACCCCCTCTTCATCTTGGTAAAGTCCACTGCCACCAGTCTGTAGGACATGGCCTTCTCATTCAGGTACCTGCTGTAGCGTCTAATGAACGTCGACATGTCGTAACCTGGCAGAGGGAGCGCTGGCGTTAGACAATCATCTGCAGTGCATTCTGAAGGATTAGAACCTGTGGCCTGTATACTGTTATGTATGTGTGACACTGTGCAATCACTTGTATAGACACATTCCCAGCAGTACCTTGCAGTGCCCCTTTATCCAAGAAGTTATTCAGGTTAAAAAGCGTGTTTCTGGATGCGAGGTACTGGATTAATCGCTGGAGACGTGTACAGAGCAAAAGAGAGAGAGAGAGAGGAGATGGAGAGCAATCAAAATAAGGAAAAACAAAGATTCAACTAATTCTTTAAGAGACCGCTAGACATAATACAATCTGATATAGGCCTATTAGCATATCTGTATCTAAAAGAATCCTACATTAATCTGTGTGTAACTGCCGCTGTCACGATCAAGTCTTAATTGAGCGACTCACCTCGTTGCCGTACATCATGAGGTGGTGGGTGGTGATTAGGGCCTTGAACACCACCACCCAGCTGTTGTTGGCCGTCCTCTCAAACAATGTGTCCGCAAGATGAGGGACACTCACATTCAGCTCATTGGTGCAATGGATCAGATCTGGCAACAACAGCGAATGAGGACAATTACAAATGGAATACTACTGAATGACATGTGGCATCTTTGTTCTAATAATATATTCTACTATGGCCAAAGTGTGCTTTAGTGGTCAGAGACACGGCCTCCAGCGCACATGCTGCAGTTTAAATCAAGCACAGTCTTTTTTTTAGCAAAAACATGTATCCTTCGTTTACTTCCATGACCAATAAAGTATTAGATCATTACCCTTAAAAAAGATGTGCATCATATAAGCAGTGACTCTAACCTGCAATTAACCATTCAAACTGATTTTTTCCCAAAACAGTGATTAAAAGACCCACACATATAATTGTGTAGTCCTGCTAGACGTTTGGCTGAGAGGAGGGATTTTCCACCCGGGATTTTAAGTGTATGCTAAACCTTACAGGAGAATTTAATGGGCATGTCCCAAATTATTAGGATTTCCCCATTTGAACTGTGAGGTGTTATAGGATAAACCAGAGGAATTACATCCTCTTCATTTGAAGTCTACAGAATGCCACTGAGAGAAATGGCATTTCTTATCTCTACAAGATTTTATCTTATGTAATTCAACTCAACATGACTCAAATGTTCACAATTGGATTAGCCTACTTTGGATAAAGGTTGGGTACAAAATTCTAAATTAAACATTTACGCCCAAAAATCAAACCGAACTGGCGATATGCAAAGACCCATAACATTTTCTATACCAGACAAGAAATGGTTCTTTGAACCAATATCCCTCTGGGTCTAAGGCACTAGTCAGTACTGATGGAAATTAATTGATTGACTGAGTGGACACTATATTGATTGTGTCAAGTAATTATTTGGATAGAAAGAGGCCTAACCCGATAACCAGTAGTTAAATGTAGAGATTATACCTTTTTTATCTAATAATTACTCCAGTTCCACAATTCCATTCGCAAAGGTTGAGATCAAGGTTGGCAACGGCTGCAAATACAAAACTGACCTATAGGTACCGAGCTGACCACAAACTGAAAACCTCAAAGGCTTCCTAGGTAGCCTATACCTTTAGGACAATAAAATTTGAATACTAGCATTATGTATAAGAATGATATTAGACACATTACAAACGGTTTACAATAGATTAACATATTCCAATTTTGCCTCAATATCATTTATGGTACCAATAAGCCTAAACAGAGAACTGACTGAATCTGTATTTTATACAATGAATAAGGTGTAACAAGCTGGTGAAGGCATGCTGTTTATGAACACATTAATGTTTAGCTTTTGGCCTAATATTTCATCATTAGAGTCGCACACCGTGGTCTATAGTCTACTGTAGAAAAACACTGGTACAATGATTGACAACATAAGCTGTGAAAGCCATTGATGCGCAATTATTCATCGCCCAGGTAGAATGTCGAAAAACAGGGACCAAATGGCAGATCTAACATGATGGAGATCATGACAAATACAGTATAGTCTCGAATAATCAATGTTATCAATGCTTTAGTTGCAAATAATTGACTCTGGCGGTGGTGGTCTACTTAACCTACAGTCAAGGTGTTTCTTCTTGGGTCCGCTGACTTCATGCGTCGTGGCCTTGCAGACGGCTTTGCTTATAGCGGATCCTGTCATGCTGTGCTGAGCCGCGGCGATCCGATCCGTGATAGACTGTCCAGACATATCCCAAAGCCAGTTGTCGGGGAATCAGAAATCACAATGTCTTTAATTGTGGCGATGGGGAGCGTGCCCTCTAAAGAAACCTCCCGTCTAACAACAGAAACGTACGCTGACGCGAATCCGATGGCAGAATTCATACGGGGCGGCCAAATAAAATAGACCCGCTACAATCAGTAAACCATCTGCTTTATCAGCGAACTAATATCCCACAGACACGGACTACAGATCTGGATACCTAATAAACGGGTCGCACCGAAATGAGCCCGGGATGATTCGGTTGGAGGTCGCAGTGTTACAATGTATCCCTGTAATCACCTTCCAAGGGTATTGCCGGTTAGAGCGCACAGACGCAACAGTAGTCTACGTGGATACAATGGAGCATCAGCACAGCAGAAAGCATTGATTATCCTTGGATGATGATCACTCGACGTTCGCTCTGATTAGCCTATATGATTGCGGCTGGACTAATATTGAAGACGTTACAAATGGGCATTATTGTATTTTCCTTCAATCTTCCCTGTGTTCGTGTCGAGGTCTTGCAGGAATAATGACTCTTCTTGTTTTTCCATATCCATTAGATGTTGCGCTCCATACGGTCCGAATGCATTTAACCATTTAGCATTTTTTTTTTGGTTGCCGATTATTCTTTTTTTTCAGTCAAACTTCATGTGTAAAATGGCAGTGTGGTCTATGTGAATCAGGTGACTACGAAATGGGTTGATTGGGCGACACAGAAATGGTCGGGGGAGGGCATCTTAAAGTGAAACACTGCTGTTGAATTTTCGGCAGCTGCTTCTTGATTTGAAGTGGATGAAATCTGTCTGAAACTCAAACGGATTAAGCCTGCAGTAGGCCCACGGCCCAATCAGATTCAGACACATCTTAAGACAAACCCCTGGTTTCGTATGGTATTGATCACATCTGTGTTTTGGTGCTAAAACAACAACCTTTCACAAAGCTCTAACGTCACAGTTATCCACTGCTCTGCAGGAATGTGGACTGTGAATTCATGTATGCCTGCATTTGAGACACAACGTCTAACGTCAAATAATATGAGTTTTATACTCAGTCGTATTCGCCCTTTTTAGAAAAGCCTCATTCTGAGTTCCAGTCACGGTGGAAAGGTACCAGATAAGGATGAGAGGAGAACGGATGTCTATAATGCTGTAGTTACATATTAACAACTGTGTATTAGCATTCTGACAACCATGCATTATCAATACCACATATTACATATTTAGTCCATTTGTAGACGTTTTTATCCAGAGCAACAGTAATGAGTGCATACATTTTCATAATTCTCCACACTGGCCGCTCAGGGAAACAAACCCATAGCTTCAGTATAGCAAGCACCATGTCCTTCTCAACTACACAGGTAACTAATATACACACACAATAATGTAGTTGATCCCCAGATCAAGTCGATTTTATTTCAGTAATAGGTCATATACCTGATGTACATTCTGACAGACAATGCCAGGGAAACCAGGTTTTTGGCAGAGAAAAAAAAGAATGATGACAACTCTCATAAAAATAGTTGAAAGACCAACAATTGTTTGGCTGTCAACGTGGGGGAACCAGTTGATTAACACTGAGTTTGTTTGTTGTTTCCTTACAATTTCTTACACAAACAACTATGATATGTTCACATAGAACAATACAATGTATCTCTGTCATAACATATATGTTTTCCATGGCGCTTTTAACTTTTAATTACTTCGAAATGAATTCATTGTAGTTAATCAAAATACATAGAAATGCATACAGAACCAAAAAGGTGTTCTCTTCCTTTTTCTTATTTCTCTTTAATGGGTCACAAATTGCCACACGACCCACACAAAACTCTCTCTTTACGACTGTGGTTAAACCCAGGCAGAACATGCACATCTGGGTCTGAATCCCAGGCAGCACTCTCTTCATTGGCCAAGATGTGTTCAACTAGGCATCTCATCGCAGCTTCAATGTTAGTGTTCTCCTACGAGTTGAAACACAAATAAAAGCAACAGATTATGTACAGGTAAATACCACTATTGCTCTGCACAACCTAAGCCTATTCATATTCATATATTAATGACCCTATGTTATTCAGGGCATTTAACAATGAAAAGCTTTGAGTATGTTATTCATTAAGGTTGTATTTTGTTTCCTGACACAATAATATTCCAGTTGAACAAACATATTGGAAAATGATTTGAAATTGCAGTCTAGTTCATATTTGGACCCTACAACAAATACATTTCTGAACAATTTTAGATGTACATTCATATGAAAAATTTAATAAACACTTTTTTGTTATATTTGAGATCAACAATATTGACTGAAAAAAGGTAATGCATTTTAACAAATAGCACTGAAACATCATACGTTGCAATAAGATTATACCTTGCAAAAATATGAGAATACAGAAATATGAATATTCAATAGCAGGTGTTGCCCCGTTTGGTTGAAATAACTTATGTAGCTGTTTCTTGTAATTGTCTGTCAGTCTCTACATCTACTGAGAGGAATTTCTGCCCACTCTTCTTTACAGTATTGCTTCCTGTTTTTGTCAAATTTGTCGTTGTGGCCATACAGCAATTGACTCACCTGTCCAGAGCACCTTGTTTTAATAGTTTTGTTTTTTACCCAGGTGTTGTTTTAAAAATGTTAATCCTTATACCTCAGGTTGCTTATCTTTCATATTTATAAACATAGTGTTATTAGCTGGTTGGGCTCCCCACAGCTGCCTCCACACCTAAGTGAGTTAGATATTACAGTGTGGCTGTGAATTTTTTGTGTCTCAGGTTTCGTCCATGAGAGGGAATACACACCTTGCCGGAAAATTTTACACATTGCTGTTCACATTATTCTTGGCTAACTAGCCTGTGTCTGTCATATACCCCTGGATAACTCAACGCTTCATTGCAAGTCATTTGTATCACTAAATGTGATTGAATGTGCCAAGCTGGCAGTCAAATATGTATTCTTTATAACAGAGGCCAAAAGCGATCTTCTATTGACTATAAACTGTGAAGTGATAGCAGCCAAATAGTCTGAGTTTTGTTTGTCACACACCCACAAGTAAACAAACCCATACAATGTAAGTGTGTCTTGCCATTGTAAATATACATTTCCCAGTCATAAAGTAGCTCAAAGTTAGCAGTTGGCTGAGACCAGACTATGTACTGAAGCTTTTTCCTATCTGCCTGTGTATCTTTATCCCTCACCTTGGCAGAGGTCTCAAACCATCCCATAAATCCATGTTCCAAACAGAATGCATCCAGTTTGGGCTGTTGGGAGAACACTTGGTCAGACTTGTTGGCCAGAAGCACAGCAGGGACAGGTTTGCCATGAATGAGGGAAACTTTAGTGTCCAGATCATCCTTCCACTTGAGCACGGCCTCAAACGTGGAGGCGCGGGTCACGTCAAACACCACCAATGCTCCTACAGCCTCCCGGTAATACACACGGGTCATATTCCCATAGCGTTCTTGTCCTGAGACAAACAAAAAAGGGTTGATCAGTTCCAGGGCAGCGGTACACAGCAATGATCTGTGTTTTCTTAAATTATATGTTTTTAAAGTAATCTATACTTTAGGGCCTATTGCAATTTGGCACAAGACTAAAGCGCCAGAAAGAGGTCTTTTACCAATTGTCGAGAGAAAGAGAGACTGATAGAACGGAAAATGAGGAAGAGAAACTTCTGACAGTAGTTTCTCTATTTGACTTCTGGAAGTAACTCTCAGTAGGCTATACTCATGTGACTCTAATGAGCATGAGACCAGCTAAGCCCAACACAAGACACATGTATCCACAGTGCACATAAAATACAGGGATAATGACAACATTTTGGGATAATAAATATGAACTGGCTTTTTATGATAAGATGTCAGAAATATATTAATTCATCAATATTGACTTTAAAAAAAAAGAGATTTTACACCCACTCCTCTTACATGCCTGCAGGTATTTGGACGTCAAAAGTTAAAAAAAAAGTAAAAATGTTACTTACCCGCAATATCCCATAGCTGTAGTCGTATTACGTTGGCACTGTCCCAGGGCATTACTTTCAGGGCAAAATCGACGCCAATAGTTGCGCGATAATGTTGAGAAAATATCTGATGGACATACCGCTTGATGATTGACGTTTTACCGACCCCAAGGTCCCCTATGACAAGAACTTTGAACAAATGCTCCTGCTGCATTGCTAAAACCCCAGCTACTGTCTAATTAGGCTGTCTATTGGTGTGGTGCTGATGACTTTCTGTAAAACGGTTTCATAATAGCGACCGACAATTATTTCAAGGGGTTCTACTAATTAGGATCGCATAGCCTATATAGTTTTCAATGTATCTCAACCTGCAGATCAGAAAGTTAACCTTAAATTCTAAAATAATATAAATTATCAGAATTCCGTAAATCGTATTATGTTGCCTACAAATTCACTTATTTTCTATTAAACGTCTGAGCATCCTACGTTATCTATAGTTCTAGCTCCGCTAATATTTATTTCCCTCTCGGAACCACGAGACCAGCTTTGCTGCGGAACCCAAACACATTTGAAAAGTGCCAGCACGATGCCACACCCTTGTTGATACCCTGGAAAACCCTTCGTCTGGTCAGTATTTAGTTCACAGGCTACATGCATTATTTATTTATTTTTTGCACATGTTTTCCAACAGATTACCCATATTTGGGACAAATGATCAATGGAATACTGTCATGTAAAACCAACATTAATTTGTATTTTTATTGATTGATTGCTGGAAATATGTACTCACTGTAGACAAGGAGTTGATTCGTGAAAGCATGCACTTTCGAAGTTATTGTAAAACGATACGTAGCCTACAATACCTGATTGCAATTTTCATTGTAGAGATATAGCCTTTGTAAAGTTAGTAAATCAGTTCTTAGTAAATCATTGTTTATTAGATTCGGTTTAGCAGAAACAAAATTTAAAGGACATTGTTTTTTTCTCATGTCATTATAATTATAGAACTAAAGTTACATACCACGTCATAGCACAAATGTATCACACTCGTGGAAAAAGGCGAGTCAAAACAAACACGTTTCTTTTCCGCTGGGTTGCTGTCTAGGTTATTACGGTAACGGTGCTGATGAGGGATGATGCTGTCTAGGTTATTACGGTAACGGTGCTGATGAGGGATGAGTCAGGATACGGGGTGCTGTTGTTACTGCCATTTCCTCCTCAGCGGATTTTCACAAACATCTTTCTATCCTGATACGAAATGCCCATGAAATGAAACCGTCGACCATTTGTAACGAAGGCCACTACCATATTTAACGTCTAACTCGCCATTATGAAAGTCTTACAGATCCCTGTGTAGAATAAAATATCTAAACGATAGTCTACGTCAAGGCCTATTTGCGGATCACTACTTGGGGTAAAACAATCCTTCACTAAGCCTCCTATAGAATCATAGTCTAAGAGAGTATCTTCGAAAGAAAATGTATCTCAACACGATGGGGTTTTCTATTGCCAGGCATTGATCGTTTATCTAACAAGGTAATTGCGCGTTGTGTGCTATGTTACCATCTTCTGATTTAGAGATATTGCTTTTTACAATGTTTTAAGGGTGAATTAATAAATATTCTGTTCATTAGAAAGGCTATAGGTTGTAAACAACATTTTTGGTGATTGTTTTTTTTATATTGCTTTCACGAGAAAATATATATATATATATTTGAATGTTAATGCACCTGAGAAGTTTTGTGTCCTGTTTTATATCTTCGGAAGCAGAACATGCGAGGGTTGTTTTGCAGGTGCTCCTGGTGCTTCCGCGCATTTATCGTGGAAAAAGGAGCGGCCTTTCAAATATAAGCTTTTGCAGAATAGGCCACCGGTTATCCGTAGACACCTACTCGTGCGCTGTAGTTATTGAAATTCAAAATGAATAATTCAAGCCTACTTATTAACATTAGTACATTTTGGATGTTTGTGCTGCGCTCTCTCACGTCCTCACGAGTAGGCCTTGAAAAGATATGTGGACCTAAAAGCTATTTCACACAGAACACCATCAAAATGGAACTACCCTGTTTACACGGATGGATATGTGGGTCAATAGAATGGTTAATAAGAAATAAAGCAGTCGGTTTTGTAAGAAGCAGAACGACGGGTGAAATGTAACCACTCTGAAATGTATAGACAGGTTTATGGATGCAGTTGTATCAAGTAGCCTTTACAGAGTAACACATAGCCTTTACAGAGTAAAACAAATATGTATTCTGGGTTTTGATGGTGTTTGACAGTACACGTTAAACCTGTAGGCTACTGTGCAAAATGTCTCTGGTCACCTGAAAAAGTGCTTTGAAGCCATTTATCGCTGCAGTATTTTTATTTAGTTTGAAAAAATACGTAACTTTATGAATACAAATTAAAAATGAACATTACAAAAAGTAAGAAAAAATGTAAATGAAAGAATGTCATAAAGACATTAACAGAAACTGGGCAAGTTGAAAAAAGAAAACAAAATTGAAGACACTAAAGCTGTTAGCATCTGATTAACAATATTTCAAGGTCTCCATCTAGAGGAACAGAAGGACATCAGTTGAAGTGCCCTCTCATCTGGTAGAGTCCTCTGGCACGAAAGTACACACTTAGACTGAGAGAAATCTTACAATAAATCTTCCTATTTCTGCACAATAATGATATCTAAACACTCTGCAAAGAAAATTTGCTCCTACCTAGTATATAGGCATGCACATAAAACACCCGCAGTAGTGGATCAGCCAACACAGAGTCACACTTTAAAGAACAAGAAAAAATCTGCCAAAGTCAAACATAAAATAATGATATATCCTGCAAGAAGCTACTCAAAAAATTACACAGCCTACCAATATGAATTACACCAGTATTGCATTTTCAGGGTGAACACAAAATACTTCCTTGTTTCTAAAAGACACAACCGTATATGTTTTTTTTACTTTTCTATGTATTCATGTATATTTTTGTTTACTTTAAGTTTTTTTTATTTAATTGCCTTATATGTCACAGAAAATGTTCTCTGATGGCTAAAGACTTGCACAGTAGGTATTTTCATTTAAACCAAAAATGGATGTACCAACTAAGGATTCTAACATTGCATTTCCACAATAACATAAGCAGCCACAATCTGATACCGGTGATAATATGTTAGTTATTTCTTCCATAGATTCTGTGAGAGATGGAAGCGATATGGCTGTACCAGTTTCGACTCATCATCATTGGTGACTCAACAGTAGGAAAATCATGTCTGATCCGGCGATTCACAGAAGGACGCTTTGCACAGGTATCCGACCCGACTGTTGGTGTTGACTTCTTCTCGCGTTTAGTGGAGATAGAACCAGGCAAACGCATTAAACTTCAAATCTGGGACACTGCTGGACAAGAACGTTTCAGGTGATTTATCTATCTTCCATTGAAACACCAGTTCATATATAGTAAATGCATGTTTTGTTCATCGACAACTGTACATTTTCTTAAACATCATTATATTATTTAATTTGTTTTATTGATCTCGTAGCCAAATGTTATTTTTGAGGAAATGAAAAGAAAATCCAACATAAAGTGTTTTAGGAAAGTAGTGGGCCACCACAAGTCACCAGAACATCCTCAATGCACATTGATATAGATCTCTACAATCTTTCTTTGAAAATATATTTCATAATTTGGTGTTTTGATAATGGTGCTATCTCAGTCCAAATTCTTCCAAAAGTGATGAATTTGGTTGAGCTCTGGTGACTGCAAGGGCCCTAGCTTATTATTCAATTCATTTTCATACACATCAAACAATACAGTGAGCCCTTATGCACTGTGAGTGGAAGAGATCCAGTATGGAACGTACGGTGGCCCTGAAGTGCAAATCACAACGGCAAATAGGAAAACACAACGGCAAATAAGAAAACACAAAGGCAAATAGGAAAACACAACGGCAAATAGGAAAACACAACGGCAAGTAGGAAAACACAACGGCAAATAGGAAAACACAACGGCAAATAGAAAAACACAACGGCAAATAGGAAAACACAACGGCAAATAGGAAAACACAACGGCAAATAGGAAAACACAATGGCAAATAGGAAAACACAACGACATTAACTTCAACCGGAAAAGGTAGGGCCTATCTAGCAGAGAACGGACCCTTGTGATTGGTTGACAACATATCAACTATTACGTCGTATGTATGCCCTGCATCAAAATAATTCCTAACAGTGCCGTAACCAGGATTTTTCAAATACCGAGGTCAAAAATACCTCCCCCCTTTTTTAATCAAAATAAAATAAAAGTCTGAGTTTGAATGTTTGCGAAATGCTGCTAACCTACCTGTAATATAGGTAGTATCAGGGGCGGACTGGCCATCTGTGTGATCTGGTACTCCATCACACACAGTTATCACTTGTAATTTACCACCAATCTGTTGGAGTTGTGGTTAGTGCGCTCGGCTGTGGATCAAGGTTCGATTCCCCCTACCAGATGCCATATTATGTCTTTAGATTTTATTTTCTGAATTCTAATGTTGACCATGTGTATGATGTATTTAAAACAGCTAAACTTTAACATTTTAGCTCTAAAATTCCACATGCAGTAGCTAATATTAAGAAATATGTTGTGCTTTTACTTTTTTAGTCCCAGCCCGTCCCTGGGTAGTATCAGCTGGCTTTTTTAAAGTCCCATTCATTAAAGCTGTATAGTATTGCAATCGAAGTTCGCACTAATTCTACAATTCGAAATTCTAGTGAAATGCACCTAGTCGTTATCTAAGGGATTATGTTCAACAAATACTGAATATCATCCATGGGCCATGTCTGTCTCATTCCGCGCTCACAAGAGTACAAAGGTATAGGGAAAACATGACATGGATTTCAGGAGAAATAACTTTTGTTAATGTGTAAGGCAAGTCAAATGGATTTGTGAAATAGACCGACCGGGATTTTATATTTTCGGTGCTGAAAAGAAAGACGTTAGGTTTTAGCAGTCACATCGATATTGCCCGCATAATCATACAGTAGCCTATGATCAATATGGGGTGGACCAATTGTCCTTCTTTGGATATTGGGGGGACGTGTCCCCCCCCCCATAGGATTACGCCTATGTGTAAAAATATATATTAGACGAGTTAAGTCCTGAAGACAACGACTACAGCCAACTATTTCTGTTTTGACTGACAAGACAAGTAGGCTACGTGTCCGTGACGACAATCCGTAGACTTCTCGACTCGTCGGCTATTTTCATTCACAATGAAATTACTCAAATAATATATATCACAGAAAATAATACCGAGGATATGACCTCGGTGTCCTCAATGGTAGTTACGGCACTGCTTCCTAACAATATGAAGTATCTTCGGTACTCATGTTTTAAAAATATGCGCTTTTTATGTTTTTCACCTCTCCTTCCTGTTAAAAGACAGACAGTCCGTCTGTCCAATCACAAGGGTCCGTTCTCTGCTAGATAGGCACAACCTTTTCCGTTTGAAGTTAATGTCGTTGTGTTTTCCTATTTGCCGTTGTGTTTTCCTATTTGCCGTTGTGTTTTCCTATTTGCCGTTGTGTTTTTCTATTTGCCGTTGTGTTTTCCTATTTGCCGTTGTGTTTTTCTATTTGCCGTTGTGTTTTCTTATTTGCTGTTGTGATTTGCACTTCAGGGCCACCGTAGGAACGCCCTTCAATGTAGCTTTGATCCTATTATCTTGCTGTCTTGATCACTGACAATGGGTCAACTGGGCCTGCATGCATCGGATTTTTATAGAATCCACAGAGAATGATAGATCATTGCTTAATTAGATCATACAGTGCACCTGTGTGGAATAATCTGTGTTTGTTGTAGTAAATTATTCAGGTTTTTCTTTTTTATTGGTCATCCGCCTGTAATTTCTTTGTCCCTCTTACCGTCTCTCAATTATGTCTCTTTTCATTGCCTACACTTGTACCTCTCTAGGTCAATTACCAGGGCTTACTACCGTAACTCTGTCGGAGGGCTGCTTCTGTTCGACATCACCAATCGTCGCTCTTTCCAGAATGTGCACGAGTGGCTGGAGGAGGCCCGCAGTCATGTCCAGCCACATAACATTGTCTTCCTGTTGGTGGGCCACAAGTGTGACCTGGAGTCCCAGAGACAGGTGAGCCAGCAAGAGGCTGAGAAGCTAGCAGGCGCCTATGGCATGCGCTATGTGGAGACATCGGCCCGGGACGCCATCAACGTTGAGAAGGCGTTCACCGAGCTAACGCGGGACATCTTTGAGCTCGTTAAGAGCGGTGACATCAACATCCAGGAGGGCTGGGAGGGAGTGAAGAGTGGCATTGTTCCCAATGTGGTGCACTCTTCAGAAGAGGTCACTAAGAGTGACCGCCGGTGCCTCTGTTGAATGTCCTGTCAGTCTTTTAGGTGTCGCCGCTGAAATCCCATGTCGTCCCTTAACACAATGTCCAAATAGCTCCCAATCTTTGTACCTGCCATTACTCACTTCTACCATGAATAACGTACGGTAAAATCTGCTCTAGTCTACCGCCGAATAAACCAATCCTTGTGGTCTGTTTTACCTGTTACACACACACTTGAAAGACAGCAGGAAATGGCCTGTTTTATCACTTCAATTTCCTCCCTGTATGTATGCCTCATCTTGTCCCCTACAGAAGGAACACAGCTCCAACTTTACAAGTTTGTCCTGTGGTTGGGCACTCATGCTGAGGCAGCCTCACCATTCTATTACTGTACCGACGCGTCCAAAAAAGGAGGACACAGAAGGTATCTCTGCTTTTTTCACCCTCTATGGAAGGAACCAGAGCACATCGGGAAGCATGTGTTGTGTTGTGCTTTATCACGCGTGGAATGGCGCAACACATTAACGAGGGGAAACTGATCGCACCAAGAGCTCTGTTATCTTTCGTCATCGTCTTTTTTGATCACAGACAGAACCAAAGCTTGTGTGTGCGCTGATGAACTTGACAACAGTGTTTCTATAGAACATATATTTGTATGCACAGGGCCTTTGTACACTGGAGTGTGGATATGCACTGTGATATGTTTATTTAATTTTCCTTAATCGTTGCTTATTAAATGCCCAGCTAATGATAAGAGGTAAGCACAAAATTGGCTCTTTTAGCCACCTTATTCATTGATAACAGTAATGGAGAGTTAGGATGTTTTCCTTTTATTTTGAACACCTTCAGACTGCGCTCATGTGTTATTTTACCAACAACCTGCACTTGTTCCACATTTCTCAACCCTTGGTACCTCCTAAGATATATATTATTTTACTCAGTGCTTGTTTGCACACTGCAATTTCTGGGTCATTTGTGATCCAATATTTGATGATAGTACCCATATTTATGCATAGTTCCTCCAATACAATGTTAATGCAAGCCGACTATATTAGAACCTCACCGGGGTTCACAGTACCTATGCAGCAAGAAACGGACCATGTTTGCTCAAATGGAAGGAAGCCAGAAGGATTGCATTGCCCTGAATCGTGGTCTCTTCTCCAATCTTGAACTAGAGGGCTGTACCTAACCACACCTGTTGAGTTGCTATTTCATCCATTTAAAATGAGGTTTTCCAAAGATTTACAAGTCTCTTCATTGATGTTTTTTTATTACATGTTGTAAATAGCCAAGACGTACAGGGTACATGCAAGGTCATTTTAGTGCGATCGGAATGGAAAAATACAGTTTTACCCTGTATTTCAATATCAGTAGGCGTTAATTTACAGGGACTAACGTGGAAATTAAGGTAGACAATGCAGGGAATAAGTGTTGCTTTGATCAGGGAAATATGAGAGCTTGGCTTCCTATTTTTTCAATGTAGTCACACACCGATTCTGAAAGGAGAGAACGTACTGGGCTAGTCATATAGAGACTATTAGTATCTATTATACATGCTTTATTGAGCCTTCATGTGCACCAACACATGAAAACCATATTATGTGCTAAATAAGTCACCTGATAACCCGATAACTTCCCAGCACTGGCATTAATGAACTGTGTGTTTCTTTACGAACCACTGTATTATTAGAATGTGGAGAAAACATTCAGCCAGACATTCTTGCTCTAAATGATGTGTGCCTACATGCACAATGTAATGATTAGGTTTTTAAATGACTGTGAAAAATGTCTCCATAAATCTAGTCAATGAATCTGACTTTTTATTTGAAAGCAAATTAAAGGACACCGCGTTTGTGTTTGTATCTATTTGTTTATAACAGTCAGGTTAAAGCTTGCCTGCTTATCAGTACCTTAAGCATTCAAATCGCAAAATGTTATGTGTCTAAGTCTAGGCTCTTTTTCTGCCATCTTAGTATGATCCTATTTTATTAATACGATATGAACCTTATTGGATGAACCTGAAAGTTATCATCCTATCACTGCGATTATGCAAATATTGGAAAAATGTAACCGTTACCCCGTTGCTAAGCAACTGTTTTTGTCTTTCCAGCTGGAAACATATTATGAAAATGTGCTAGCTCTTGTCTACGTTCTCAACAAAAAAATGAAACTTCCCTAGTTGTGTTGTATAATCATAATGATATTATAGAGGCACCATATGTGATGAGGAATGTAAGACAATTCCTCCGGTACGCAGATGATTGCTAGCTACCTCAGTGAGTTATTGTTTGACTGAGTTAAGGTACTTAGCTAGCTAGCGGACTATACATGACAGTACTAGATTAATTAAACGACAGTTAATGTATCCATTGTACTCCCTAGCATTATACGAGTTTGAATTAATTTGAACTGAGAACTCTGTGTACTACGCAGTACCTTATATAAACACAAGAGGAGGACAGCACACTAACGTGAAAACGAAACCTAAGGTAAGACTGTGGTGACCCTGGTTTAAAATGAAGTTACAGAAGTTGTGCCTGATGCATCGAAGCATGACTACACAAGAACATGCGGTCCTATAAAAACTATTTGTTTTCTGTTTCTGTTCTACAAATATGAATCTAACATGTTAGTAGTTTAAACAGCAGCATATTACTAATACTAGACAAACAAGTTTGTTTACATTCGAAAATCAAGACAGCAGTAGGTCACATAACACCCTGACTTCTGCATTGTTCATTTGCTTTATTTATTATGACTATGAAAAATAAACTGTAGCTCGTTGAAGGTTAAGGCTACTGGGTACATTTGTGCTTGTTAGGTTTCCCTTCACCAATACAAGTTTACACAACGAACTACCAGCTAGCAATCTAAATATGAGTAACAACCTGAATAAGCAATAATATGAATAAATATTTTGTCAGGTTATTTATACCAGTTAGGTATATTTCCATAATATTATATCCTGTAACGTCATGCTGCAGGGCATGTTTAACACAACATCTGGAATAAAATGCATTGCATGAGGGACAATCAGATTCCCTCCCTTTTGCAAAGATTGCATCATCACCCCCGTCATTACTCATCAATAATCTTCAATTGCTGGGAAAAAACAACTATCAAATGTGTTTGTATTGGCGATGACGCAGGTTTGAATCAATATGTTTGTAATCTGTGTGTAGGTGTGTTTCTACCCAAGTTCAGCCTTGCCCCACCCTTGTATATTATAATTGCTCGTTGCCTATAGTAGCTAAAGAAAGTATTCAGACCAATTCACTTTCTGGACATGTTTTAGTGTTAGACTTAATTCACAATCATGTCAACAAGTAAATACTCTGCCTGGAAAGTTGCCTTTTACATACAGTTAGTGTATACCAAAAGTTTTCCAAATCCACTTTCCAGTGATGTACTTACTTTCTCCACATTATACTGTAAAATTGCATAATATTTTTCTTTATCTGATTGACATACAACAGACTATCAATTCATTGTGACCATTTGTTTTGCCAGACTACACACTGGTTGTTAAACACTTCAGAATCCATCAAAGCTGCTAACGCTTTAAGAAACCAAGCATCTTTCAGGTGTACATTTGAAGTGCCTTTAAAATTCTAAATGGTCACCGATTTTAATGTGTATTGACTGTCGTATGAGATTGTGGGAAAAAATTATCTGAACTCCAGAAAACATATGAGATTTGCAAACAAAATGTGCATAATCTAAAATAACTTAACAGAAAGATTTTATTTAGAAAAGACATTAAAAATACAGTTCATTTACACATGATAGGCTTATATTTACAGTATAAAACCAAAGATAAAAATATAATTGATGTTTATATGACAGCATTAATAGTACTGAGCTTCAAGGCTATATGGCTTTCTGTGTTGGTTAACCAGCCACTGGGATCTTTAAGGTGGCAGGTATTTTATTTTAGAAACCAGTATATTTCGTTAAAAGAAACACCAGAAGCACAGCTAAAAACATATTGTAGTATACAGTTGGTACTACAATATCTTACATTAATTATCCACACCAACCAGTGTCTTTGCATCTGCACACAATTATTTCTCCCTCAAGTCATACACCCAGTATCCTTGAAAGCGGTTCTCTATTTCACACAAATTTGGTTAAGCAGCATCGCTACTAGGGATTTTTACAAGTGAATAGAATCACGAGTGATCTCTCAATTATTTTGGTGATGCGATAGCTTTGCCATATACAGTTGTACATTAAATCAACACCGAAATTAAAAGAACTTAAAAACGGTACATTTGAAAAAGCAATAACATCTACAAAGCACATAAGTTAGGGGCAGCAGATACCAGTGAGCGCACTGTACATTTCTGGGTAGAGCATCAGCTTAATGATTAAAGCATGTATGCCCTCAGTGAAAACTTTGCTTGCTATAAAAATGCATTTGTTATTTGAAAGGCAAAACAAAACTATTCATAAAATAATTCTACACCAAAACCATGACTCTTGACTCAATACAAAGCTTGTATCCAACTAATACAGAAATGTCTTTGTTTAGAAGCACCACACTAAAGAAACCCATTGTGAAGGGAACTCACATAACTGTTATAAACCCAATTGAAGAGCCCTTTAACTAGTCAGATATGAAGCAAGTGAAAATAAAAGGTTCGAACATGGTTTTGCTCTTAACACATTGTTTAAGCATCAAATCAATCGTCGTTTTTTTTCCTTTTGTTTGGCTGCATATGAATTGTTAGCTGTCATGATATGCCAGTGATGCATTTCTTGTAATTTCTCCTCTGTAAGTGGAGATCACAGATTACTGATACATTCTTAATACATGTTAATATGTATCAGCAACCTGAAGCAGTCGTCAGAAACTGAACACAGTTTAAAATCAAGGATAGAAATAACTGCATGAGAACAAATCGCCCTGTGAACTCTGGATCTGTAGAGAAAGATCCAGCATTCTAGATAAGGCTCTTGTGCTCATGTCCATATGAAAGGGGATTTTGCCAATGTGTAAATCAACCCATGAATAGAAATGCATTGAGGGTGGTAAAAGGCTAAAACATAGCCGAGAATATGAAACAAACACAGATTGACCCTGATAAGTTTAGATGAAAATCATATACATACATATAATTCTTTAGAAAAAAACTCAAGACGTATCTACATGAAAATTAGAACGTACATATTTGCTTTGACCATATGCAAAAAAACATAAATAGTAATATAACTATTTACTAGAAATACCAGTCGTTACTGGCAACGGGTTGTTCGACAAGCCTCAAGCTTCATAGGTAACGTTGTTATTTCTGTGGTGAGATTGCCATTATTTTGCAAGAAGCTAATTTCAGCAGTTCAAACTACTTTCTGTGGTTTCTAGTAGCTCAGGGGTTTTGGGACAGGGGCGAAGGATTTCTAAATTTTGTCACCAAGCCGACCAGCAAGGCATTAAACCCCATCCAATATTGCAGTCCCAGATTGTGTGCAATTGAATACAATAATTTACTGCTTTCATTTTCTTACCCAAGTGCACTGAGACAGACTGAGTAAAATTGTAAACCAAACAGACCCACTGGTACCCTGTATATACGCATGAACCTAAACAACAGAGTCAGTAGGAGGCCAGGGGCTAACAATTAAGAGGCACGGCCACGTAAAAACAGCAACATAACCACTAATAAATAAGATAACTAGAAATGTTAATAGCCATGTTCTGCCGTTAAAAAAAGTGAACTTATCAGCTATGTCACACTGCATCAACACGGGCATCCCGAAATTTAAAAAACAAACAGCAAATGCAGAGACGTGACGCAGAGTCTTTCAATTTGCCTTCAATTCAGAGGTAAAAAATGTCAGGGTTAAGTCTCATTCCCAACTGTGGTTCAGGGGCTCATCCTTTACATCTCGCTGTCGTTCGCCTGTGTGTAGATGGGCTTCTTCTTGTTCTGCAGGGCGGGGGAGAAGCTGCTGGCCGCCTCACCGCTGTTCCTGATCCCGTAGGCAAAGTAGATGGCGAAACCTGGCAGGGATTAGCAAGACGGTTACAGGAGCGCACAGAAATGAACGTGATTGGTCAAAGTGACCGAACATTTCACTTTGGGGTGTAAAGTAGCAGAACTCACCGATGGCCATCCACACAGCAAAGCGGCACCATGTGGCAGCGTCCAGCTGCATCATGAGATAGATGTTGACAAAGACGCTAAACAGAGGCAGCCACGGCAGCAGGGGCACCTATGATTGGACGAGAATGGTCAGTCATCACTTTATCCCTGTGTTGAGCCGCGTTACTGGTCAGGCCAGATGCTCGCCGCTAGTTAAAATGAAAGTAGAGAATTACCTTAAATGTGAGGGCTTCCGCGCTCTGGGGTTGCCTCATGATGATGACGACGCAGAAACAACAGAGCAACGTCAAGATAATGCACACGATCACCCAGAGAAGATGACCCTCCATCAGATCATCCAGTTTCACCGCCAGCACCACACACAGCACAGTGATGAGCAACGCTAAAGGACAGACAGACAAGAGAGAGGCGAGAGAGACAAAGACATAAAGAAAAACGTCAAAATGAGCTTTGTCAATATCATGGTCGACTGAGTCAAAACCAAATGAGTAGTGCAAAAGGGCTGTCACTCACATATAACGGCAGTGGTTATATAGACGATGTTCCCAGTGACATTCGTAGGCAAATTACTGCTGGGTGCGAGAAGGAGGCGGAAATTGAACCTCTCCTTTGGGGGACTGTCCAGCTCCGGGCTGTACTCGTCACCGCTGTCCCCCCCGGAGACAGCAACGATTTCGCCTCCCACCAGCTCAACCAGCTTCTCGCTCTGACTGGACGAGCTCAGGGTCCCTGGCTGGTACCTGGACACACACACACACACACACACACACAGACACAGCCTATTAGCCACCTAATCCATAGAATGCATTCGCAATACAGCATGAGTGCTTTAACATATAATACAAAACGATATGAGTCACTGACCTAAGAATGAGCACACAGATGGCTACTAGTGAGTAGGCCAGCAGAGTCCCTATAGACATGAGGTCAACCAGTGCAGCTAGGTCAAAAAGGAAGCCCATCAGTGCTACAGGATGAGGAGACAATAAGCATTAAAGTCAAACAGACTAAAGCAACACAAACTACAATTATTTACTTTCATATAAAACATGACTCTTCACAGCATTTTGAAACAATGGAAACCAAAAAAATATGCATTCCAACGATAAGAGAAACAGACCTCCCTCCCGCTGTTATACGTTTAGAGTTTCTCACAAGACGACAAACACTGGGAACAGCGGGAATCGACTAACGTGGAGCAGGACCGTGTGAATGAGGTAAAGGGCAGAGGCAGGGGCCTAACTCACATGCCACACAGCCGGAGACGATGGTGGCCATCAGAGGTGTCTTGGTGCGAATGTTGATCTTGGAGAGGCCACGAAACAAGAGGCCGTCCTCAGCCATGGCGTAGATGACCCTGGGCATCGGGAACATCGACCCAAGCAGGCTGGTGGGACAAAAAAAAACAAATGTCAAAAAGCGTTTGTAATAAATTACATTGGCTTCTGAAAGCATTCAAACCCCTACACTTTCACCATGAGATATTTAATCAATTATAAAATCAAGTCTACAACAGGAAGAAACGTATGACTACTGCATTGGCATGTAATACAGCTAATGCCAACTGCGCTAGAAGAAAACTGAAACTAATAAGCGGTTGCCGAAGCGCTACTGCTAAAGGGCAAACATCAAGACCAGTGTGTTACAAGATATGTTCTGAGTTCTCGACTCAACTGACCTGGTGGAGAGGGCACAGAGAGAACCCACAGCGACAATGTAGTGAGCCGGAGCCCAGCCCACATAGCTGAAGGCCACTGGCAGTGGGCTCTGGGTGTTCAGCAAGTAGTAGGGCATCATGAGAGTGAGGGCCGCGGACACCCCAAAGTAGGCAAAGAAACAGATGAGCAGGGAGGCCACGATGCCAACAGGGATGGAGCGCATTGGGTTCTTAGCCTCTTCGCCTGGGGGTAAAATTAAAAAGAGGCCCAAATGTTATTTCTGAGGAACCCACTACACTTCAAAGCTCTACACTAACCGGAGTCAAAATATATACAATCTCTCACAAGAGTACATTACATTTTTGTAATTATTTTATTATATCTTTTCATGTGACAATAATGAAGAAATGACACGTTGCTATAATGTGAGTTTAAATGTGCTGTCCCTTCAAAATATCTCAACACACAGCCATTAAACCGCTGGCAACAAAAGTGAGTACAAATTGAAAATGTACAAATTGGGCCTAAAGTGTCAATAATTTTTGTGGCCACCATTATTTTACAGCACTGCCTTATGGAGTTCACCAGAGCGTCACAGGTTGTCACTGGAGTCCTCTTCCACTCCTCCATGACGACATCACAGAGCTGGTGGATGTTTGAGACTGTGCACTCCACCTACCATTTGAGGATGCCACACAGATGTTCGATAGGGTTTAGGTCTGGAGACATGTTTGGCCAGTCATTCACCTTTACCCTCAGTTTCTTCAGCAAGGCAGTGCTCGTCTTGGAGGTGTGTTCATTATCATGTTGGAATACTGCCCTGTGGCCCAGTCTCGGAAGACAGGGGAACATGCCCTGCTTCAGTGTCACAGTACATGTTGACATTCATGGTTCCCTCAATGAACTGTAGCTGCCCAGTGCCGGCAGCACTCATAGAGCCTCAGACCATGGCACTCACACCACCATACTTGATTGTAGGCAAGACACACTTGTCTTTGTACTCCTCCTCTGGTTGCTGCCACACACCATCTAAACCAAATATGTTAATCTTGGTCCAGTAATCCATGTTCTTAGCCTGCTTGTCTTCAGCAAACAGTTTGCGGGCTTTCTCGTGCATCATCTTTAGAAGGTTTCCTTCTGGAACGACCAATTTGATGCCGTGTGTGGCTTATGTTCTGAGCACTGACAGGGTGACCCCCAACCGCTTTTTCAGATCCTCAGAGAGTTCTTTGCCAAGAGGTGCCATGTTCAACTTCCAGTGACCAGTAGGAGTGTGAGAGCGATAACACCAAATGTAACACGAATGAGTCACATGACACCAGGGATAATTGGGCACATGATAAGATATAATCAAAGATATAATCAAATATTTACAAAAATGTGAGGGGTGTTCTCACTTTCGTGAGATACTGTATGTATGGTTGACTAGCGCAAATGTGGTTCATTGTGCAACAATCAAGAATCCAAGATTTGCTTGGACCTAAAGTTCCACATCGCAAAGCAGGTGGCCCATATCTACTGTTGAGCTCTAGTGCAAAGTAAACAACTCACTTGTGGTGGCGATGCAGTCGAAACCCACAAAGGCATAAAAGCAGGTGGCGGCGCCGGACAGAATGCCCCTGAAGCCAAAGGGAGCAAAACCACCTGTGCCAAAAAGTTTATCCACAACTCTGGAGGAAAGAAAGATTAAGCAAGGGTCAATTACTGTTACATTACAGACAGTTAATCCAGGTAAGCCAGGTGAGCATTGGAATGATGCCTAAATAAAATATTGGGTGGCCAATCCAAACAGACGACTCACTCCTGGGATATGCTGGAGGCGTTGGTGCTGTTGTGGAGTTTAGCATAGTTTTCAATAAAGTCCTCCTGGGTGAGGTTCCAGTTGGCCGTATTTCCCTTCACAAAGCCAGAGATGATGACGAAACCGAGCACCACTAGGTTGATTCCCGTGAAGATCTTATTCACCAGAGCCGATTCGCTCACGCCAAACGCCAGAAGCCCTGAAGAAAGCAACATTGTGGACACACAAAGTCACATTGTACCTGTGCTCATTACAAAGCAGCACAGACAGTCTTAATGACAAAAGGTGTTACTAGCCCTGGTTAACGTCTGGCAAATTCTCTGGAGACTGGAGTTCTTACCTGTTAGCAAGAGGACAAGGATGAGTGCAAACAAGTCTGGGTATTCAGCCAGCACGCCACCCGGAACCTTCATAGACATGAATTGCCTAAAGAAGTTTGAAATCTTCTGCTCCACCAAGTTATCGAACGTGGAGCTCCAGGCTCGAGCCACGCTGGCGGTGCCTGACGGACAAGACAACGCTCACATTACAACCAGATCTAAACATAAGTTGGTCTAGAAAATAAGGCATTACACAGCTTCCCCATCACGCAATAGAAAGCCTTGGCAGGCATTAAAACCACCTTGTCTACAAACTTACCGATGACATATGAGAGGATAAGATTCCACCCCGTAATAAAGGCCCAGATCTCGCCGACCGTTACATAGCTGTACAGGTATGCTGAACCAGTCTTGGGAACCCGGGCGCCAAACTCTGCATAACAGAGGCCTGCCAGCATGGAGGAGAGGGCTGCGATGAGGAAGCAAAGTACAATGGCGGGTCCGGCCTTCTCCCTGGCCACCTCGCCGGCCAGGATGTACACCCCAGCACCCAGCGTGGCGCCGACCCCCAGGGCCACAAGGTCCAGGGTGGACAGGCATCGGGCAAAGCGCGTCCCTTCATCGGAGCAGTCCAGCGCCCTGCGGCGCAAGAGCATTCGGCCAAAGGAGACCAGTTTCTCTCCCATTGTTGTCTGTGGGGGGGGGGCGAAGGCGAAAGAAGCAATCGATCTGAGCAGTGGGATGGTGTCACTAGATGAGAGGGCGCAGCAGAGACCCTGGAACAAACACAGAGAAAAGCAGGTTAATTAGAATAGAAGTAGGCCCATAGGGAAAGCATGTTGGTTATCAGTTGGTGTGGATGAGGTGAAGTTTGTTTCAGGTGTAATCCTTGTATACAAAATCACTGTTACTCTGGCAACAGCATATACAAAACCACTGCTGCCAGATTAACTGACTGATTCATATGGCCAAAAACAAAAGCGTAAAAACCTCAAGACCTCCAAGGCACGAAAACTATAAAGACCCTATATGGATAGTAAGGTGTAAAAACAGAACAAAAACACTGACCTTCTCTCAGAGTGCACAATACACATCAGAGAGAGAGAAGTTGAGTGCACAACAAAGAAAAAAAAACATTTCTGGTTCTTAGGAATATCTTGTTTACTAACAATCTGTCCATACTTTGTCAAAGAAGCTCTTAGCATTTTTGACAAATTGATTTGTGTGTGCATACTGAGGTTTGTGCTCAGGGAATTCTTCAGTCTTGTCATTTGGGCCACATTGCCTAAAAACATGCATGACATAGGCTAGGTCAGACAAACGCCACGTCATCTCAAGTATATGAAGAGTTAAAGACTGTTTTCCCACGTCTATTACAACCGGCACAGCTCGCAACAGCGGCAGCAGGGTTGGAACATATTATGCCAAAAAAAATGTTGTGTAAGAATGTTGAATGTTGTGCAAGAACGACAAAACAAGAGCATTCAGCAATGTAGTGTTTTGGCATATGTAAAGGCCGACTGACAGATAACGATAGCTCTGGTTACGCCATGCAGAGACCTCTTCAGCTCAAGGACACACAAGCAGCATAACAAGCCACCAATAGTCCATCCATCGTGAGCAGGTGGCCAAAACACGGGAAATACACACACACACGTCTTGTGTTCATAAGTGGCATATTGAAATCCAATTGGATTTTATTTTAATTTAATTTTTTTAGAGTGTATTCTAAATGGGAAAATATATAGGCCCAACTTAGTGGAAGAGGTTTTTGCCCAGACAAAAATATGCGATTTAAAAGGAATATTCTAGTTGGCTCCCAGTTGGATAAAACTGCACAGGAATTCTAACCGAAACATTTTTCTGACATCACATGCCTAAATCAGAAAGCCAACGCCATGCAAAATGGAGGACATGACTAATAAATAAGCGTACCATTTTGATGATAGTCTCTGATACAAAGGAAATATAATTTGGTGCTTAACAAAAGATGCAATCTATTAAATGTATGGTATAATTGAGTCGCAAAAGCTATTGCACCTTTTATGTGCATGGAAAAAATATAGATCGCTGAATCTATAATAAAACGCAGACAAAAAATGCAGACGCAAATACAGCATCACTATCAATCAGTATTGCCATGAAATGCGCCATGTTTTTCAGAAGCTTTTTGTGAAACATTCACAATTTACATATAATCAGCTAGTTAAATTCAGTCAACCACAAATGAATAATATAGCTTTAAGATGTTGTTCTTCCCACAAGCAAAAATGTCAAGGCAAAAACTGTAGGACTATTTACAAAATACTATGTACATGTATACATAAATACCTCACACTCCTTTTAGGTGGACTTTCTTTTTACTTTTACAACTGAACTTGTGACAAATATTTCAGCTGAACTACAACATTGATTACTAGATGTATTTTTATTAGACTATTTAAACAATTTCTTTAATTTCTCTGGCAGCTCTGTTCTAATATTGGTTTCCACTAATTGGCCTTTCGGTATACTTGCATAGCAACAGTAATCACACTGTGACCCCCTCTATGTGCCATCTATGTGCCATCTATGTGCCATCTATGTGCAAGGTTAAGTGATTCATATTACATGAAGATTAAAAGATAAACACATTTAGAACTTAAACATATGCAAATGTCAGCATCTTAGAGACTGCCAACCTGACTAAAAATTAAAGGCACCTATGCCTACAAATGCTGAAACTGTTGTTATTATTAGGCTATTAATATTAATAGCGTAAAATGTTTGGGACTAATAGAACTCAGTGTACAACCTTCCTGTGATTGTCGAAAGACGCTCACAATCACAGAACAACAACAAACACATCCCCCGCCGCAGAATAGAATGGGAAATTAACAACATTGTTCAGAAATAGCAACCTTCATGCATCAGACCGCTGTCTACGCTGGTCAGTATAGCGTACTGTCTCGGGAAAATGGCCAATTACAGATTTGCATGTGGTGCAAGCCCAGAATTGGATCAGAACAGGGTTGGTACAAGAACAACAAGGAAGTACCTACAGCCAACCAGACTCTCTCGACTGTTCGAACACAGACAATAGCTTCCTTTATTTGAGTCCGTGTGGGCTTGGCTTTTCCACATTGTAATCTAAAAAAACGATGTTTAAACAAACAGCATGGCTTAGCCTCCGGAACATTTACACAACACAGACAAGCAGAGAGAGAGACACGGGATCTGCTCTGCTCTCCCCTGAAGAGTTGCACGTGTAGCTGTGTAACGGAGTACAGCGGGCCGGGAACTCGGGAAGGCAGGTGCATCTCCTGCTGTTGGAATGTTCCTACGGAGTCTCTCCACTGCCGGCGCGAGAGACCCCCCCCGCCCCCGGTTCTGCCCACAGTAAGCTTTTGAGATAAGACGCCATGCGTCACCGCGACCAACTAGGCTAATCTTTTACTTGTGGTCGTCACGAGGGTGCCTGGCCTCCCGGGTGTACGTGAGCAGATGCTGGAAACGGCCGGGCATGTTAACCAGGTTAGCATAAGCGCACTGCTCTTATACGATACCAATTGGACAGTTTTATCAAGCGTAGCAGGTTGGCGTCACGAGGATGAAAAGGTTTAGTGTCATTTTGAGGGCGCGCTGGATGTAGTAGTACACGAAGAGCAGTACTACATAAAAAGGCAGTTTACTCAATTAACAAAATTAAGCATTTCGAAAGGCAGTGCTGGGACATGGTTTGACAAAAGGGCTGCTGCCATAACACGCCCATAGACCGCATACAGGTTAAAGACACCAATATCTACCCACTTTATATTGGGTGACCTGTCCCCTTACAGTGACCCAGGGAAGAAAAGAGAATAACAAAAATTGCCTTGTGCCAAGTGTCAAATACAGTATGGAATGGATCTAGACAAAATGTTTTTGTGTGTGTACCCGGCACACTGAAAATACCAGAGATTTTTTTATTTAACCAGGTAGGCTGATTGAGAACGAATTCTGATTTGCAACGGTGACTGGGGATCAACCCCAGGACATCATACATACAAAGCATGCACTCTAGCACCGAGCTACACCAACAGCACCATGAGATACTGCGTGCTTTTCTAAAGTGTAAGAGGATTATCACAAGATAAACAAACCTGTTGCCTCATTATGAACTGTTGCTCGTTCTACACAAAACATGTTTTTGTTTTGACCCTCAATCGCCAACACCTGTTGTTTTTACAGCAATTACAATAAGAGACTACAGTGATTGGCCATTTTTGTATTACTGTATTATGCAGCTGAATAATAGCATATGGAACAATGGAACAAACCAGGAGGTAGACCACCTCAGAATTAAAATTAAAGAGTGCAAAAAATGTGACATATAAATAAAGTTGTAATTTATTGTGTATTTTCCCTCATGTCTCATGTCCATATGACTACATAAAAGTCAATGCATGACTCCTACAATGAAAAGAAAAAAAATATTTTACTCTTTACTATTAGAGAATAACTTCTACACCTACTTACAAAATTAACCAAAAGAAATACTCACGTAAAAAGCCACAACCTAAGTATAATGCCAAATAGTTCCTAAGACTACAGGAAATTATTTGGTATTTTTTGTTAACACCCTCACCTGAGGGACAATACAGAAGAGGAAATACACTTACGACAATTCTGAAACGGCGAGAATTTATGCTAGAGTTTTGCAAATGTGGTTTATAGATGTTTCAGGACTGGGCCTCATCTCTAGCAGTTGCCAAAAAACACTTCTGCGGCATGCCGTGGACGATCAAACTGAACATGTCAATGGAAACGTTACGCATGCGCAAAGGACATTGTTAAGGTGGAATTAACATACCATCTGCGAATGAAACAAAGATTTATGCATTTTTTAAACCTCCAAATCATTAGACCACACACACATCAATTGTGTTCACACCGCAAGATAATACATTAGACTTCGAAAACATAATCCTAAAGGTTAAAGTGCAAAGTTTCTGCTGTGCTTGTTTTACAAGAATTCTCAAGACAGTAATAATCTAACAAAATCCACACGTAGAGAACAAAGGGTGCGGTTTTTTAAACACAACAAAATGCTCCTCGTAGATGGCCCTGGAACCACCATATAGTGATTCATGAGCTCAAATAGAAATTGGACTAGAATGTCTCACACGCATTATGTCAGCACCTATGCCATGGGGTTTCGAGTACATTTTATAGGGTTTTCTGATCCTAATTAGGGATACGATGCTTTGAAGGCTGTGCAGGCACCCTGTGGGTTCGTGGGAACAGTGCCTTTTCTGCATTCTAACCTCACAGGGCAAAGACATCCACCGAGCTACGTGATGGGCGTCTACCTTTCATGAGCCACAGTCAAGTCGAGTTGTCCAGCTGTTTGAAGTTATGAAACAATTCATTTTCTAGTCAAAGAAGGACATACTGCTGTGACTGAACTGTACAACCCCCTCCTGACACTGGAAGGGAGCCAACAATGTCCATACGACCTCCGTGTCCATTGCTTCTGACCAAGCTAGAAAGGCTGAGAAATTGGTGCATATAAACCCATATCCGTGCATCAACTAAAATACTAGGCCGATCAATTTCATATTTCTAAAATCTAAGTCAGAAAAGACAAAACATCCCTTTTAATTGGTCTTCTGCATAATGCCCAATTCGGACATCAAACACCAAAAAAGAAGGTAACTTGGTGCAAATAAAAAAGGAACTGAAGCTATTGCCCAACCATTCTACGATATACATGTGGTAAGACTGTCAAACAAGAGTAATAACATCCTGTTAGAAATTTACAATGTCCATGAGCAAACAGTCAGACAAACAAGAATACAACTTTCAACAGAACAGAACAAGCACAGTTGTATCATTGAATAAACTACGGTGATGTCGTGGTTGTTCATAGTAACAGCCAATACAAATATGAAGCTGATGCAACATCCACAGGCGGTTAGTAACAGGGTAACGTCACAAATACCAGTGGAGCTGGGGAACGTCTTTACACCAATATTTTGTTTTAAGTTGCCTACCATTTGTTTTCTAGACCTAAGTATCTCTCAATCACTACCAACTTCACTGGAGCAACGACTCTTTGTTAACGGAAAATAACAAAACAACGAATGATAAAACACAACAGACATCTCAAATTGGATTTACACGGCCTATCTTTACGAAATGTAGCATTTATGGCGATGTGTTCGTCGACACGCCCTGCCCCAATATATCTAACATTATACCAGGCGATATGCTACGGATATAGAGAGATCAGAGTTAAATAAATGAGGCTAACGCTGGCTAAAGCTACTCGCTAAAATATCAGCACTTGCATAGCAAACAAAATAACATTACTTGGAACATCTTAGACATTCCAGTAAACTATTTTGTTTAAATATTGTAAATAGTTTAATTCTCAAAAATAACAAGTATGTATTCTTTTTACAGTGGGTAACATAGCTACCCTAACTAGCTGCTACTACTACATCTGACAACACACGAGGTTACGGTTGCGTCAGAATTTTTTGTAAGACGTGCCGTTTGTAAGACAACATGAGGTTGTATAAACCGACATTTTTATTGCATTTGAAATGTCATTTACATTACCTTGGGTGTTTATTCTTGTTCGGAGGACAGGAGGCAAAAGAAAATACAGTTCATTTCATATTCGCTGACAAAACATCCCGCTTTCCTTGCGTGTGTGTGTGTGGACTTTTTTACTTCGAACGACGTCAACGTCAATGGGTGGAGCAAACCATGACGTCACATCATTCATGAATTCCAGGCCGGATATGGTGTGAGAGGTAAAACGCTTGTATCAAAATACATCAGAGCATGTTAAGGAATTGTTTCAAACGTTAAGGAGCCGTATGCGCACTCTTTTCACCTGTTCTAACCCGCTTATTGAGTGTAAGGTTGGACACCGCGTCAAACCAAAATATCTTTACGATGCGTTCATAGTGATTTGAGAACAAAGCAGAAGACTTTGAACACACAGGGCAGGATTAACCATTAGGGCAACTGGGCACTTGCCCATGGGAACATTACATCAAAGGGGCACTGCATGGGCTCTGTGAAACAGGGCTTGAATTTAGGTGCGGGGTTGCAGGGATTGCGCATAATTGAAACCATTCCCGCAAGGTTAGTTTTTATAGTGCGAGAAATTCCCGCACAAATATATTTGCTTCATCTCAGACCGAGGTAAATTTGGTTGGATATTGGATATTCAACGGATAGAGGCCGAGATCAGGTTCGGGTTTCCCGCAAGCAGCCTCATTACACCCCGGTGATCCGCCGACAGAAACCTCCGTGTGCTTATAGTTAGGGACCGTCTATAAAGTACAAGTCTCAACGTTATTAATTCAAATCACTATCAGATTGTTTTATAGAGGACACCCAAATTTTGCACAACTTTGTTTTTTTAAGGAAATGGTGTAAGAGACATTTAATAAACATTTAAAAATTGTAAAAATCATCTTTTTTGGTGAAATCACTTGAAAACCTCAATTTACTTTCATATTGTCTACAAAGGTCTTTCACATGTTGCACAGAATTTGGTTTTTCAAAATAAAACATTTTACGTTTTTAAATGCATTTAAATACTGGAAATCTCAATAGTTTTTTTGTGCAGTGACCTACTAACCTCTGTTATTGTCGATTCCACCCCAGATGTGCGCGAACGAGCTGCGAGGCTAAGTTCCACTTATCCGACCGACCTAGCGTCTGTAGCAGACAAACTTATTCAGTTCACTCACTTTGTGTCATCTGACACTTCCCCTGCTCAGTTGTTGCAAATTCTGGAAACGAACGCCCTAAGACAACTTTATACGAATGTATATGTTGCAATCAAAATGTTCTTAACACGCCCTGTTTCTAATTGCGAGCGTGAGAGGTCATTTTCTGTTCTTAAACGAGTAAAAAATGTTTCAAGGACCGCAATGTCACAGAGAAGACTTACTGCACTTTCTTTGCTGGCCATAGAAAATGAAGTTGTTGAAAGTTTGGATTTTGATGATGATGTTGTGCACCAGTTTGCATATTTGAAGTCTAGAAGGAAGGCCACTTAGTAATCTGCTATAATGAATTACTTTAAAACAATGAATCTTTGATAGCATTAAATGTTTTGAGTTTACACAATTTAAGTCAAGGAGTCCAGTGTGTAAGGGTCACCTGTTAAGCAAAGAAAAATATATAAAAGTTAATAGACGTGTATAAGCCTAATTTGAAATGTTGTGTAGACTATGAGTTTTTCCTCTATAGTGTTGTGTTGTTTCCCTTTAAAGCAAAGATAGGCCAATTAGGCCTAATAATAAAATGTTTGTGTGTTTATGAGTTCAGTTTTAAAGAGGCCAGTTCTAAGGCCAAATTGTTAAACAAAATTGTACAAATATTTTCTTTAAGAATATATAGTAGTAGGGCATTAACGTGATCTTAAGTTTAGGGACATGCTCTTGATGATAGAGGGTTTGCGATTGTTTCTTTGGGGCGTGGTTGGGGGGCCCTTGAGTCTTGTTGCCCTGGGCAAAAAAATTGTTAATCCGACCGTGCCCCTGCAACTTGTCTTTCAAATCTGAGCCCGCAGTTTTTCCACATGGTGTCCTTGGACATCATATTCTATGAAAAAGAATTCTATGAAAACAACTAAGCTTTTTAAAATTTGGCAAACTATTTGTATGTTTTTATGAATAATACAATTGCAAGCAGACCATGATAGGAAATAGTACAACACAAGTAGAAATTTTTTCACTATTATATTTCATTTAATTGTTTGGCCTTTCTACTTTCATATTTACAGTTTACCGTTGGTTAATGCCCAACCTTTTGTCCTTGCTCAGTGACATTGACCTCCCTTGAGGCAGGCATTGAGTTGCTCTTTCAATTAACTTCCACTTTATCAAGCTAACAAAACTTCATGTCTTCCTAAATCATCAAGCGGCTCTAGTGAAAAGGCTAAGGCTACAGCCTTACATTCTGGGATAGTAGCTGTATCTGCTGGATTAACACAACACAACTAATCTCACCGCAGCCCCATACAGCTTATTCATTCTGACTGCTTTCATTGCACAGGAGAAGGCTCAAAGAGAGGCTTGTGTTTTTTTCCCTTCCCTAGAGTCAGTCTCAATTCACATTAAACTCAAAACTCCACTGTTCTTTTTTGTTCTACCAAAGCATATCTGTTCACCTCACAAGTATGAGCCAAAATATGTACATACCTTTTGTTAAGCATAGTCTAAGACATGACACGGGGACATTAATTAAGCATGTTTGACTGAAATGGTTTGTACTGTATGCAGAAATTGCCTGGGGCCAGTGAACTAAGCAGTCATACCAGTTGAACCTGCTCTGATCTGGTCAGGTCACCCTCAAATTCCTACATTTATATTTTGCTTCACAAACTGTGTTTTCCAGTATCTGAGAATGTTCTCTTTTAAATGCTCTCACCCATGACATTATAAACTAAAATGTTCAAAATGTATTGCCATAGTTGTTTAATCAATCTTAATGACAAGCAGACTTTTTTCCATTTTACGTAACAAGGTTATAGTTACCAATTCCATATGTTGATTTAGACAACATCTATTGTGTAGTAGAGACACATTTAAAAACTAAAAAGGCAAGTTGCATTGGTTGAATTAAGTACGTATAATCCGGTGGGAAAACGATTGGGTACCAAATGAACCCTCAAAGGTGTTTGGTCAGGAACTCTGAAAGGTTTGAGATAAATAAGCTGGTGAATGCAAAACACCCATGCTGAGAGCAATGCAGATCTAAGCCTATATGCTGTCGAATAAAGAACTAATATTGGTTAGGATTAGGGTCTTTTACTTTGTCAGAAACCACCTGGACAAACCTGAAGATTTCCACAAGTCCATTCTCTGGGCAAATGAGTCCAAAAGAACTATTTGGTTCCTGACCTTAATAAAACCGAGGTGCCTTGGATGGACATGACACGGGTATTACATGCCAGAAACCACTCAAAGAGTGGTCAAAAAGACATAAAAACGGTTAGCGCTACTAGATGCCACAATCTATGAAATTGAGTGGTTCACATCTGTTTGCAAACATTAAATATTTTTTGTTAAGTAAACCACTTTTGTTGAATAAACAATGACAGTACAAAATATGTTTTTGTTTGCATATTTAGAATGGATTTTGGATCTTATATAACAAATATATTGTGCCTTCAGGTTTATTCTTTCAGCACAAACAATCTACTCAATTTCTTGCACACGCATTAAAATGGCTGAAAAACTGAACTACCTAACTGCACATAATATTTGTAGCTTACAAAATATATTTCTGGTTGCTTATAATATCTTGTTATCTTATAATTTTTGTACATAGTGTATATTTCTGATCCTTCGCCTATTTGTATTGGTAAAAGGGATGCAATGTATAATTGTACTACATGTAAGTTGAATTAAAATGTTTTGGCAAGTTTGGTCAGCTTGATTTGTTCCTCTGCCAGGTGTATCTGTGCTTCTGCTTTTTCAGTTTCTTGTATAAAGTGATTCATATAGGCATCATCATTATTTCTCAGCAAAGGACGCTTTCCGCCTCTTTTCTGAACTCCTGACTGCTGGCTCTACCAGTGAGGATCCATGTTGTTCTTCTATAACAGGGCTGAGATCCAGAATGAGTGTGTAGCCTATGTCTACTTTATCTGCTTTATCACTGTTACAAATTTACACAAGTCAAGTGCAAAATATAAATACAAGTATAAACACAAAATGAAACAAGTGTATTATTTGTCCAATTTTTACGTTTTACTACATTTTCTTCCTGGAATCCACCTTGAAATCCTGTTGGGATCAGGATAATCCAGTTTAATACAGTTGGATCAAAGTTATCCAATTCCTACTGACAAGTTTTGAACAACACAAACTGAAGATTTGATCCAGATTAAAACTAGGATTTGATTCCGTGATCGGATTTCAGAATCCTTCTTTCCCTTTTGAACAACCCATTTTTAAGATTTGATCCAATCCGATAACCAAAATCTGATCAGTTTACCCCAGGGGCCAGTTGTTCAAAACATTTAATCAGGATAAAAATCATCCAGATTTGGAAATCCCATTTTTTCTATTCAGGATCAGGTAATCCGTATTTCTTTTATGCCGGTTTTTCAAAGCAACATTGGACTGGATCACCCTGATCCAGATCCAGATACACAGTTTTCACGATAACCAAATCCGGATAACCAGTGGTCTAAATTGAACAACATATCACAATGTGGGCTACCAATCATGTAAAGAACAGATAGAAGAACCAACATGGGGTCACTGTAAGTGTTTTTAATTTTGAGACAAAACACAAAAATAACTAACATCCACTTAAATTAATATTTTCTTTTATTACCCCTCATCTGAGCCACAACAAATTAAAACAAATATGTATTAACAAATACATTGTGGATATATTGAAAACGTTAAACGTATAAACAAAAGGCCAAATTTCCAATGGTTAACGAAATAAAGACTGTTCAGGGTTCTTCATCTGAGGAGGAGAGACCAGCATTTTCAAGGCCTGCTTTTAGGAGGCGGATCTGGAGTTTCGCTTTGGTTTGCTGCAGTTTGGTCAGCTTGATTTGTTCCTCTGCCAGGTGTATCTGTGCTTCTGCTTTTTCGGTTTCTCGTTTAACGTGATTCATATAGGCATCATCATTATTTCTCGGCAAAGGACGCTTTCCGCCTCTTTTCTGAACTCCTGACTGCTGGCTCTACCAGTGAGGATCCATGTTGTTCTTCTATAACAGGGCTGAGATCCAGAATGAGTGTGTAGCCTATGTCTACTTTATCTGCTTTATCACTGTTACAAATTTACACAAGTCAAGTGCAAAATATAAATACAAGTATAAACACAAAATGAAACAAGTGTATTATTTGTCCAATTTTTACGTTTTACTACATTTTCTTCCTGGAATCCACCTTGAAATCCTGTTGGGATCAGGATAATCCAGTTTAATACAGTTGGATCAAAGTTATCCAATTCCTACTGACAAGTTTTGAACAACACAAACTGAAGATTTGATCCAGATTAAAACTAGGATTTGATTCCGTGATCGGATTTCAGAATCCTTCTTTCCCTTTTGAACAACCCATTTTTAAGATTTGATCCAATCCGATAACCAAAATCTGATCAGTTTACCCCAGGGGCCAGTTGTTCAAAACATTTAATCAGGATAAAAATCATCCAGATTTGGAAATCCCATTTTTTCTATTCAGGATCAGGTAATCCGTATTTCTTTTATGCCGGTTTTTCAAAGCAACATTGGACTGGATCACCCTGATCCAGATCCAGATACACAGTTTTCACGATAACCAAATCCGGATAACCAGTGGTCTAAATTGAACAACATATCACAATGTGGGCTACCAATCATGTAAAGAACAGATAGAAGAACCAACATGGGGTCACTGTAAGTGTTTTTAATTTTGAGACAAAACACAAAAATAACTAACATCCACTTAAATTAATATTTTCTTTTATTACCCCTCATCTGAGCCACAACAAATTAAAACAAATATGTATTAACAAATACATTGTGGATATATTGAAAACGTTAAACGTATAAACAAAAGGCCAAATTTCCAATGGTTAACGAAATAAAGACTGTTCAGGGTTCTTCATCTGAGGAGGAGAGACCAGCATTTTCAAGGCCTGCTTTTAGGAGGCGGATCTGGAGTTTCGCTTTGGTTTGCTGCAGTTTGGTCAGCTTGATTTGTTCCTCTGCCAGGTGTATCTGTGCTTCTGCTTTTTCGGTTTCTCGTTTAACGTGATTCATATAGGCATCATCATTATTTCTCGGCAAAGGACGCTTTCCGCCTCTTTTCTGAACTCCTGACTGCTGGCTCTACCAGTGAGGATCCAGGTTGTTCTACTATAACAGGGCTGAGATCCAGTAATGTGTAGCCTATTTTCACGTTTTACTACATTTTCTTACTGGAATCCACCTTGAAATCTTACCCCCTGTTGGGATCAGGATAATCCAGTTTTTTTAGATCAAAGTTATCCAATTCCTACTGACAAGTTTTGAACAACACAAACTGAAGATTTGATCCAGATTAAAACTAGGATTTGATTCCGTGATCTGATTTCAGAATCCTTCTTCCCCTTTTGAACAACCCATTTTCAAAATTTGATCCAAACCGAGAACCAAAATCCGATCATCTTACCTTTGAACAACTGGCCCCATGTTATCTCGTTTAACAGTAAGTAAGTATAGGCTTCAAAGGAGCTGGAAATCCTGTTAGTCTTACTGCTACTTTCAATTAAATCGCAGCAGATGGTCATTTGGGACATTTGTGTCTAATTGCAATTAACTTGCATTAGACTTCTTTCACAAGTTATTTTTGGAATGAGATTAATCCACCTGACTGCAACGTCTGTTAATCCTTTGGATTTCTGCAATATGCTATTGAGAAACTGACTTTCCATTGTAATAATGCAAGTTACCACAGACATCTACATGAATTTATATACGGCACTCAAAAACTTGAATTGTGCATGGAGTGTAATCCAATAACCACACTGGCCTATTTTGAAAAGTTGTTAGTCATCCAAAGTTTTTACAAGGACTGTGATTATTGGAAATAGCTTATGAAGTGGAAAATGCTTATGAAGCGGAAAATACCCGGTTAATTCAGACATGTGTCTTGCTTTTTACTAGGAACTACAGTGACTAGTGAAAGACAACACACCCCACACACGCTTCACAGTTTGATGCATTTAAATTACATTAAATGTTTACTACAGATCAAAGTAAAAGAAAATTACAGAATATTTTCCGCATTACTGAAACAGATTAAATGAAGATGAATGCATTGCATATGAAAGCATCTTTGGGAATAATCTACAGGTGTAAATCATTATGAATACAATTCTGGCAACTTCCACATCTCTAAAAAATTACAAAAATCCTAGGTTGTTCCTGTTTTTGTGTGTGTGATGTATAGTAATAGGCTGTTCTGATGTGAAATGGCAAAACATATCAATTTGTTTTTGTCAAAATTGCTAAAACTCAGAAACTAGACTAGACTGGGGAAAAATCGAGCTTATCATTGATGACCAAAACAGCTAACCTTAGACTATTGGTTTAATACTTCATAATATGTAAACAAAAGTTCTATAAAATAATTGTTTACTATCATTACTCTAAAGCTGTGCCATTGAACTTGTACATACATTTAATATGAATAAAATTTAAGCTTAAGCTTTACATACAGTCCATATTTTTTCATGAAACACTATAGTTTCAGAGCCAATACGTTTTAAAGAACTATCTGGCAGACAATTTTAGTTTTACATTGTCAGTAAGCGTGAAAGATTTGATGTGAATTGTCAAAACACCAATTACTGTTCTGGCACCATGGTCTGGTGGTCTAAGCACATACAAGCAACATCAAAGTTAGAGGTTAATTCCCCATCACACCCCTCACTTCACTTTCTCCCACTGATGTCTCCCCCACTGACTAAAATAAGAAATGCCAAGGCTAAAGAAAAAGATCATACACATATTAGGATAACAAAATATAAGAGTGTAGCTGAGTGCCTACAAGCTGCAAGCTATTGAATTCTGGTTCAGAAATGTGCAGAGAAGGGGTATCTGCCCAGAGGCCTACCTACCATAGGTTACCGCTGTTGTGGTCAATGTTGGCTGTTCATGGATGAGGCATCGGAGCTGAGCAGTACAATGCAATTGAACAGAAAGTTGACAATAGTTCAAATGATCTCCTATATATCTTCAACAAATGGTGTCTTATGACCAATTCAGATCATTTCACATCAGAACAGCCTATATCAAAATATATTGTTTACTTCACACACACAGGAACAGCCTAGGAGTTTGTAATTTTTTATTTAACCTTTTATTTAACCAAGTAGGCCGATTGAGAACAAATTATCATTTCCAACGGCGACCTGGCCAAGATAAAGCAGAAACGTGCAAGACAACACACATTTTCACAATAAATACACAGAACACAAGTGCAAATAGCAGTGGGACATAACAAGACAATACAGGATCAAGTGGAAAGTCAATATACAGGTAATACAGGATGAAGTATAAGTAGGTCAGTTGAGCAGCATTGATAGGGCAATAACAAGTATATAAAAATACAACGGAGTGTCTATATACAGAATGTTAAAAGGTTAAAGTGTATCTAGGAGGTGGTAATTTGTGTGTACAGATTGTATGACTGTGGTTTTGGGAGAAAGAGCATTTGGGCATGCCTGAGCCAATAGAGTAATTCAAAGAGTGTAAACAGGTATGACAACAATGGAGGTGAGAAGGATCTACGTACAGTGGTCGGATAAGGGTTTTAAGTTTTAGGATTTTTTGTAGTTTGTTCCAGTCATTGGTGGCTGAACACTGGAAGGATTGGCGGCCAAATGTTGTGCAGGCATTCGGGGTGATTAAGGCAATGTACCTGCTTGAGCATCGTCTGCAGGTGGGCAGAGCTACGGTGACTAGAGAGCTTAGCTGTAAATGTGTTGGTACCAATTACTTTAATGGCGGCCAGCCGACAAATGTGTAAAGGTAGCAGAGGTGTTGTATGGGGCATTGGTGACAAAACGTATAACACTGGTTAACGACATATAATTTTTTCAGGAGAGAGTTTGAGGCAGTTCTACAAATGACATCACGAAAATCAAACATTGTTATAATAGTCATCTTCACCAAAGCAAGTTTGAAAGCGTGAGTGAAGGAGGCCCTGTTGCGGAATAGGAAACAGATTCTGGACTTGATTTTAGAATTTAGTTTGTTTATGTGGGGCTGGAAGGAGATAGACACCTAGGTATTTCTATGTATCCACATATTCTAGTTCAGAACCATCTAGCGTGGCAATGTTTTTTAGATGGGCAGGCGTTGACAGCGAACAGTTAAAGACCATGCACTTTTGCAGTTTTACCAGAGTTTAGTAATAACTGTAGGTGACCTTGTTCTCCAAAGATTTAACAGTGTCCCAGAACTTTTTGGAATTGATGTGACAGGATGCACATTTCTTTAGTGTGCCTTCGTTTCCCCAACTCCCTGGCTATACCGGTTTCAGGCTTCTTTAAAAACAGTTTCTAGTGCCTCAAACAAGTTACATAATATGAGGCTAGGATTGCTTGCAAGGAGTGAACTTCATCATATCCCAAGAAAAAATACACAAAAAAAAACAATAGTCATGCAATGGTCGACATGCAATCTAGAGGGAGCCAAGCTCCCATAGTTCCACTGGTAAGCAGGTTAGCTACAACAATTTAATTACAACAGTTGCTCTTTTTCCTGGCTGAACTAACGTATAATGCTCTGGTCCCAACACAATCTAAACATATAACCTCAGTCCATAACACAATATCATCATTTGTATTTCTTACTTGGAATACAGTGAATATTTTGGGTGGCTAGAACCTAAAAGTCTTCATATAAAATCTATGTAAAATGTTTTGCCCAAACACCTTGTTAGAGCCTGGAGAACTATGTTAAGAATATTGCACCATCAAGGTGTTGAACGTGAAGAATCACAGGTATAATCACTGCCATGTGTTTCTAACATGTAATAATTTATTGAAAAGGATATACATGTTTGATTTTCTTTTAAAATATTTATTTGTTCAATGGAAGACATATATTAAACTTCCTCATTATTACATAACATTCAGTAAGTTTTCAGAATTACAGGCCAATTCTTCAAAGGATTCACAAATTTAAAAAAAAAATAGTTTTAGACAGTTCAGAAGATTTATTTAAAAATGATTTACATTAATAACCCTGGAAATGTGTCTACAATTGTATTGTTAAGGTTGGAACCAATGTTCTTCCTAAAACTGGCCACATGGCTAAACTGAACAAAGGGCCAAGTCCAAATATTTCAATAACTCTTGCTCCAGACTGCTCAGGACCTCAGGTTGGGGCAGCCTTCCTTTAGGGCATACCAGCAACCTGACAGAGCTTAACCTGTAGAGCATGGGATTATCAACCCAAATATTGCTGCATCATATCCAAGACTCAAGGGTTTAATGTTTGCCAAGTGCTGGTGAAAAGGGTCTGAATACTTATGTAAATGTGATGTTTTTTCCTATAAACTTGTAAAACGTATTTTAAACCATGCTTTTGCTTGGTGATTATAGGTATAAATATATATATATTTTAATAATTGTTCAAATAAGGCTGTAACGAACAAATTATGGAAAAATAAAAAGGGTTAGAATATATTAAAAACGCCTATAAATATATTAAACTACACTAATGCAAAAAGGAAAAAAGGTTAATTGCAATTCCGTTTTATGAGCTAATCTCCTACTCACAACGCACATAACTCACAGAACTTGTAAGAAGAAAAACACTGCTATACATTGCAGAGCAGGCAGAGGGAATTTTATTGATGGTACAAACAACAAGGCAGTTCTGAAAACAGAAATGTGCATGAATAAATGTACATAATACATCTCAAGAAATACAGGTCAAACTTGATGCTGCAAGCTTCTTAATCAATATAAATGTGTGGGTTGTTTATCTGCCCCTTGTTTTCACAGTGCTTTTATTTCCTGACATTACATTCCCATTAGCAGACTGACAAAAAGACTGATGCTGAACAACTTAATGCAAACCAAGTTACAAAAATATGTCATAAAAAGCAGTCATTATATATATATATATATATATAAAAAAAAAATCACACTATGAGCAGAAATTCTTATTTCAGTGGGTAATGCAAATAAACATAAAAAGTCTTGTTGCAGAAAATATATATAAAGTGTTTTCAATTACGCTACATTTTGCTTAACTTTGGAAGGTATTATCAGTTACTGACATACAAATGAGATATGGGAAATACAGCTGGAAAAACGGTGTGTACCAAGAGACAAACAAAGCACATGAAAGAATATATATATAGGAAATTAATCAAGACTATTTGAATAGTAGAACAGCTACCGAAGGAATGACGCAATGTAACAAACAATATGCTGAGCTTTTTCATACGCAGCTATGCATTTTCTATTATAGGATATCATGTTTTGGATTAGATGCCTGTGTAAACAAGACCAGTCTTCTATGTATAAAGAACAGAATAGATACACTGAAAGTTATTCGTGGATGAAATCATGGAGGGAGAAAAACAAATGCAAATGGGATATAAAGGCAGATGAGGCATCACTAGAATAAACACATTTAGGTGGTCCCAACCTGTACCAAACCCCAAATATTGAAGTGGAAAATTCGCTTAAGGACAACAATCTCTCATATTACGAATAATGTCAATCGACACCAATGCACAGTCTGCCCGTCTTACATTTAATGTGATTGGACCACACATCCAGCTGTGCGTGCACTGGTGTTACATGGGGCGGTGGGAGGGCAATCGAGCAGAATATAGGTTCATATACTGTACAAGGCCTTTGAGCGGAGCCGTCAGAGGAGGCTAACAGCTGCAACTGGTCTAGGGCTCTTTTTACTTTATGGGAACGAGGTGATAAAACAGACACATACTGGCCTTGGCTACTTGCCTCTGGATCACTGGAGCAAGTATTCAAACTACTGAGTCACATGATCAGATATGATCTTGCCGTTAGTGAAAGAGATGTTGCACACATTTAGAAACGCTTCGCCAGTGTCAAGTTAATTTTTTTCCTTTGTAATTATGTTTCAAACTAAAATGATTCGTTGGCCATGCTATCATCTGAGATCTCCACAAAAATTGAGTGTGAATAAAAGTTGAACGTTCTTCATTCATACCTGCGTGAAGAGAGAATAAACAGTAAACACTACTTAAAAAGCACATATTCTTATACAGTAGGTTAAAACAATATCAAAACTAAATGAGAGAGCAAGACGCCGGAGAAAGTGATAGCGAGACGCCGGAGAGATAGCGAGACTGAGAAAAAGAGCGAGACATTACATTCCCGAGAATCTAGTTGCAGCAGAGGCACTCCGCAGGTGCACTGGCAGCGTGTGGGCGGGACTTACTACTACAGATGACTGACACGCCGTCTACTGGTGATTTCAGTTGATCACAAGGTTATGAGTCTTAGCAACGCATACAAGTCAATTCTGGGATGCAATATCCAAAGCACATGTATTTGGTTTGTGTTTAATAACAACAATATGGATTCACCCAAAACTGATACCTCCATGCTCAGATGCTTTACGTGTTGCATGAATTAATTAATACAAATACATCTTACAAATCTAGACACCTTTCAAAGTAATTACATGTAGGTCTGTCACAATTTACATGTTAGTTGATCATTTATTGGCACATAATGTAAAACTATTACTTAGATCAAGAAAATCAGACTTTCTCTCCTGAATGATTTAGTTTTCAATGCATTAATTGCGAAACAATTGTCCGCAAACAATTAAGTTGCTAGCAATCTATATGTGAGTCTTCTATCCCTCACCGCGCCCCAGGCCAACAAACTCCAGATCCTATGGTTGTACCTTTCCAGGAATGTAGTTGCGGTCAATGCTCTCGTCCTGCAAAAACATGTGAAGACAGCGCTCGTTTTGGGCCAGAGGATGACCTGCAATTCTAGAAGAACAAAAAATATAATGACAAATACGTTTGTGGGCAGAAATAAAACATTTGTAATTATGCGCAACAAAATAACAATATTCTGAAAGTGTAGGCTATTTACTTAGTTGGCTACGTATCTCATGTGTATTACAAGAGGGTTGTGTGCAGACTACCACAAGGCATAGTCTGACATCACAAACACTACCTTTCAAAATGTCCTTGTTTTCCATGAAAACATGCATGAAATGAGTTTGAATAGAAAATATCAGAATTAGAAAGAGTTTAATTGCCAAGTTTGTTTACAACAACAAACCATGTTCTACAACATTTAATACACTCGTTATGAACAAATACGAACAATAGACAAGAATAAAATACAAAAACACATGTAAGGAGTACAGGTCCAATGTGAGTTCTGAGTGAACGTGGGGAGCAGGCTATAGTCAGTGTGGTTCCAGAGGCATGTTCCTGAGGACTACTGCTGTTGAAAGGAAACTATTCTTGTGACAAGAGGCTTTGGTCTTAGATAGACCTCAACCTTCTGACAGAGTAGGCCTGTCTCGATAGTCAATATATTGACTTATTGCGTGATATATGGAAATGAGCGATCGAGCTCTGTCATCTCACGTGTGTAAGTATATGTATATGTATATATATATATATGTATATATATATATATATATATATATATATATATAGCGTAACTAACTATATAGCCAAAGAGATGCAGCCATTAAACACGGTTGAAAAAAACAGCATTTAAAAATATGCTGCAAAACTTTGAGAAACAGTACGAATTGCCAAAGAAAACGTACATCTCCTAAACTACCATTCCATCCTTGTACATTAAAGTCAAAGACAACATTCTGAAGGAGATAAAAGACATGTCCTTTTACTCTGCCACTACAGATATGTGGTCAAGCTCAAATATGACACCTTATAGTTCTTGTTAATTTGCACTTTTTTGTAAACAAAGGAGTATTTATTATTTATTAGTTTTATTTATTTTTCACATTTCGATTCCGATTATGCTATTATATTGTCATAATGTAATCAATGGCATAAAATTGTCAAAAAAATCTCAATAATATCGTTTATCGCAATTAATTTTCTTGCAATATATCGGACAACCAAAAGTAGTTATCGTGACAGCCCTATGCCAGAGGGATGAGTTTTGAATTGCCAATTTTCAGGGTGAGAGGGATCAGCCTCGATCTTTGTTGCCCTCGGTGGTGGTGGGTCAGATGTGTTGTGGTGAGTAAGCTCTGACTAGGGATGGGGATTGTTCATTTTTTATAAAATTTTTGAGATTGCTTAACGATCCGATCTTTATGGATACCACTATCAAAACTTTTTTTATTATTTGGTAGAAAAACAAGATGACAATACATTCATAACAAAACTGTTATTGCTTTCATTGCAAAAATAAAATAAAAAATAATAATTATTATTCTTTACCCAAAAAAACCAATAACGTAGAGCCCTGCATTGGCTCATTATTGTCAACGATGCAGACTTGGTATGAAGATGGGGTGCGCACACCATGCATACCTTCAGTGGAGGAGGATTATTTTACCGGGTCTGCTTACCCCGCGGCCAAATATTAGAATAAATTAAACATAATTACAGATAACATTTTAACGTGTTGGTACCAGTTTCTTGTTCTAAATTTGGAGAGGTCTGACGTTTTCGCTCCTCCTAAAGTCCCCTCTCATCTCCCCCATGTAAACGGACTCGTCCCTATCAGATATAAGTGCGATAAGGGTGGTGTCATCCACACACTTCAGGAGCTTTACAGGGAGGTGCAGCTGTTGGCGCCTCACGTGCTGACTTCTGTTGGACAGGAAGGCTGTGAGCCTGTGCCTGCATGTGCCTGCATGTGGACTCGAGCACTCCCAGTTAGGAGAGCTTGTCCTGGAGCAAAGCAGGAATTATGGAATTGAATACAGAACTGAAGTTTACAAACTAAATTCTGGCTTAGGTTCCAGGGCTTAAGGGTGGACGGAGAGACACCGTCAGGTCCTGCTGCTTTCTGGGTCTTGAATAGACTGTTAACGTCCCACATTATAATGAATAAACTCAGTGGCATTTGCCTTTAAGTGCAAGAAGGATAATGTATTATAATATATATAAAATCTAAAAATATAAATATGTTCAGTGGATGAGATGTGGAGGTGGTCACATTAGCTATGGTAGGTGGATCTCCTTGGCCTGAACGGTTGTTTTGCTTGTTGGGGGCTCCATTCTGGCAATACACCTCCACATGATAGCTGAGTTAGTCAGGTATTTGCAACTGTACCACAAAGAAAAATGCTGTTTGATGACTGCTTAATGTGACGTATGATGCATGAGCACAGCACTTGTGAAGTGAAAGCAAACCAGCAGCTTTCTCTGACGTGTGTGCGCCTAATCTCCATAATTTACTCGCAAAAGACAACATTTCGATTTTTGTGATTTGCATTGCCTTGTTTTCTTCATTGACGTTGAATTTTATTTTAAATTACTTAAATTTGACACATTGAAAGCATTTCTTTTTGTAATCAGTTTAGTATTCTTGGTTGACCACACACAGCCCCTGTCAAAGTCTAAAATATTTTTTTTAAAAGAGGACCCCCAGGTAACTCTTTTAGTCTGGTATCGGAGTATTTTCTGAAAATATATTTCTGTGTTTAAATCCAAAGATTGTACATAGAGTCAGATTGGCTCTAATAACTTCGACTGGGCTGCCCAGAGTCAACAGATGAACCATTCCTAACCATCAAGTAAGCAAGTTGGATTTCTTCATGGATTTATTTAATTGTGAAAGAGAGATAGTAAACTCTCCACGGCTCAGAATAAGTCTGGTGCCGGGTGGTTAAAAACCCTGCTCTAGACAACTCTCTGTAATGTTTAGTAATTTGAGGCCTACCTGTTAATGAACTGCTCAAGACCCACACGTCGCTCCTCAATAAAAGCTTCTTCAAAAATGCCTTCATCCCCACGGAAAGGTAGCTGTCTCTTCAATGCCTTTCCAGGCAAAGGAGGCACTACAATCTGGGATAGAAAAAAATTGAAAGTTTAACAGTGCTCATCCTCAAATTGCACAATGGTGTCCTTACACTATGAGCCATATTTGTATTTTCCTGGAACTGATTGCAAATACTAACATATTAGTTTTTGCGGCAGATTTGCACATTAAATCCATATGGTTATAGAAGCAATTATGCCAAAATTGTATTAGCATTTCTTATGTACTATTTCCAAACCGTCCCATGGGTCTAAAATTGACTGACACACAACCGAGGCCTTTATATATTACTGGGACATGGTAATGATTCTAATAGTGGTTTCTGGACTTGAGTTAGAATTGTGCTACAAATATTAGCCTTTGAAAACACTGCCAGGGGAAAAAAACAAAACATGGATTCCTGTCTATACTCAGACTGCATCCACAAGGACAACAATGGAGGTTTCCATTTATTTAATACTGGCGTAGGCCTATTCATGATTGCTCTTGATAATGGGGCTAAATAGCCTAATTCAATCATTTAGAAATCTCCATGCAGTAAATCCTAATAATGTAGCCAGCATAGTACAGCACATCATCGTGTTAACAGCTGTGTAGTTACCTTATATCTAGTTTGTAATACAATTATATATGCTAGGAAAATTATAGTTAGGTCCAATATTGCAAACATACTTTGCCGAAACAAAAACAGTTACCTATTAACCGTGATACTGACCTTACTGTCTCGTTCCAACTCATTCTTCAGCCATTCAAAGTCACTGTATCTTCTTCGCACGATAGAATCCTTTAACTTAAAAATCGGTAGGTTTGTCTGCAATTCATTGAAACCAGAAACAAACATATTAAAACTTTAATAACATAAACAACCAGCAAAGCAACGCTAACTCACATTGTTTGTATAACTGTTAGTATAAATTGCTTTTAAGTACATGTACTGTCAACCACTTCCCTAGCTCACAGTGCTAGTGAGGCAGATAACTAGGCCGCAACACATCCTCGGCCTCGATTTTCTTGCATATGACGTTGGCTAGCTAGCTAGCCACAAATGTTTGTAGTTTATTTTAACTATATGTGAAGACATAGCAACCTACCCGCATTCGGACTTCATACGTAGTGAACCGGTTACGTCCGACTCCAACAGTTTGTGGGTCATAAACATCAATTTCAAGGAAATTGCTGGGAGGACCATAGGCATCTGTCAGGTCCTGAGGCTTTGAATTTAACCGACGAGTATCAGCCACCGTGGGATCTGACATCTTTCTTGTCCGACAACCCGGGAAAATGTTTACGTCAGAAAATGCGATTATATCGAAAAGCGATTCTTATATTCCCCTTACATAAATTCTATGTGTTCTTCAGATTTCATGCGGTGTAAATTAATTTAGCCGACCTGTTTCAGAGGGCCAACCCGTGCCCTCTTTCGCAGCACAAACACACCTTCACTCAGCCCCGGCTGAACGCGACGCGTAGACTAGATTGAGGATCCGCCTACGCGGTTGATGTTGACGCCCATTCTAGAAATGTCATGGCTTAAAACGCATACAAATGTATACATATATATATATATATATATATATGACTAAAACCATATAATATTCCATTCATGCATGTTAATGTTTTAATAGGTTTTTTTTCAATTAAATGTGTTATTATTCATAGACTTCTGAACAAATAATAAGTTCACCTCTAGTGAACCTTCTGAGAGGGCCTCTGAGAATGTGTAGCTATAACCCAAATAAAGAAATGAGATTTAAACCCACCCAGTTAAATTTAAGATATATTCTTAGATAAGCATTTAATAAACAAACAAAGGTACAATTTAGTCATTAAGATCTTTCTTAAAAAACAGGCAAGAAGCAATCAAAATATACATTTACAACATATTATATATGATATATTTATCTGTAATACTTTATAAGTACTTGTCAATGATAAGAAATAGAAGATAGCATACATATTATTGTTTATATCATTTATCATGTTGACCTAGAATAAAAGATAAACATAATCCATGTACTGTTCCAGGAACCCAGGTTTCACATTGCTCTTTAAGAACATTTAGCTGAATGAAAGCGTAACATTACTATCGCCTCCTGTACAATTTCAATATCCTAAAGGACCTTTAGTCCATATGATTAAAATGACCCGAGTGTGCCAATGCTAATGCACATAAGCATCTTATTCTACACATCTACAAAAGAGAACACGCTACATGCTATAATGAAGAGTGCTTGTTTCATAGACTCAGATTCAAGCTGCATTCATGTCTGCAAGATCATATAATTGTCAGTGAATTCTACAAAACAGAACCAAATATATACCTCTAACATACGTTAAACACCCCCGCGTCACTTTGTATGTGGTCAAAACTCAACAGTGCATGCCACTAGGCAATAGGTATGTTGTTTTCAGAAGAAAACATAGTAGATATTTGAATACAATGTCTTGATATTTATATTTTTCTTGATGGTCGCAATTGTCTGAGAGAAATCCTATTTTGTCAACATTCCTGTCTCCGTATCTTGTTGGAATGGGCAGTGTAAAGGCTATGGGATATGAAAATAGCCACTGCTAGCATGCTGACGCTGGCCTCGACACCTGTCATAGTTTATAACATCTTGTTTACGTCAATGGGCAAAGGAGAAATAGCTTAGTATCAAACAATCTGGATGTCACATTAATTAACGAAAATTATATTAACGTTATAGCTAATGTTCATGCCCACAGCCGGTGTAAATGGCCACCATGAATTCACATCATTGGGCAACTAAACTGTGTCCCCTGACAAGTCACTTGTAGTAGCTAATGTGGATATTTAGAATAACGGAATAGCAGCCTACGTAGGAATGTACTTGTAGGGTGCCCATAAATGGCAGAGTCACCTCCTCAGAGTTAACTGCATCATTGCAAGACTACGGTATTAAATCCTATAGTTAAGGAGTCCTGGGATGTAATTGGCCAGCGCCATCTGGGTGTGTGGTGGGTTAGCAATATGTTTGTCATGCCTACGCACACTGTAGCAACTGCCTGTGTTCGTTTGGTTTCTCATCTGTCAGCTCAATAAAAGGTCTGAGAATACAGTCCTTCTGACACGTAAGGATTTCGGCAGTGTACTGAGTACACATATTTAGGATATCTTACGCCTGTGAATTATGATTTTAGAAAAACCTGACAATGTATTTGGTTGTATTTCCCATTTAACATCATTAACTCTAACATTCTTTCACTTCACATTGCTCAAAACATTGCTCAGCTGCTTCTTTACAACAGTTCGGATTCTGAAACTTGTGAATGCATATCTCAATGACCCTGATTGAAATCAAGTGGTTAATACGCAGAACAACAATGTATAGGTTCACTGACCGGTGAGAATGTTGCGGGGCTTTGTTCTTATAGTAGCGTTATACTATACTATGATAATTGGTTTTGTAAGGTAGAAGACAATGTTCTTTACGGGACCTTGCTGACATTGACTCAGCTTTGATCCAACTTCATTAAAGTAGCACCATTTACTAAAGTAGACAGCAGTCCACGAGCAGAGCACAATTACAACTTTAAATATTATTGGTATTGATAGAGACAGGGTGAGGACAATTTTAGACAAGGACAGTGAGTGTTTTAAGCGTGTCAGAAGAAGCATTTTAGTTTCAAAGGGGTGATCATCTGAAAGCATTTTTAAAAACAAAAAAGGACATCAAATTATCTCACTTAATACCAAACTTTCTAATTTTCACTTGTGGCAGGAAGAGTGGAAGCTGAAGAGAAGGACGTGGATAGGCAATCTGATTGGTCGGTTGGGTTGGAGAGGTTGCTTTCAGAGCCACTGATGCTGCCAGCTTGGGGAACCAGTTTGTACTCGCTAACAGAACAGGCACGTTCTGTGAAGTTGGGCTGGAAGCAAATGTGCTTGGAGATGTACGGGAATCCCTTCAATGGTAAAGTATACATAAAATGCAATTACACATTACACAATAGATACAATTCTAAATAAATATGAGGACTATTAAACAAAACCCTGTGAAGTAACAATGATTACCATGTGATTTTCACAGTCAAGAAGGTCCTTTAGATTCTTTCCTGGGTTTGGCACAATAGGGAGGAGGATAAACCTCAGCCGTTCTCTAGAAAAACACAAGGTCAACTGAGTATAGCAAATTCACCAAGAATGGAGCATTTCAGGTTTATGTTTACCACACCCCTTCATTTGAATCTTTATTTGGGGTCTATGTGTGGTGGTAACTTTGGCTTGGCAACCAACCTCTCCCCATAGACCAGCATGCAGGCCAACATCAACAGTATCAAGAAACCCACAATTGACAGCATTGGCTTCCACAAAGGCATTGAGCTGCCAGATACAACTAGAGGAAAGAAAAAGGACAAAGAAAAGTTAATTTTGGCATTACAAAGTCCTTAGAGACGTCTGTGCACATCCTTAAAACCAATAAACAAAAGAGAGCATTTCAATGTATTTACCTGTGTTGTTATTTCCCTTAATGGAATCCCAGAGAATGATCTGACTCCATTCACTCCAGAACTTGGACTGACCACAATCTGTGTTTGTCCTTGCCCTGACATGAAACTCATACGTGTTACTATTTGAAGGGAAAGGCACAGAATACATCTGTTCCTGCCTTGGACGTAGGCTCTAAGAAATAAATATATGAGCGAAAGTGGAGAGAAAGTTGTCAAAAACAACTAGTATTTGATGTTGAAACATGAACATTAGGTTAATATTTCCACACGGTCCTCCAGTTAATCTTCAACCCACCTTCCAATCGTTGGTGTTTATTCTAAAGCGCACTTCACTCTCAATGCAATGGGTGTTCTTGCTGTTGTTCCAGTACAGATTCAGCTGTGTGTTTTTGATCATTTCCAATGAGAGATTAGCAGGAGGGTAAAGCTTCACTACAAAAAAAAGTCATATGCTGAAACATTAGATTTATGTTACATGCAATTATGTATGTTTAGTTCTGATGTTATTATCTAAAACCTACCCCTGTCTTTGAGGTCATGTTTCTGCTCATATGTTTTGTTCTGAAAGACCAGCTTGGTTATCAGTGTTCTAAACCTGTCAGCCTTTTCATAATCCAGTCTACATCCCACAACATAATCACTCTCAAATTGATATGCAGAGCACTCTTCCATATGATTAATTTGTGTGTTGAACCTGAAGACAAACAACGTGAAAATAATTAATGGGAAGTATTACCTAAGTATTACTACCACAACACCACCACTAATGTGTAACTAAACATGTTGAAATTATGACACGGTTAAATCTTTGGACTAACTTGTTATGGAAGAAGGTAGAGTTCATATCTGGGCTCCCCTGTTCACTCCAGCTACAGTTGACATAATCCAGATTAATGACCATGCATGTGACATCTGCAAAATAAACATTTGATTACTTCGTCTTGAATGAAACACACATCCTCATGAAAATGAGAATTAAAGACAATGTTTTGGTGGACAAGATGGAATAGCCATTGTTGCCCTAGCGCACCAATAAGCCTTGGGCCACCAACACCCTGTCACCGGTTTGTAGTTTGTCTCTCCTTGACCCACTGTTGGTAGGTACCAGTGGTGGACCGTCAGGGCCAGCAAGACCTTCTCTGCTGGCCTAAACACCATCAGAATCACTGGCTTGCATTGTAATATATTTTCCCGTGAATGTGTATTAAATTATTCCCAATAGTCTATCTCAATTTCATAGATTTTTTTCTGGGTCGCGCTGCTTCCAGTAATGTATTTTTATTTTAGAGCTTTTATCCAATCATATTTTAGCCATCATGTGTTGCCACGTCAAAGAAATATGCCTTGAGGCCTTCAGAATCAATCGTGCAGGCGCCTGTAGCTTCAAAATGAATGGCAATGTAACGGTGCTCTTTAACCAATCAGATACTCAATCAGATTAATTCAACCAATCAGATTTCGAGATGGCGACACTGGGGCCATCTAGCAGGCTTAGAATAACGTCGGCCTTTTCACGCCCTTTGATTGGATGGTCAGAACCTGTACTAAACCGCAACTAAACCGTACTAAACCCGCAAACGGCATCTGTACAATATAAAACATATTAATGTAGCGATTAAATACTGTTTTTTTATTTTACAAACCACAATCGCTGACAGAGGAGAAGACATTAACTCGCAAAGCCATTTTCAAAACGGACTTTTCAAGAAAAGCGGGACATCATAAGGAAAGGTCGGACAACCCCGAAGTTAGCTAGCCTGTCCCAGCCGGGGAAAGGGTTTACCCGACACTCTCATTGCAATAACTACGAGCGGTACCCTTGGCTCACAGCCTCCGAGCCCAGGAACACTGCAAATTGTATTGCTGGGAATGCATGTTATTTACAGTAGATCGATTTGGTGTTTGGAGCCACACTGGGTTTGCAAACTTCAGTTGTCTAACCAAAGCAGCAGCGAGACACCAAAGCACGGCCGGACATTTACAAGCAACGGTGCTTTTGAAAACTTTTGTGGAAACTCGAGTGGATCTACAGCTCAATGAACATATGCGCAGGGAAACGGAGCTCCACAACGAAAAGGTAATGGCTGCATCGCTGCATGAGATACCTCTCTGTGATGCAACAGCCTGTTGTACTGCGTTTCTCTATAATATTGATGGTTTATAGTCGTGACGTCATAATGTTGGTATTAAGAGGTGGATTAATTCGGGTGGGACACCACTGAAGGCCTAGGTGTGAAATGCACGGCCCACCACTCCTGCCCATTTCTCCCATTGGACTTCAAGATCTGATTGGTTGCTTAACATCTAACCGACCCAGAACTTGACATAAGAGCCCGTAAGAGATGATCATCGCTATTTGTTATTTGTTTCACCTGTTAGTGGTCATACTGTTTTGGTTCATCAGTGTATATACACACTAAGAAGGAATGCACTCAAACTCAGAGAGTTTACATCAGAGGTGTCAAACTGATTACATGGAGGGTCAGATGCTCTCACCTTGTACTTGATTGATTACTTTGGTCACTAATTAGTTAGGTTCTACCCTCACCTGGTTGTTTCGGTCTAAACTGAGAACGAATTTAAAAGAAAAAAAACTAAAACCTGCATATACTAGGCCTGCCGTGGAATCGGGATGACACCTCTGGTCTACATGATCTGTTTTACAGTTTAGCTAAATATAATTCACAGTTAAATCCGGGACAGTTGTAAAAAAATCACTTATCGCATTAAATAGTAAATATTATTCAGATAACACTGTCAAAGCAAGAACATCATGTCACCACCTAGATGCAGCTGCCCTGTGTTCCTTTAATTGGAGAGCCCATTTAGATGGTCATTTTTGCATTCACTGTGTGCTTCATTGAGTCCATGTGTTTTGTGTTTCCAGTTATTTTTAATAAAAAAAACTGCATCACACCAACCCAAGCCCTAAACCTACAATGGTACTTTCAATCCTGGAGGGGGACGTTAACAGTTTATTTTAGAAACCGGACCTCCGAAAAGTAGCAGGGCTTGACGGTGTCTCCCCTTTCACCCTTAAGCACTGCGCAGATCAGCTTGCTGCTGTGTTTATTGACATTTTAACACCTCATTGGAGACATGCAGTGCCACAGCCTTCCTCAAATCCTCCACCATCCCCCTAGTCCACAAAAAGTCAAGAGTCACAAAACGTAATGACCACAGACCAAATGCCCTCTGACATCTGTGCTTATGAAGTAATTTGAGTGCCTTGTGCTGTCCCACCTCAAGATCTTCACTGACCCATTACTAGACCCACTGCTGTTTACCTACACTGCCAGGAAATCTGTGGATGTCAACATGGCTCTCCAGCTCATCCTCCAGCATCTTAACTCCCAGGGAACATACAAAACGTAATGACCACAGACCATATAGATATATATATATATACTATAGAAAGCTGATACGCAAGAATCTTGTTTGTGGTCTTCAGTTTGTAATGTATTGCAGTCTATTGTTTGTATTTGTAAATTACTTGTGTTAATTATTGCAGGCCAGAACAAATTTCTTGTTTGTTGTAAACATGCTAGGCAATAAAGCTCTTTCAAATTATGATTATGATCAGGGTGTCATTAAAAAAGGAAAACGTTTGCAGCTCAACTGTTATGAGTGGGAACTTTTTGTTCTCACTCAGGGTCGTTTAGAGGGGTGCACACTTTGTTTCCAGTGGTTTTGTTTTGATGTGCGCACAGCTGGTTTGAGTTAGCCATTCGCAGGGTACTATTAAAGTCACTGAGTGAGTTAGTTATTTGCTTGTCATCATTTCTGTTAGCAACTGAGGTTTGTCCTCCTCTATGCCGGGTTTGACAGCTCCCCAATCTTCCGAGAGAGGGAGTAATCAGACCCGATCAGAATCACCTGAATTCTAGACACACCTGCCAGTAATTAGTGAGAGGATAAAAGTAGCACTCGGTCTTTCGATCAGTGTGAGGTATTTTTCGTTCCTGACTTACTGAGTGCTTATGAGTACAATTGATCAGATAACCCAAGTACCAGTTCTTAGCCTGTTCCGTTCTCCGAGTCTGCCTAACCCTGTGTTGTGTCTACTAGTGATTCCTGTTCCCGACCACCAGCCTGCCTTATCCTTATCCAATTCCCCCCGCCGGACGCTACATTGAATTTTGTAGATGGCTCTGCCCAGCGTTCTCCCACAGGGGAGCCTTAGGTTGCATCAGCATTACAGATTGTTATAAAATGCATGTATTTTATTTATTTATTTTTTATTCATCTTTATTCTGATAAAAGCATGTATTTTATCATGTTATTATTTTCCTCTGTAAAGCACATCGAATTGCTTCTATGTATGAATTGTGCTTTATAAATAAACTTGCTTGCTTGCTTATCGACCTCGTCCTTGCCCGATCCCTGGTACCGTCTTCTAACTCTGATCTGCCGTTACCGAACCCATGCCTGCCTTAACGACTACGAACTTGCCTAATCCTCTGCCCTTCTCTGTTCTAATAATAAATATATATCGTGTACCGGGATTGGAACTATAACCTTGTTTCTCAGAGTATTCGTGACAATTTCAATGTCACGTTTCAAATAGGTGAGTGTTTGTGTAGCACATAGCTGGTTTCTATGTCATTAGTAAGATAGCGCAGTTTTATTTTCATTCCGGTTTATGTTTTATCGATTGTTGTCATTGTTTTCATTGTGTTTGTTTTCATTCAAAACCCATCAAACGGTTATATGGCCTGAAGGAGTCAAATCATCAACCGTGAATTCCAGGGCTGCTATGTATAAAACATAGATATACACTACTGTTAAAAAGTTTGGCGTCATTTGTTTTCCAAAAAAACAAACACTTTCTGTCCATTGAAATATCATCCACTTCATCAGAAATACAGTGTAGATATTGTTGATGTTGTAAATGACTATTGTAGATAGAAATGGCTGATATTGATTGGAATATCTCCTCTGCCGGTCTCTCCTCTGCTGACCTCTCCTATGCTGGACAGATGGGGGAGGAAAAATAAAAAAAAACACCTCCATGGCAGAGAATATTGCAGGGGAAACCCCCTGCACAACCACCTCCTTGGGGTTTTCCCTCCCTACCTCCCAGGACATTTGGGGTTAGGACTGGTCGGTCTGGGTGCCCTACCTTTTTGGGGGAGTACTGTCACATATGATATGATATGCGTGAGCTGTGTTGTACACAGGGTGTTTACGGAGATCACTTCTGTGTATTATGTTAAGTAGGAGCACAACTGTTCTGAGTTTAGCTAAGCACCGGGCATAGGTTAGTTAATCAGTGGGGTATTTAAGGTCCCTGGTTAGGTACACAGGTGCTTGTTATTAATATAATGTTACATAGGTAAGTTAATCAGTGGGCTATTTAAGGTCCCTGCTTAGGTTCACTGGTGCTCAATATTTATTTACGTTACGTGGCGTTATGTTGGTGAGTGTCGTTGTTTTCGCTATGTACACTGTATGTTTAATAAGTTTGTTGCTTTGTGTAAGCACGCTTTTGTTTCTAGTTACAGTGTTCAATGTATAGGATTTCCGTATCGGTGTTATGTGTTTGTTTTTGGGAATCTAAATAAACACCACGAACAGAAGAGACGCTTTGCCTCTCGCTCTCTCTGCACTACACCTAGAATTACGTGACAGAATATAACTCCTTGCCTTTTGGTAGTGGTCCATTTCATAAAATGAAATTGGCATAGTATAATAATCCGAGTAATAATCACATTTTTATATTTAAGTAATGGATTATAAAGTATTCACGTAAGCCTATTTTATATATTTATAGGTGAAAAGTATTGTTTATAAGACTGGTTCGTTTGACCCAGACTAATGGAGAAAAGGACACGTATAGGGACAAAAGCAAGAAAAACAGAATAATGCAGTCAATATTTGTAGTAAAACTACAAAGTGTAAAAATATAAACCCAGGATAATTTAACAAATCAATTCTATATAACATAAGCTGTTGTTTAGTTTCGCACATGTCTCTTGGACACTATTTTCAAAATTGACGTCCCTAAATGTGACGGCAACCCAACTTTGAAAAACACGAACGGAAAGAATAAAACAATATAGTTGCGTTTTTTATTATTTGGTTAAAATATTAATTTGAAACTACTTTTCCACCACACATTAAGTTACAGTCTGATTAGAATCTCTATACAACTGTTGGAACAGATGGGGAGATGTATGACGCATTTAGAAGAAACCACATGGTAGCCTAGCCAGTAACTGTTGCTGGCATAACAGTAGAAATTGAAGAAGTATTTTAAAACTTCTCTTTATATTAATCTTTTTTCAAAAGAGGTCACTATTTTAACAATGTTAGATTTTATCGCTATAAGACCTATCATAAAATAACAATGGTGCTTATTATTTCAATAATGCTGAAGAAATAAAACCATATAAAAAACACTAACTGATAGAGAAAAGGTAAAATCCATATAGTTTGGTCGAATTGAAAACACTTTCAATCAATGTTAATGAATATACATATGACATGTTAAAAAAATAAACGGAAATCTGAGGTAGCACGAATAAAAAAAATCGACAGTCACAATTAATATTCCAATAGAAAGATCTTACTATGGGTGACGGAAGCCTTATAGCCTTGGAGAGAGATGAGAAGAAATAACCAGATTCCAACCATCTTTATGTCCAGTTACGAAGAACTGAAGCCAGCTCTTTGCTTGTATTTCGAATTTATGTGGTGTTCTTTGCCTTCCTCATACGGTTAGCTGATATGCATGCTCCATTTCCTGTTGAAAAGGCCACTAGCTTTACTCAAAACCAGAAACAGACTGCATAATAAGCACTAAATATTAATCGACATGTTCACATTTGTTTTAGTTATCTTTTCTGAGAAACCACCCACATGACCACATATCTAAGATCTAACACAAGATAGTTGTAAAGTTTAAACTTTTCAGTTATGGAGATAGAACACTGTCACAATAAACACTGCCTTCCTTCACAGCGTATATGTCACAAATGTGATCCAGGATCTGTTAATAAACTTAAAAAAATCACAAATTGAAAGGTAAAAATACAAATATTTCTCAATTTACAAACATTGCTTAACTTGTGGTTTGTAAACCAATATCAGAGTTATTACAAAAAGATTTATTATTGAACAGTTTTATCTCAGACTTTCCATTTCTACACAGAACTGCCAGTGTAACATTTCTTGTTGCAAGGGAGAAATTATCTACAAATGTGAGTTGAGATCATTAGTTGAAACATGCTGCTTTGAATTTAAAGTCCATTGATGACCTTTTTGACATGTATGCAGTGAATACAAACAATAAGGCAGTTCTCACAAACATTGTCTTATCTCAACATTTAGAGTGCAATGTTATGCAGATACTTGTTTGATTGTTACTCAGAATTGACCTCAGGACTCTTAATGTGGTAGTTACATTTATTTGTGTCTTTCACTTTCATTTCCCAGTAAAACTCATCAAAATCAGAATCAGCTTTATTGCACAAACGTGTGTAAATCAACAAGGAATTTGACTCCGGTAAGACTTTGCTCTCGAAGTACAACACTCACTCGACATCTAAAAAATAAAAACAGAAAGGACAGTAAGACACAAGGAAAACACTCACCTATGCTGTAAAAATGTACAAAGGCATTGAGCTGCCAGATACATCTACAGGAAAGAAAATGGACAAAGACAATTTAATTTTGGCATCACAAAGTCCTTAGAGACGTCTGTGCACATCCTTAAAACCAATAAACAAAAGAGAGCATTTCAATGTATTTACCTGTGTTGTTATTTTCCTTAATGGAATCCCAGAGAATGATCTGACTCCATTCACTCCAGAACTTCGACTGACCTCAATCTGTGTTTGTCCTTGCCTTGACTTGAAACTCATACGTGTTACTATTTGAAGGGAAAGGCACAGAATACATCTGTTCCTGCCTTGGACGTAGGCTCTAAGAAATAAATATATGAGCGAAAGTGGAGAGAAAGTTGTCAAAAAAAACTAGTATTTGATGTTGAAACATGAACATTAGGTTAATGTTTCCACACGGTCCTCCAGTTAATCTTCAGCCTACCTTCCAATCGTTGGTGTTTATTCTAAAGCGCACTTCACTCTCAGCGCAATGGCTGTACTTGCTGTAGTTCCAGTACAGATTCAGCTGTGTGTTATTGATCATTTCCAATGAGAGATTAGCAGGAGGGTAAAGCTTCACTACAAAAAAACAAGACAGTCATATGCTGAAACATTAGATTTATGTTACATGCAATTATGTATGTTTAGTTCTGATGTTATTATCTAAAACCTACCCCTGTCTTTGAGGTCATGTTTCTGCTCATATGTTTTGTTCTGAAAGACCAGCTTGGTTATCAGTGTTCTAAACCTGGCAGCCCTCTCATAATCCAGTCTACATCCCACTACATAACCTTGTTCAAGGAGATATGTAGAGCACTCTTCCATATGATTTTTTTGTGTGTTGAACCTGAAGACAAACAATGTGAAAATAATTAATGGGAATTACTACCTAAGTATTACTACCACACAACCACCACCAATATGTAACAAAACATGTTGAAATTATGACACGGTTAAATCTTTGGACTAACTTGTTATGGAAGAAGGTAGAGTTCATATCTGGGCTCCCCTGTTCACTCCAGCTACAGTTGACATAATCCAGATTAATGACCATGCATGTGACATCTGCAAAATAAACATTTGATTACTTCGTCTTGAATGAGACACACATCCTCATGAAAATGAGAATTAAAGACAATGTTTTGGTGGACAAGATGGAATAGCCATTGTTGCCCTAGCGCACCGATGAGCCTTGGGCCACCAACACCCTGTCACCGGTTTGTAGTTTGTCCCTTCTTGACCCACTGTTGGTAGGTACTAACCAATGCTGACCGGAAGAACCCCACAAGTCTTGCTGTATCAGTGATGCTCTGGCCATAACAATTTGGCCCTTGTCAAAGTCACTCAAGTTTTTACTCCTGCCCATTTCTCCTGCATCCAACATGTTGACTTCAAGATCTGATTGGTTGCTTGCTATCTAACCGACACAGACCTTTACTTGTGCTCTTGTTATGAGATGATTATTTTTATTTGTTTCACATGTCAGTGGTCATACTGTTTAGGTTCATCACGTTTTCCCGTGAATGAAACTAGCAGAAACATTGGAACAATCTGCAAAGGGAAAAAATAGAGAAAAGGTGCACCAGGACCACCCTGAAAATAATGTTTTTTGAGCCAAAAATAATCACACAATGTCACATTTACTAAAAAAGTCTAATGAATTCCACTACCAAGCATTGGAGTCGTCTATGAACAACTGCTTTTATTTTGAACTAATCAAAGTGAATACAATGTATCATTATTGGATGCCAATTAGCTTGATTTAAAATCTGGAAGTAGCTGGGTTATACAAAAGTTAGTTCACAGAGAATAAACAAAGTATCCACAAAAATAATATGTGCCAAACCAAATCTAACCTTTCGCATTCAAACATAGAATATGATGGCTGAGTCATGATAGTGTGTCTATTAGTAGATGATAATTAATTACTGTTATCTGCAAAAATATATAATTGGAAATTGATTATAGAAAGGAATTATTACCCCTGAGTTTGTTGATTTCAAATTAACTTGAAAAAAGTAAGTTGTAGTTGTTGTAATTGATATTCTAAATGCAATATTGAAATAAAATGTCACATATGGGTGAGCTGTGTCGTACACAGGGTGTTTACGGAGATCACTTCTGTGTATTGTTGTAATTAGGAGCACCGCTGTTTTGAGTTTAGCTTAGCAACGGCATAGGTTTGTAATCAGTGGGCTATTTAAGGTCCCTGGTTAAGTTCACAGGTCCTTGATATTGATTTACGTCACATGTTGTTAGTTGGGTGAGTGTCATTGTTTTCGCTGTACACTGTATGTTTAATATGTTTATGGCGCTTTGTGTAAGCACGCTTTTGTTTCTGGTTACAGTGTACAATTTATATGTTTTAAAAAAAAATCAGAAATTGGCATAGTATAATAATCCCAGTAATATTCACATGTTTATATTTAAGTAATGTATGAATAAAGTATTCACACTCTTTTATATATTTCTAGGTGAAAAGTATTCTTTATCAGACTGGTTGGACCCAGACTAATGGAGAAAAGGACACGTATAGGAACAAGAGCAAGAAAAACAGATTAATGCAGTCAATATTTGTAGTAAAAGTGCAAAAAAACGTTTCTTTATATTATTTGGTACTTCTTTAACAAAGTTAGATGAGTTGTATTGCTATAAGACCTAGCATAAAATAACAATGGTACTTATTATTCCAATTACGCCAAGAAATAAAGAAAGATCTTACTATGGGTGACGGAAGCCTTATAGCCTTGGAAAGAAATGAGAAGAAATAACCAGATTCCAAACATCTTCGTGTCCAGTTATAAAGAACTGAAGCCACCTCTTTGCTTTTATTTTGAATTTATGTGTGGGTGTTCTTGGCCTTCCTCATTTATGCATCTACAGTTAGCTGAAATGCATGCACCATTTCCTGTTGCAAAGGCCACTTGCTTTACTCAAAATCAAAAAGACAAAATATTTGTTTTTGTTAACTTTTCAGAGAAACCCCCCACATGACCACATAACTAAAATCTAACACAAGATACTTGTGAAGTTTAGGTTTTCAGTTACACTGTCACAATATTTGTCAACACTGCCTTCCTTCACAGCATCGATGTCACAAATGTGATCCACGATCTGTTAATAAACATGAAAAATACAAATTGAAAGGTAAAAATAATCTATGCTCAGTTGTTGAGTTATATGTTCTCATATTTTATATACCTTACTATTATTTTGTTTCTATACTAAGTATACGGGACTTTTATTTTGACTTAAGTTGGGTGAAGTTTTAGTTCCAATGAAGCTTTGTTGGCTGCGCACGTGTATTAGCGCTGATGTTTTTTTCCCTTCGTGTGATGATGTTATACCAGTACGTTGAGATGTAAATCAACAAATAAACAACACGAAGAAGTTATATCGGGATTACTCTTTAATGAATGGATGACTACAACATATTGCACATCTGCATGACAAATGAAACTCCAACAGTTTTATTTCTCGATTTACAAACATTTAATTAATTTGTGGTTTGTAAACAAATATCTGATTTATTAAAAAAATATTTGTTATTGAACACTTATCTTTCAACATTTCAACATTTAGAGTGCAATGTTATGCAGTGATATTTCAAGTTGGTACACAGAACTGATCTATGGACTCTTCATGTGGTAGTTACATTTACTGGTATTTGTCTTTCACTCTCATTTCCCAGTCAGCAGAATCAGCTTTATTGCGTTAACCCCGCGTAAACAAACAAGAAATGTGACTTTGCTCTCGATGTAAAACACTCACTTAACATCTAAAAAACAAAAAGGACAGTATGACACTGCTGTAAAAATGTAATGTATGATCGCACTTAGTGGTACACATTGTTGCATGAGATCTTCAGTTTCTTGGAAATGTCTCGAATGGAATTCCTTCATTTCTCAGAACATGCTTAAGAGGTTCAGACCGTAGTTCTTTGTTTCATGCAACGTGACTAATCCCCTTTTTGCTCACTATTTAATTCAAATACAGTGATTTGCCTTGTAAACAATGATAGGGGGAAAGCCAGCAATACATTAACATAATATAACTCTACACACTCCTATTTGCTCCAGGACACATTTTTTGTGTAGAATCGTTGCGCTATTTACAAATATAAATGATTGTAAAAGTTTCAGAGTTTTTTTTATGAATCATAGATAAAAACGGTTTTATGCTACTTTTCTACTAATTCAACAGCGACTTTTACTTAGAATTTGTCCATAGTTTCGTGACCCGGAAGCGGTTGTGAGATGTTGCACACAATAATTTGGTCCTATGACGTAGATTTTGACAAGACTGGTGTTTTTGATAAGACATCAGTGGTTGTCCCGCAGTTGGTTTAATAGAATAAATCCATAACGATGGCACTGAGAATAAAACAGATGTTTGCCCTTAAAGCTTTGACGACCTTATTTGTTGTATGTCTTTTTACCTTGATTTTAGTTAGTCAAGCCGAAGAGAATACTGCTATGGATGTTTCTACTGAGAGGAGAGCTGAGGAAAGCCATAGACAAGACAGTGCGGATCTTCTTATTTTCATAATGCTCTTAACTCTCACCATTTTAACTATTTGGCTGTTTAAACATCGTCGCTTTCGGTTTCTCCACGAAACTGGGCTAGCTATGATTTATGGTAAGGACGTTTACCATAAACAGTTAACGTGAACTAGCTTTCGATACTAGCAGTACATTTGAATGACAACACTAGTAGCTAGCTAAGCTAGCATCTCCAGGCATCAGTTTATTATACAGTGATGCAGATGACAATGCAATCGCTTGCCTTGTTAACTTCCCAGCTAAATTACATATATGATCGTTTTTACCTGTTCTTTATTGACATGCTTTTGACCTCTGTCTCTGTTTGTCTGTCTGTGTTGTCTCTAACCGCCCTGTAGGTCTGTTGGTGGGGGTGATCCTTCGCTTTGGGGTTCATGTGCCACGCAATACGAACAATGTGACTATGAGTTGCAGTGTGAATGCCAGCCCTGCTACTCTTCTGGTGAACGTCAGTGGGCGTTTTTATGAGTACACTCTGAAGGGGGAAGTCGCCACAGTCAAGGGTCCTGAAGTGCAGGATGATGAGATGCTCAGGAAGGTACGAGTTATGTTACACTGTCAACGTTAACATGTATTTCAAGGAGACAACTGATTCTCACTCCCCATGCCAAAGTAATATGTGCCTAGGACTGACTCAAACGGATAATGTACTTTAGATGTTTATAATTGGGGTTTGCGGAACCTATGTATCTTATGTCAGGGAAAGATGTTGTTCATATATAAAGAAATACTTTCTTTAGCATATGTGTACACCACACTGTGTTTCTCTAGACAAAAATGTTCTTACTATTTCGCTTGATTAAGATGACACTTGTCTATGGCAAGCTGATTGCATGCCTTTTGTGCTTTACTATTGAAGAAGAATGGACGAACAAGCCAATAACAAGCTGGTCATAACAGGCGTGTGAGGGCCCTACCCTTTTGATTTAAAAAGGAATGATTCAAAGAAAGAAAAAAAATGATTGGATGGTACTGCAAAAGTTACTGAGACAGTATGTGTAACTTTTCTTTATTTTCTGCCAGGTGACGTTTGACCCTGAAGTATTTTTCAACATATTGCTTCCTCCAATTATCTTCTATGCTGGCTACAGCTTAAAACGGGTAAAAACGTCTTAGCTAGAGGACAGAATGTGTCCACCATTAAGACTTCTGTAATACTATCTGGTATCCCATTACTGGATTACTCATCTTGTCTCTTCCATACGCCTCTGCTGTGTTTCAGCGGCATTTCTTCAGAAACCTGGGGTCCATCCTCGCATATGCTTTCATGGGGACACTAATATCGTGCTTTGTCATTGGGTGAGCCTATTTCCATAAAACTGTCTAATGTGTGTTAATAGTTGCTACAGATTTGTCTTTATAAAATGAGATTATGTTAATTTGCCAACCTGTTTTATGTTGTCTGTTTTTGCTGTATATTTTAATAATGGAACTTTTGTACTGCTGTCTTGGCCAGGACTCCCTTGAAAAAGAGATTCTGAATCTCAACGGGATTTCTCCTGGTTAAATAAAGGTTAAATAAAAATTTAAAATAAAAACTGATGTGGACACATCTATCACAGAAGATTGTTGGAACCTCGTCCCCAGGCTCAGCTTCTGTTAACTCTGCTTAAGAGACCTGTGATGACTTGGACCTTAATTGCCTACACGTGAACTACTTTTAAACCACTTCCATGTTTAAATTGCATGCAGAGCTTAACTCGTTGTCTGCAGTGTTTGTAGCATTGTGCTAGGTTGCTATGGACTAAGAGGGCAGCCTATTCAATCCAGCGGATGTTTTTGTCCGCTCCTGCCATAGACGTCCATTCAAGTTCTATTCTCAGGCAGTATGAAACCAGACGGTTTGAAATAGAGAGATGATTGGGTGGGGGGGGATAGGTATGAACTAATGAAGGTTTTCTCTTCTACAGGCTGATCATGTATGGCTGTGTTTCGTTAATGAAAGCAGTTGGGCAGTTGGGAGGGGACTTTTTCTTTACTGACTGCCTATTTTTTGGTGCCATTGTTTCAGCCACAGATCCAGGTAATTGTATACACTTTTATGCATTAGCAGTAAATGGCACAATTTAGGTTTGAGTCGTTAGCTGATGGCGTCCATGCGTTGTTCCTCCCCCACAGTCACCGTGCTCGCCATATTCAACGAGCTCAAGGTGGACGTGGACCTCTACGCCCTGATGTTCGGAGAGAGTGTCCTCAACGACGCTGTGGCCATTGTACTGTCTTCGTAAGTCTCTCTCCATCTGTCTATCTGTCCACGTCGTTCTGTCCCCCTGATTGCTGTTCGGAGATTTGTTTTGTGCAGACACTAACCCCTATTGAAGTCCCAATCTGCATGGCGGAATGCCATTGTTTTAATAGCCTATGCTCACAAGAAAATTAGACCTGTGTTTTGGGAAAACGTTTTTTTACAGTAGGATGTGCTGGTGATTTGCTGTTCAGGTAGAATGTGTTGGTTAATGAGTTTTTTGCAGTGTGTATGTGCCAATATATTTTAACATAATGTGAAGAGCGTGAAAGCTGTGGATTGGATTGTAGTGGCTATTTAAATCCTCAATGAATCGAAAACAAATAAATCTAATCAAACAAACAGCCACTGGGGCACTTAAAGATTAAATCGTACGCAGGAAAATAAGTCCAATGTCCAAGCCAGACTTTGCGCTCATGCCGTGTTTATTTGCCATTTGAGCAAGCCGACGTTAGCCTCTCTTTCCCTGGTAAAAAACCAACAACCTTTCCCAGTGCCCATCTGTCCAAATTGTGACCGTCATTATATGGAATATGAAACAGGTGCTCAAAACTGTCAAAGTAAAAGTCCCAACAAAAAATGCTCAAATTAACCAAAACAACATCGACATGATATATATATTAAATCAATAAAATAATCATGCAAGTTATCTAATATGAAACTAAATAAAGTAATTCAATTATTAACAAGGAAATAGCTCCAACATGGATGCACAGTGCATATTATGATACATTAAAATACTGTTTATGTTTTAATATTATGTTCCTTGTCAAAATTCAGTCTGAACAGAATTTTATTTCTAGCCTATAAATCTATATTGTGATTTTTTTTCTAATGGGTTAAATTTCTATTTACTTTTTGAAGTACATTTTTGCTATTTTGCTGTCTAAAACTTTACCTCTTGGTTTCTTTTTTTGCACCAGTATTTTGACCAATTAAATCCACTAGGCTAAATATCTAAGGTAACAGTATTTGAAGTGATTTGTCAAAACACCAACTAGCAGCTAAAAAGATTTGAAGGAGTTTTTCCTGCCCACTTCTCCTTGATAGTTGCATGTTTTGTTCGACTCAACACATGTGCGATTGTCACAGGTCCATAGGTGCCTACCAGCCAGCCGGAGACAACAGCCACACGTTTGACGCCACAGCAATGATTAAATCCTTTGGCGTGTTCCTGGGAGTCTTCAGCGGTTCGTTCGCTCTGGGAGTGGCCACAGGCGTCATGACTGCACTGATATCCTTTTTCGCCACGCTCGGACAAGTTGCAGGCCCGCCTTGTCGGCAAATGATCCAAATTGTCTTTACAGTGTGCTCCTTGACCCTTTGACCCTTTGACCCCACGTCACCAAGTTCACCAAGCTGCGCGACTTCCCGTTGCTGGAAACGGCCCTCTTTTTCCTAATGTCGTGGAGCACCTTCCTGCTTGCGGAGGCCTGTGAAATGACCGGTAACCAGCACGGCGCTTGCACAAATAACACACACACTCAAACGCTGTTCATATTTTGTATGCGGGAGTTCCTGCTGATCGGTTGGGTGCTTTCTCCCACAGGCGTGGTGGCCGTGTTGTTCTGTGGGATGACCCAGGCTCACTATACTTACAACAACCTGTCTCCTGAATCCCAGGACAGAACCAAACAGGTACCAGGAAAAATAGTTGGCGTAAATCGCATTTCTTGTTTCTGTAATGTCTGGCTTAACAATTGTATGTACATTTCTGGATTGAAGTCGTTTTTGTCATCGGTAATGTGTAGGTGATATTTGTTTGTCTTCCCAAAGCTATTTGAGCTCCTGAATTTCCTGGCTGAGAATTTCATCTTTTCCTACATGGGCCTGACACTGTTCACCTTCCAATCCCATGTGTTCAACCCGATGTTTATCATCGGATCATTTGTATCCTTACAGAAAGAGTGATAACCGTATTTTTTATTTTATTTATAGAACAAGGGTATGCCTTCAACCGCACATGGTTTTCACACCCAGAACCCACTTTCCTTTACGTTTGTCTCCGACCAGATTGCAATTTTTCTTGGCAGGGCGGCCAACATCTACCCCCTCTCTTTTCTGCTTAATTTGGGCCGTAAGAACAAAATTGGTTCTAACTTCCAGCATGTCATGATGTTTGCAGGTAAGAGGTTGTCTGTAATACATCCTGTCCTGTACTAGAATTGAGTTCAGAATTTATGACAGGTGTGGATAAACTAAATTCAGCACAGGCCGATGTTTTTTTTGGAGCAGATGGTTCACGCGACTATGTTAATAATTAGAGGATAATTGTAATAATTGATACAGTGAAAATTAATTGAGCCACCAACAAGATTGCATTGAAACATAACAATTTATAAAAACGTTTGCGAATATCACGTATGTCTTTCTGTATTTTGTGGAATCCTTTCCAATTTAAGATTTGCCTAATAATATTGTATTTATCTAGACTGACATCGGATATTGAAATTACATTTTTACGTTTTGATAATTTACATCCCTATACTAAAACGTATTTGTTTTTTCATCAATCTACACCGAATACTCAAAATAAAAAAGCAGTAATAGGAATGTTTGCAAATGTATTAAAACATAAGAAACATTTATTTATGTAATCAGACTCTTTAAAATTAGGTTTAGATGCATGAAAACAGGGTGTATCGTCCTTGAGATGTTTCTACAACTTGTTTGGAATCCACCTGTGGTTTATTCTGTTGATTGGACATCATTGGAAATGGACACACCTGTGTATAGTCCCAAAAAAACAGCCATGAGGTTGAAGGGATTGTAGCTCCTAGACTGTAGTTCCTAGACAGGATTATTACTGCTCAGATCTGAAGAAGGTTACTAAAATGTAGAAATTGTAGGTCCCCAAAAACCCAGTGGCCTCCATCATTCTTTGATATAATATGTATTGAACCAACCACACTCTTCCCTAGAGCTGGCCTTCTGGCCCAACTGAGCAATCACGGGAGAAGGACCTTGGTTAGGGAATTTACCAAGTCCCAGATTACAGAGTTATCCTGTGGAGCTTAGAGAATTTTCCAGAAGAACAAACATCTCTGCAGCATTACACCAACAAGGCCTTTATGGCAGAATGGCGGAATCTAGTCCTTAGTAAAAGCACATGGAAATTAATTTGGAGTTTGCACAACTGTGTTTTAAGGACCATGAGAAACAATATTATCTAGTCTGATGAAACCAAGATTGAGGTACTCAGCCTGAAACCCTAACATCATGTTTGGTGAAAACCAGGAGCCGCTCATCACCTGACCAATACCATCCCCTCGGTGAAGCTCGGCGGTGGCCGCATAATGCTAAGAGATGAGTCAGGATTGAGTGAAAGAAAGTACAGACAGATCTTTGATGAAATGCTCAGGACCTCAAACTAGAGCGAACAGGACTTACCAACAGGAAGGTGACTCAAAGCACAAAGCCAAGACAACACGGAGGCTTTGGGACAGGTCTGTTAATGATCTTACATAGCCAAGTACAAGGCGGATGTGAACCCGATCGAACATCTCTGGATGGACATGAAAATGGCTGTGCTGCGACTTTGGCCACTCCACTTGACAGAGCTGGAAAGTGTCTGAAAAATGGTCTCTCGAAATGCTAGTGTGCTCGTATCTAAGAAGACTCAAGGCAGTAATTGCTTGAATACTTTCGTTGTTTGGATACTTTCGTAAATGTATTTAATTAGATCTATAATAACACGTTTTCTTGGTCATTATGACAGGCCTGCGGGGAGCTATGACCTTTGCCCTCTCTATCCGGGACACAGTGACATACGCCCGTAGGATGATGTTTTCCACCACTCTGCTCATTGTCTTCTTCACCGTGTGGGTGTGTGGCGGCGGGACCACCCCGGTGCTGTCTTTCATGAGCATACGGTGAGTCTCAGTCAGAGAACCAAACTCTCACCTCTACAGCAGGATGCTCTTGGTTCCACATCCCTCTGTGTTTTAACTTCACGTATCCTTGTGTTTGTTGTTGTCCTGTTTAGTGTGGGAGTGGACTCGGACCAGGAGAACTCTGTAAGTAAACAACCATCTCATTGTGAAATCTGCTTCCGAAATGCTGCAACCTGCAGTCCACAGGGTTGCGTTATGCGGACAAAAGAACAGTTATTTTGATTAGGAGCTGTTGTCCAGTGGTAGTTTACACTAGTGCTCACGCAAACTCTTTGCAGGAGTCCATGGTTTAATAGCTGTATCCGTTCTTTATAACACTGTACAACACTCGTTCACATTCTCTCCGTCAAAACATAATACCCCCATAACAACATATAATAATACTGAATTAGAGATGGTTACAAAACTGTTACTTCTGTTAGAAAAGTGTGCATGCGTTTGTCTTCTCAATGTGTCCTTTGTGTTTGAGCAGGTGAATGCATTAGATGGAACCCAACGTAGGAACACCAAACACGAGAGTGCCTGGCCGTTTAGAATATGGTACAACTTCGACAATACGTATCCTTTACCTGCATCACCCGGGGCTAAGTCAGACCAATCGGACCAGCTTTAAAAAAGGAATCTCATTCGATCTGATGTGATTGGTCGAAAGACCAATTACTGGTAACTAATATTTGAACAGTGCTGTTGGGGTAAAGACAGCCATTGACTGGTCCCATAGGGTTTTTCACTGTATTTTCTGTTTTAGCTGACCCGTAGTGAATCATTAGATGAACACACTTTTAGCCATATCAACCAGGTTTTCAAACTGGACCCACCTTTCAAGAAAAAACTGTTCGCCGCTGATATATGCTACAGTTTAGCCAAGGCGCAATGTTTAACTTACACACTAGAGGGCACTGTTTAACTTTTCATTGTAAAGGAAAATGTGTTCACGCCCACAAGTGAAAATCTAAAGAAGCACTAATTCCCTCATTGTGGTTATGGACGGGATATGTGATTCTCCACGAGAGCTGCATCCTTGACTACAGGCCCCTTCAGGTACCTGAAACCCCTGTTGACCCACAGCGGCCCGGCCCTGACCAGTACCCTGCCTGCCTGTTGTGGTCCCCTGGCACGCTGTCTCACCAGTCCCCAGGCACACACGGTGAGGGTTTGTTCAGTAACTATAGAAATTATTCAAATGGTAAAATTATCATGACACTTAAGGGCATTAAAAGCAGCTGCTCCTTCATGCAACCGGTCTGTTAGGACTGAAACAGGACATAGCCAGTTGCTTTGGTGCAAGTCGGGCCTGAATCTAGGCCTGATCTAGAGGCCATGTACCGTCAGTACAGTGCTGACCAACTCACGGTTCTGGGTTAGTTTCCTATCAGGGGCGGGAGTATGAAATGTATGAACCCGTTAGTGTATAAGCGGGAAGAGACGCATCGAAATGCAAATATTAAATGTGTTGCTCTTCAGAACGAAGACGACTCCGACGACCTTGTACTGAACGACGGCAACGCCACTATGTACGAGGACGTGACCGTGAGCACCGACGCCTCAGGAGCGCACACCGCTGACCCAAACCGCTCCCGCGAGGCACCCCGCCTCGAGCCGGCGTTCGGTGAGCACGAGCTGGTCTTTAAGGGAACACGTCTGGTCCTGCCCGCGGATGACCCAGCCGATGCCATCGTGAGGGCGCCCCCCGCCGCCGCCACCTCACCCCCACCATTTTCCGACCCCTTCATAGACCCCTTCTCAGACCCCTTCTCCAATCCCAGGCGCAACAGACTTTAGAAAGCGTAAACTGTTATTCTGTGGGATGTTGTTTTTGTAAGACGTGTGCCCACCCTTGCTTCTTTGCCTACTGCACAAATTTCATGTTTGTTTGAAAAAAGTGTGTCTTTGTGTGTGTGTATGTATGTATGTGTATATATCTGTATATAATTTATTTTATTTTCTCTTATTTATTTTCTGTGCAATGCCTGACTCGTAGAGTGATTCTCAATATTGCCCTCACCCCACATGAATGTTCTTGGTGGTTTCTAGAGCCATGTCTACCTTTTCTCTCTTTGAAACCGAGACATGCATCTATATTGTACGCGTTTTTGTACATCATGGGCTGGGAGTAGCATACTGTAGTTAATGTAAAAAGCACTGATCCGATTCTGTTCTAAACCTGATCACTACTGCCTGGTGAATGGGGCATATTTACATATTTACCTGAGACATTTGTATTGGAGGCTCCAAGAGACTGGACTGTTCTAAGTGCCTGATAATAAATTCTATATTTATGTAGATGTGTACATATAATTAATAATTTGCAATGCATTTGTTGTATTGTTATAATCACCTCAATGTATTATCGAGTTCTAATGTGGATCTAGTAGGATCTAATGTGGATCTAGTAGGATCTAATGTGGATCTATTCAGATCTGATTAGGATCTAGTAGGATCTAATGTGTATTAGGAACCCTTTCAGAAGTGGTCATATATCCAATAGTTTTACATCACACAATTCTGAATTACATCTGCAAAGGTGTGCGTGCGCGCGTGCGCACGTGTGTGTGCTCCAACACAGCTTGTGGAACAGTTTTTTCTGAACTGCTATGCAGGATTTGTTTTATTTTTTTCCTCAAATAGTTTTTCCAGCCTAACACTCATCTTTGGTCCGGTTGGCAGCTTCTAACATGTTGACATTTGCTTGTGTTTAAGTTCTAAATGTATTTTATTGTAATCCTTATGTAATATGAACACTTAAACTTGCACATCTCTATTGAAAGTGTAAATCAAGAAGACGGTACTTAGTGTGTCACAGTGTGATTGCTGTTGCTATGCAAGTACATTGGATTCAATGCAGAGAAATTAAAGAAATGCTTCAAATAGTCTAATAAAAATAAATATTTTATGCAGGGTTATAGTTCAGCTGAAATATTCACATAAGCTCAGTTGTAAAAGTTAAAAGAAAGTCCACCTAAAAGAAGTGTGAGGTATTTATGTATACATCTACATAGTATTTCGTGAATAGTCCTTCAGTTTTTGTCTTGAATTTTTTTGCCTGGTTTTGCTTGTGGGAGAAACAACATCCTAAAGCTATATTATTAATTTGTAGACTGAATTTAACTATGACAATGTTGAGTACATTCGTATGTGAATCTAATGGTGAATAAAACGAAGGAAGAATGTTCTGATCATTTTCGTTTTTTGTAGCAAGTTTCTTACTGTAAGTGGTAATGTGTATAATTATATATTAGGCTATACACTTACACTCATAAAAGTGTAATCCAACATGTCTGATCGAACGGGGGTTAGTCAATTCAATTTTCCTTGACTCCGGACATTATGCGTTGTTACAAAGTCCAAAACCTTTCGTGTTTTTTTTGTATCGTTATGCCCTGCCCTGTACGGTTTGTGTGTAGGCTACTTTCCTAAGGTACCATACTGTAGTTGGACATATACTGTAGTTGGATATATACGGTGCAATTGGCGCTGGTGCGAAGAACTGCATTTTAACTCGGTAAGATCCGAATCTTTTGATTTGATTCGATTAATTCCAGGGTGGTTCGAACCAGAATTGGCGTAGAATGTTTTTATGTAAATTGTGAATGTAAAAGCTCTACACACGAATGTACTGTTCTATACATGGCAATACTGATTGATAGGGATGCTGTATTTGCATCTGCATTTTTGTGTGCGTTATTATAGATTCGTCAATCTGTATTTTTACCTATTATTTATAATTTTCTGCACACAAAAGGTGCAATAGCTCTGGCGACTCTATTATACCATACATTTAATAAATCGCATTATAAACACTTAATTATTTCCTTTGTATAATCAGACACTCATCCGAAAAGCTTATTTTAAATCATGTCTTTGTTTTGCGGGGCGTTGGCTGACATATGAAACATGTTAACTTCTGTGAGACTTACACAAAATGTGTTTTATATTAAGAATTTTCAGTTAAGGGATGGACCTTTGGGGTTCAGGCATGTGATGTCAGAAAAATGCTTCGGACAATTAGGATTCCTGTGCAGTTCTCCTGGGAGCCGACTGGAATATTTTTTTTACATTACGTAATTTTGTCTGGAGGAAAACCTCTTTAAAACATTTGAACAAACTTGAGCCTACAGATTTTTCCATGTGGCCTCAATGAAAAAATACAGAAGGTATAATCCTCAAAAGTATTCACACAGTTGGACTACATCAAATTTTATCATCGCAACATTAAATTAATTAATTAAATATGATTTCAATATGCCATTTATAAACAAAAATATATTTCATTATCACGAAGTGAAAATTAAATCTGCAAATTGTTCAAAGTTAATTCGAAACATGAAAAATAAAAGATTTGTATTTATCTGTTTGCTATATGACACATCTGAATTGGCTGTGGTACAAACAATTTTCCATTAAAGTCATTAGCTGAATATCCACACCATTTCAGGTTAAACACACAACCTTACTCTGAGAGTTTCTCACTGCATGATGATTGTAGTCAAAGCAAATCTAGAATAAAGTTATTCAAAAGCGATAACCAGTTGGATATAAAAAAATTCTACGACTTTTAATTATACCAGGAACACATTAATGTACCTTCTTAAGAAATGGAAAGAATATGGCACAATTGTGTGTAATGGGGAGAGAAACAGGGAACGGAAACAGAAAAGTGTGTTGATTTGAGGGGTGTGGGTGCACATGTGAATCTGCCTGGAACATTCTTCGAAAACGGAGTAAACGTGTGAGAAGGGCACAGAGAGGCCATCTGGAGTTCTATGGCAACTGTAAAAGGGTTACAGTCTTCCAGGGCTGAGCTAGGAGACACTATGCATAGCCTACTGCAACAATAGCCCGCGGGTGCTTTACAAAAGTGGTCTTTACGGGAGATTGGCAAAAAGATAACAACTCGAGACAAATCTTAGCCATAATTTTCCAGAAGGCACATGGGAGTCTAAGACCAAGGGAAGAAGATTGGCCTCTGCCTTGAAGCATGGTGGAGTCAGCATCATGCAATGGGGATGCTTTTCTACATTAGGGCATTGCAAGCTTATGATAAAGGGCAAATGGGTGCTGCAAAGTAAACCTATTGAAACCAGCAAGAGACCTTGAAGAAAGAATTCAGCAGGATAATGACCCCAAACGTGTAACCAAAGCCACTTGCCAGAGCTTGAACAGTTTTGTAAGAATGGGCAATAATGTGTCCAGATGTGCAAACCTATATTGAAATAGACTCATGGCTATAATTGCTGCCAAAGGTGTCTCTACCAAATGAAATGAAATGCAATTTATGTTTTTTATGTTAGATTTTTGTAATTAATTCATAGAAAATATTATTTCCAGATTATATTCTTTGTGACATACCGTGTTTTGTGTTGATCAGTGCCAAAAACTCTTTTTTCAATCACTTAGTTAATTCAAGCAATCGAGTGAACAATCTATTATTTTTTTATCTTCATATGAGAAAATGATTCTACTGTTCTGAAAACTTGCCAAAAAATATTATTACACATTTACAGCATGCCAATTACGTTACAAGATCTTTGTCGGTACCTCTACAAAGTGCAGCATGACTGAAACAGTGGCCGACATGGCCTCTAAAACAAATATTTGTTAATAATTAATTGCTGGATAGATATTTAACCTTTCCCACTCTTTTTTACATTCTCTTTTCCCATCTTAATAGACAATAGTTACTCTTTAAGTCCTTTGTGGCATTGGACAAGTGTTAAACTAGAAGGATTTTCTTTTAGAAGAGAGCTAACTTGAGGTAGCATGCAGTTTTATTTATTTAGATATTATACTGTTTATGTAGAGCTTTTGCCAGAGCAGCAGCTATTCTTTCTAGACTCCACAAACTGTTATGACCTCAAAGCTCTATAAAATGTTTGTTTTCCTCAAATTTCTGTATGGCTATTAATCTTCTCCCAGACACATCTTGGAGATGACGTTATTCTGCTATTTAAAACCCTGTCTTATCCACCCTGTGTAGTGCTAGACACTTGGCAGGATGCCATAAAGATTTAACTTACTTTATTACTGTCTGCAAATATATTTACATATTTAATACCAAAGTCATTCTGAACTCTTGGCCTCTAACACAATAAGAATTGGTCATGGATGTATCAAACGCCTTTGCCTCTCAGCACTAGAATATTTGTTGTCTGCACTTTTCTGTACAAACCAAATTCTCAGTTACTGAGTTACTAAAATATGGGGAACTAGAAATAAAGTAACAAGAAAGAATCAAGGAGGGAGGAGGTACAAATAGTGAGACAAATAGAGGTAACGACATGGGAGAATGACTTGTATAAGGGGCATGTAGGTTTGTGTAACTCATGTCTAAAGAAGGTATTGACAGACATTCGTATAAATGTTTTGCTGGATGGATTATTGGTGAGCTGAAATAGAGAGTTTTTGAAAAACAGTTTAGCAGACTGTTGACAGCACCGAGCAGACTGCCTCCACTTTACGGGCTTCCTGTTTCTTAGCTTTCTTCCACATTCTTCAGTGATAAGCTCATGCCAACATACCAGCCATGGAGTTCCTTAATGTGTCCCCAGCTGCTAAATTCTTTTGTCTGTTTGCACACACATGTATGTGCGTGAGTGTGTGTCTGTCTGCCTGTGTTTTCATGTGTGTGTGTGTCTGAATTCTGTTTTAACCAGATTATGTCACTGTTCCAGTTCTAATTATGTCCCTAACCTATGCTACCGGTTAGGGTGAGGTAAATCACCAATCCTTTTATGTGGCCAAAGATATTCAAAAAAATGTTTTTACTAAAGACGAATAAAGACTGAGGCCACTTTAGTGTTCTGTAGAATCTAATGGTTGAGTTGTATATAAATGATTTGCTCAACAAGCGCCGGCCACAGATGTTAGTTCTGCCCTGTGTTTTCTCTCTGTTCAGGAGTAACCGCTTCAGCCCTCATCACATAGCCAACTTTGCCCCAGATGCTGGTGAATCATTTTAGTTAAGCAAGACTTGACTGGTTTGTTTCCCAATAACCCTGATCCATGAAGATCAGATAAATTATAATCAAAAGGTGCAAATATGTCATCTTTGCGTTCATTGTTAATAAGGTCCTGTGCATACATGTCGGATTTTCAAAAGTAAAAAACCAGGCCGCCTCTTCAAAATTGCATGGAAGTCTGGGACAGTGCCAGAGGAGTGGCAGACCGGGGTGGTGGTTCCCCTCTTCAAAAAGGGGGACCAGAGAGTGTGTGCCAATTACAGAGGTATCACACTCCTCAGCCTCCCTGGTAAAGTGTACTCCAAAGTGCTGGAAAGGAGGGTTCGGCCAATAGTCGAACCTCAGATTGAAGAGGAACAATGCGGTTTTCGTCCTGGCCGGGGAACCACGGACCAGCTCTTTACTCTCGCAAGGATCCTGGAGGGGGCCTGGGAGTATGCCCATCCAGTCTACATGTGTTTTGTGGATCTGGAGAAGGCGTATGACCGGGTACCCCGGGATCTTTTGGGGGAGGTGCTGCGGGAGTATGGGGTGAGGGGGTCTCTTCTCAGGGCCATCCAATCTCTGTACGCTCAAAGCATGAGCTGTGTCCGTGTCCTCGGCAGTAAGTCGGATTCGTTCCCGGTGGGGGTTGGCCTCCGCCAGGGCTGCGCTTTGGCACCAATCCTGTTTGTAATATTCATGGACAGGATATCAAGGCGTAGTCATGGGGGGGAGGGGTTCCCGTTCGGTGGGCTGATGGTCACATCACTGCTTTTTGCGGATGATGTGGTCCTGATGGCCTCATCGGTCGGTGACCTTCAGCACTCACTGGATCGGTTTGCAGCCGAGAGTGAAGCGGCTGGGATGAGGGTTAGCACCCCTAAATCTGAGGCCATGACTCTCAGCAGGAAACCGGTGGAGTGCCTACTCCGGGTAGGGAATGAGTCCTTACTCCAAGTGAAGGAGTTCAAGTACCTCGGGGTCTTGTTCGCGAGTGAGGGAACAATGGAGCGGGAGATTGGTCGGAGGATCGGAGCAGCGGGGGCGGTGTTGCATTTGCTTCACCGCACCGTTGTGACGAAAAGAGAGCTGAGCCGAAAGGCAAAGCTCTCGATCTACCGGTCAATCTTTGTTCCTACCCTCATCTATGGTCATGAACGCTGGGTCATGACCGAAAGAACGAGATTGCGGGTACAAGCGGCCGAAATGGGTTTTCTCAGAAAGGTGGCTGGCCTCTCCCTTAGGGATAGGGTGAGAAGCTCAGTCATCCGAGAGGAACTCGGAGTAGAGCCGCTGCTCCTTTGCGTAGAAAGGAGCCAGTTGAGGTGGTTCGGGCATCTTGTACGAATGCCACCTGGGCGCCTCCCTAGAGAGGTGTTCCAGGCACGTCCAGCTGGGAGGAGACCTCGGGGAAGACCCAGGACTAGGTGGAGAGATTATATCTCCACACTGGCCTGGGAACGCCTCGGGATTCCCCAGTCAGAGCTGGCTAATGTGGCCCGGGAAAGGGAAGTTTGGGGTCCCCTGCTAGAGCTGCTACCCCCGCGACCCGACCCCGGATAAGCGGTTGAAGATGAGATGAGACAATCAAATAATGCTGACGATAGGATAAAGTATGGCTGTCCAAAGAATGGCCACTGTTAGAGTAGCTAATGGAAATGTGACCGTGTCACCCTGAGATAATTAACTTTATAACTTATTCTATTAGCATTTCCTCTATGGCAGCCTTTCTCAAATGTTTTTGTGCAAGGTACCAGAAAACAATAGCCATTCTACTCAGAGAAATGCTTGTGTCATTTTTACTATGATTTTTTATGACAATATACTACCCCAACAACGCATTCAATGTTTTAGCAATGGTCCATTCAACAATATTCTAGGTCTATTTTTTTAAAACACTTGCAAATGCAAACGCAAACATTTATGTGATTCAATACGAAATCATATGACCTTTAGGATACTCCCATATTGTTATTAAAGACACATAAATATCTAAAAAGTAGGTAAAACACTTTGAAATCTGAAGGATCTGAAGTTTTATTGTGACTGCCATACATCAGAATGGTATCGGGAAGTGCATGAAAACATGAGGAAGATCATTTAGGTATTTTAGAAACATCTAACAGATATGTGTTTATGGGCATCCAATCTCCAGTAGAAAGTTAATAGCTCAAACTGTTCTGAAGCTAAAGTCAAGGAATTAGAAAGCATTTCGCCTTTGCCATCCGTTAAATCGCAGACATTTGCAGAACTTGCATTACGCAGGTTCTATAAAAGATGTGTCAAAGCAATCAATGGGACATTTTATGTGAAATTCCACCAACTAGTAGTCATTCATGGATCGGCACTAGTCTGCGGACCTGGGTTTGAGAAACAGCTTGGTACAGGTGCCAGTTTTAATTTGGGGGAAGAAAAGCAACATACAGAGAAGAGGAAACTATAAGTAGCAGAAATATAAAAGAAGTTTAGTGGAATAGATTACAAAAATAATTAGCATATTTACATGCTTAAAACATTATACTGACTAAAATACACTTCCAGACACCCTCGCAGGTATTGGGAAATATAATTTTCAAAATTTCTGTCCAGTAGACGTCTTCATTTCCTACAAATTAGAAAACCCAAATAAGTGTACAATGATATGCCTCATAAAAAATATAAATAACACAGAAACAAAAATTGTACATGCTAGATACTGAAATGGACATAGCTCAAGTCCGGTTCTTAGATAGCGTGCATGTGCTGGAATGGTTCAGGCTATTTGAGTCTGTGGTCAAACTGAGGGTGTGGCAGACATTCTGTGGGTTTTGAAGGAGGTGACAGATTGCCTACTAGTTTGAGTTTTAGGCCAGTAACGTGCACCAGCACATGCACACAATAAAGCTGATTCTGATTCTCATTCTTTCCGGTTTAAGTCCCAGATAAATCTGGGAAACCATTACACATTGTAACATTTGGTATATATATATATATATATATTCCGGGACTATTGTGCCTTTTGCATTTCACTAAAGGGGCCCTGAACAAATGGTCTTTCTGGGCCTGCCAGAGAGCTGTCCACATTCCGGATCTCACCACAGTCCTTCTAGGCATACCTCTGTGAATTCACCCCACTGCACAGAAATACCACACATACACAATCAGCCACACCTATTAAATCCATAAGAACCAACTTCTTCATAATGGTTTGTCTAGACTATAATCAAATTGTGTTTCACTACTTTCTCCTTTGGATTTGATTTATTTTCCTGTATTCCCCCACAATAATAGTTATTTTTTATGATCTATGTCAGGGAACATTATGGTTTGCTGCAGACCTTTTCATGTGCTTTCAACACACAGATTAATTATATATTACTATATAAGCTGAAGTATAAGTGTTATGACTGAAACAACATGCCCGGTACCGTTTCTTAGTTTTGATAACACAATAAAGCAACCACGTTCAATACAATGGGCTTCCTTGTCAAAGAACAGTCAGCACCTTATCAGCGCCACAGTAAATATTACAGAACAGTTACCAAGGCGACGAAGTGCATACACCCACAACATGTTCTTAATCTGTTCACATCTCCATACTGCTGTTGATTGAATATTCCTTATCCATGTTAACCATTCACTTTCAGCCCCTTCGTAAAAGACCTTGCACAGCTAGAACCACTCTGCCCCCAGTGGCCATGAGAAAATACAATTGACCAAGTTATCTGAGCACTGATATGTCCTCTGCATCATTTTCCAGGAACGGCTGTTGCCATGTCCGACAGTATGAACTGTAAATACTGCCGGGAGGACTTAAGTGGCAAGACTTATGTCAAACAGGAGCTCAAGCCGGTATGCGTCCGATGCCACGACAAGTTCTGTGCCAACACCTGCGCGGAATGCCGCCGTCCTATTGGCGTCGACTCCAAGGTGCGTTCGTGCGTGTCTAGTAACATCTCGCATATCTAAGAAATCATAGTCGTGAAACTGTAATGTTTTTGTGTGTATCCTCGTGGTTATGTCATTTCATGCAATCTGCGTATTATCCCGCGTCTAGGCGTGTTTTTTTTGTCTACACAGCCTGAGTAAGAAAACAGTAACTTTCATCCCCTTCCTTTGAACTTCATTCGTGTCCTCCTCTCCCCTTACCTCAGGAGGTGCAACATAAAGGCCGTTATTGGCACTCGGATTGCTTTCGCTGCTTCAAATGCTACAAGCCGCTTGCCAAAGAGTCCTTCAGTGCTAAGGATGAGCGCATCATGTGCGGGAAGTGCAGCTCCCGGGAGGACGCTCCTCGCTGTCACGCCTGTTACAAAGCCATACTACCCGGTATGCGAAAATAGAGCCGGAGGCCCGGAGACACACAGTAACCGGATAATTTTGGACTGCCAGGTGGCGGATGCCGATAACTACTAAATACTTTGCTAAATGACAAAAAGCTCCATTAAAGGGACATGGTGCATTTAAAAACATCAGGGATTGGATGTATAGTCAGAAACATATGGACGTTTTGTAGCTTTGTAAAGTTAGTTTACTGCGTTTTGTTTATAGCCAATAAGGTAGAACCAGCTTGTATTTGAGTCTTTTTATTTCTACATTTGAACTAAGCTCAATTATAAATGGGTATTTACAGTGGTTTTCAAAGTGGGAGGCCTCAGCAAGTTGGAAGATGTTAAAAAAAGAAAATATAATAAACAGTAAATATCTTTATATTATTATGGGTATTGTTATGAAATAGCTTTAGTAGAGTTTGTCATATATGTGATAATTACACTTTTAATGCTAATCTTTCTGATTGGCCGGTATCAAACACCATATTATTGTCTATATATGGGTTCAATTACACATCCTGCAAAAGAGGGGCCTTGGCCAAAACCTGGTGGTATTTGGGGGGCCTTGTTATGGAAAAGTTTGGGAACCCCTGTTTTAGCGGATTGGTTGACCCACATCAGACTTTTCTAGGCATTTGTTTATTAGGTTTGAACAATCTATATCAAAGCTGAATAAATCCAGGCCAAACTATATTACGGTGTTCTATTTACGTAACAGAACTAAGTCATATAGCATAGACGAGTGTTTCTGTATTACCAAATCACCACTGCATTCACTTAGTGGCCAAACATTTTACAGAACACAAGGAAAAATTAGTCTTGTAGGCTATGCTAAAGTTGATCTGAAAATAATTTACTGTACATTGTTTAGTATTTCAGATTGTATATGGCTAAAGAATTAACACATGCACAACATGTGATTGGCACCTTTAACACTTTGTCCTCCGCACACACAAATTTAAAAAAAAAAAATGTTGCACCAAGTTTGTACCAATCAAGCATTGTCCTGTTAAACCTTCAATGGCATTTGTTTGTTTTTCTTTTCTGAAGGCACAGAGAATGTGGAGTACAAAGGCAACGTGTGGCACGAGGACTGTTTCACCTGTTACAGCTGTAAAAGACCCATCCGCTCCAAAACCTTTCTGACTAAAGACACCGATATCTACTGTGGCCCTTGCCATGAGAAGAAGTTTGCCAAGATCTGTGTCGGCTGTAAGCAGGTAACCAAGACAAAGAAATGATGGACCAAAGACTGGAAAACCAACTGTCATCTATCATATTAGACATGATGATTCCCCTGTAAATTGACCGCCCCTGACCGTTGTCCCCTGACCACTGTCCCCTGACCGCTGTCTCATGATCGCTGTGTCCTGACAGTTGTCTCCTGACTTCTATCTCCGACCGCTGTCTCCTGACCGCTGTCTCCTGACTTCTATCTGCTGACCGCCGTCTCCTGACCGCTGTCTCCTGACCGCTCTGTCATCTGAACTATGTCTCCTTAACGCTGTCTTCTGACCACTGTCTCCTAACCGCTCTCCCATGACCGCTGTCTCCTGACCGCTCTCCCATGACCGCTGACTCCTGACCGCTGTCTCCTGACCGCTCTCTCCTGACGCTGTCTACTGACCCTGTCTCCTAACCGCTCTCCCATGACCGCTGTCTCCTGACCGCTCTCCCATGACCGCTGTCTCCTGACCGCTGTCTCCTGACCGCTCTCTCCTGACCGCTCTCTCCTGACGCTGTCTCCTGACCCTGTCTCCTAACCGCTCTCCCATGACCGCTGTCTCCTGACCGCTCTGTCTTCTGAACTATGTCTCCTTAACGCTATCTTCTGACCACTGTTTAGGCCATCACATCCGGGGGAGTAAACTACCAGGATCAGCCGTGGCACTCTGACTGTTTTGTCTGCAGCTCCTGCCGGAAGCCTCTGGCTGGGACGCGCTTCACCTCCCACGAGGAGAAGGCCTTCTGTGTGGACTGCTATAAAACCACTGTTGCAAAGAAATGCAGCGGCTGCCAGAACCCCATAACAGGTTCATACACACAAAGACAACGACCACAAAACACACACCCACAGACAAACTGTAATGGTAATATTGAACATTTGTACTCATTTGTATTTTTTTGTTTGTAGGTTTCGGCAAAGCCACCAGTGTGGTGAACTATGAGGGAAGCTCCTGGCATGAGTACTGCTTTAACTGCAGGAAGTGCTCCCTGAGCTTGTCTAACAAGCGCTTTGTGGCCAAGGGAGGGGATTTCTTCTGCCCTGAATGTGCCAAGAAGCTCTGAGGTGAACTTGGAACAGAAACAGAGGGTCTGCAATGTCAGCTTGTCAGGCTGAATTAAATTACTTTACTTTTCCAGAAGAATCTTCAGTTGTGGCAGGTCCGATAGGATAGCCATTTAGTTATCCATTTAAACGGCAACATTTAAAAAGCAACAAACGAACATGACAAAATACAAATGCTTACCTGGTATATACCACATATGCACAATATAGTTTTATTTTCTGTGTTATGCAAGATAAATGTATGTCATGCAAATCCATTTCAATTTAAACTTGGTTCTGATGCCAGTACAAAACTGTAGTAATTGTCTCGGTTTTAAGGGGGAAAAACTGGAATCTGGCCTGATGGAATGTGATGGCTTTACAGTTTATTAGCTGTTTAGTGGGTGTCAATGCATTATCTTACCTTTGACTTTACTGCATTAGCACATGCTGCACATATTTGGTTGAATTACTCTGGATACAGTAAGATAATCAAATATATTTCTAATCATTGAGGTTATATTATATTGGATCTGTTTTGCTTCAGGGGATAAGTGATACATGGTTTCTTTTTGATCATTTAACTAATAGCTGGCATATGGAAGTATAATAGCTGTGATAGTTAATTATACATTTTTTACGTAATAATTACTGTGCATAAAGGCCTAACAATTCTACAGAATTTTGTGGAAATTAACTGCATGTTTGATGTGTGGAATTTCTGCGAATCTGTAACCAGGAATAAAATGATATATTCTGTAAAGTCTCGGTCTTCCCAAGTATTCAGAAAGACTGTTACACCTCGCACAGAGCCCTAGGCGTTGGGTTCCTTTTGTCTTGTCTTCTTATTGTCTGTTACCATTTATCATGAGATCCTTATCTTAGTCTTAGGGCCGACTACCTTATATATTTTATCATAATGTATGGAATTTATATATATACATATATATACTGTATGTAGAAAACAGTACCCAAATGTTTGGGCTTTTAAATGTTCTTGTTTTCCATTACTAACATAGATCAACTGAGTTGGAACAGGACCTTTTGCAAAATGAAAAGGAAAAACAGTCACTGACAAGGATAAATTATATATTTCAATAATAATCGTGACTGTTACAATATCCCAGGCTAAGGGATGAGCCAGGCACATGGAATGCAGTATATTCCGTAATTTTAATATGGAAACTCACAATGAAGAACTCACAGAACTCAATGTAGAACAGGTTTCCAATGAGGGCTAACAAAACACAGATGAGGGGAAACATATATGTTCATGATTGCATAACTGAGTGATAGCTGACTAGGCTGTGAGGGAAAAAAACAAAGACCAGGAGAGGGCAGCACAAGACTAGACATGACTGGAAGCATTAGAGTACCCCTCCCAAAGGCGCTGCACCCAAAGCACTGGAAAAAACATAGTTGGTTGTGGGTAGTAGGGCGGGGTCAAAACAGAGATCTGTAACACAGTCCCCAAACGGGATCATCTATGGCTGCTGGCCAGGGGGAAGTCAGCCAGGCGGACGCGGGAACTGCCTTTTCCCCCCTGGCAGACTCATGGGGAGAACCTGGGGGCTGGACATGACGTTGGTGACGGTTGAGGCTCTGGCCCTGGACGTAAGGCTGATGAAGCCAAAGGCTTCGCCCCCGAGGCAGGATGGAGAGTTGAAGCGTAGGGAAGCTCCGCCCCCGAGACAGGATGTGGAGCCCTAGCATAGGGAAGCTCCGCCCCTGAGGCAGCAACCAAAGCTGGAGCGTAGGGAGGCTTCACTCTTGAGACAGGTAGGACAGCTGTTAGCCAGAGCTCCTTGGACCACCTCTCCAGCGGTGACCACTGGAATCCCACCTCAAACCCCTCCGGCAGCGGTGGCAGCAGCTGAGACGCTGGGTGGGACCGGCTCTAGTTCACCCGACGGCTCGGCCTCTGGGTATCTGGACGGGCTGGCTTGGGCTCTGAGTCCAGGAGACGTAGCCACACCCTCCACCAAATATCTATTACCGTCAGGAGGAGATCATGAAACTGACGGGCCAATGTTAGGAGTGGGCATAGGTCTTACAATTCTTCTCACTACCCCTACAGCCCTCCCAAAAATATGTGGGACCTCGGGTATCGAGAAGCAAAGTGTTGAGAAGCACCACAATGGCGCAGGGCCTGGAACGGCACACCGACATGGAGCTGGGCTGGAAATGGCAATCTGCTGTTGAGCAGAGCGGTGGTGACTGATGACTGTAGCATACCTCAGATTGTTTGGTGGTTCATTCTGTAATGATCTTGTCAAAAGGAGAAGGAGGACACAGACGCAGATATTCAGGATCACGAAATATTTAATTTTAAATTAATTTTAACGAGCTAGGACTCTTGCTCAGTTGTGCACCGGGGCCTTCCACTCTTTCCATTCTGGTTAGAGCCAGTTTGCGCTGTACTGTGAATGGAGTTGAACACAGCGTTGCATTAGATCTTCAGTTTATTGGCAAATACTTGCATGGAATAACCTTAATTTCTCATGATAAGAATAGACTGACGAGTTTCAGAAGAAAGTTCTTTGTTTCATGCCATTTGAGCCGGTAATAAAACACACAATTGCTAATGCTCCAGAACGTCATTTTATCTAATGAAGGCCAGTTGTACTGCTTTTTCAATCAACACAACAGTTTTTAGCTGTGCTAACATAAGTGCAAAATAGTTTATTAATGATCAATTAAAATTATAAGATCGAAGAAGAAGAATGATGGTTGCTGATAATGGGCCTCTGTACGCCTATGATATTAAAAACCTGACGTTTCCGGTAACAATAGTCATTTACAGCGTTAACAATGTCTACTCTGTATTTCCGATCAATTTCATGTAATTTTAATAGAGCAGAAAAAGCATTTTTATCAAGAACAAGGACATTTCCAAGTGACCACAAACTTCTGAACGTTTGTGTATATATGCATTTAATAAATGAATCAGACCAAAGGTAAGGCTGGGGTGGAGCCTTTATACCGTGTGTAGGCGACTACAGATCTCACACACACTACAAAACACTACAGGTGTCACACACTCACACATACTGGAGCACACAACTGGTCTCAAAGAGTATTAGATACAAGAGGACTGCAGAGTTGTGGCTATAGATCATATAGCAGGATAGTTTGGAGTAAGAGATCTGACTGTTGCAGGGTTCCTCCTACATTTGGTGAGTACATTTATGTACACTTTAACTGATTATTTAATAATCCACTACTTGATATTACCGCTCTGTTTATCCTCTGTTTAAAATGTACATTCTTAACAAAAGTTGATTTTTAACGTCATCACACATGTCTTTATTCTGTTATTGTCTATGATTCTGTTATAGACTAACAAAAATGTTTACAAAATATTTTAATATTGAACTGGATTTCAGAGTACTGCAATGGACAATAGAGGCAATGGAAAAAATACAACAACAGTCTCTCATACAAAAATAGAATTGGGCTCCAAAATATTTTTTGTATTTACATAAATCATATTGTCACAAGTTTGTTTTTATTCTTTTCGAAGCTGTGATGACGATTTGCCAGAAACTCCTCCACATTCTTTTTAGCCTGTCTCTACTAAGCGGCGTCTTCTCTCTGGACCAAGGTGAGTACCTGGCCAAGGCAGTCAGACACTACACAAACCCTCAGCACTCACACCCAATTACACACGCAAACAGTCGATAACGCGCTACACATTGCCAGTTCCCAAGGAAACACTATCCAAAAGATATATAACGAGGATGTATAAGATAAGTATGACAAGTTTTCACCTTACAAAAACATTGTTGCCCTTGTGTGCTAGAGCTTTCCAGCGTGAGTCTGTGGGGGAAGATGGCTAAGTTTACGGCTGAATGTCGCTACTGGCAGCTGCGTTCGGAGCTCCCCGCCCTAACGGAGCTCAGCGTGTGTCTTCACCTTCAGCTGAAGATCAGGACGCAGGCGTGGACAGCGTTCATGTACCTCCACCCTGACGGCCAGCGGAATGAGTTGGGTCTGGAAGGTCAGGAAGGCCTGGTCCACACTTGGCTGTTTGGGGTACAACGGACAGCCTCGATCCACCTCTCCGTCGGCGACTGGCACTACATTTGCATGACTTGGTCTGGGACGTCTCATCCGCCGTCCCTATATGTCAACGGGACCAATTTGACCAATGCAGCCTTTACTGTGGATCTGCAACCGTCCCAGCTTGTTGCCAGTCTGGCCTCCCGTGGCACGCTCACTCTGGGTGTCTCCCACTCCATGGTCCAAGGAGAGATGCTTGTGAAGAATGGGACCAACCTGATTGGTGGTGTGTCTCTGTTTCGCATGTGGGGACAGGCCCACACTCCCGAACAGGTGTCCGAGCTGAACTGCACAGAGGGGAATGTGGTACGCTGGGACGCAGTTGACTGGCTCACTGGGAGCTGTCCTCCTGCCCCAGATTCCCATCTACACTGCGGTGAGGACTATATAAATTCATATGAATTTATATCACTTTTGACAGTGTTATGCAGACTCAAACTTTTTTTTACTATTTTACTAATAATATTGATATTGCCTCCTGGTTTTGTTGGTGCAATCAAACGGTTCTTCATGGAGAAAACATCAAAGCTCATTGCAGATGCTTTCTTGTCGTTGGAGATTTTCTTTGGGAATGTTTGTGAAATGTGTGGCTATGAGTTACAGGGTGAATGGGCTAAACCTCAATAAAAGCTCTATTATCTTTTTAATTGCTATTCTTCAATGATGTGATTTTCAAAATGTCTTTCAGCCTGGTCTAAATATGAGCTTAAATTCAAGATTTCCATCATTTGTTCAGATGGAACTAGTATTGATCCATTCAAGGCCAGAGACCTGGCACATGAATGGGTAAGCTACCAGTTCACATTTTACTTACTGTTGCACACTGCTTAAAATGAGTTTTCGCAGCCATGTCCCTAATTTTGACTCCATTACTCTTATTTCTTTGCAGCTCAGAATGATATTACCACTTGAAAAATATAATTTGTACAGAGTCTCTGTGTTAGTGTCAAACACGTGAGAAAATACCCAGTATACATTTTATATGTCGTGGATTTTATTTATATATTTTTACAAGATTCCCAGCAAATACTCCTTCTAACATATTTATTCATGTTTTCAATATAGACCACATGACACGTTTCAAAGTGGTGATGAGAAAAAGTTAGAAAAGGTAAGTGTAAAACTAAATTATACAACATTTATATGTGTCATTGTTCCGTATGATGACCTGCGCAAAACTTTTGAGCAAAATAACATGTAGTTCAATTAACGTTCTTCAGGACAAACCAATGACACAGGCCACATTTGCTGCAAGCCAGTAAGACATTTTTGACTCCTGTGGTATTTACAGGTTTCACTTTAATGAATTAGTGTCTTTGAAACATCATGTTGTTTAATCACTGTTTACATCCCCATACAGCTTTGACTGCCTAGTTCACCTCAATGTGTTCCCGAAGTCGGATGTCAGTTCAGTGCAGATGCAAGTCTCTCAGCTGCTAAACACAGCACCCAACTCTGAAAATATTGAACTCTCGGCTAACAACAAAAGCATCCAAGTGAATGCTGTAGGTAAGACAAATCATTCATAAAGGCATGTCACCTCTGGAGAGGAAGTTTTTAGTAAGGTCGGCTTAGTGGGGATGCATTAACCATTGAGCTTTTCATTGGACATTTTAGTAATTAAAAAATTACTTATCCAGAGCGACTTACATTTAGTGCACATATTTTAATATAGCTATAAGGAACAAGCACGCAACTTAGTACTAGTAAAGACATCATACTCAATTAAGGACATCTAGTGGGCTAGGAGGGTATTGGGACACTTATATAACTTTGAGCACTTATAAACTTTCACACCCGAATCAGATGTGGGTGATTAGAATGGGCACAGCTGGTTTAGATTCTGTGATTATGTTTGTGATAAAAGTCACTGGGTCTTGGTGCACGGTGCATGGTATTGGATATTGTTTCTATGTCACATGAACGTATAAGGTGAGTGTTGAGTGCTGTTTGAATGGTATTAGCAAGTCGCTGTATATGCGCAATTTCATTTTATTTGTACAGTCTTTAGTGTTTTCGCAGTTGACAGTTTGTTTTGATTTAAATTTTAAATGGATATACACGCTCTAAGCCTGGCTTTTCCTCTGCACTACACCTTGGTTTGTGACACAGTGCAAGAAGAAAGATATGAATACTAATACAAATGGATAGCTCCATTCCACTTTTTATGTCCGACATCGATTATGATACTGGTTGCATACCTTGAGTATCTGCCGATATCTATACTAATCCGATACCATCTTTTTCTTTTGTTTAAATAACTGTTAATAATACATTTGATTGGATACCCTTTGCTTAACCTAACCAATCTCACGTTCTAGTTAGCTATGTTCACCTGACACCTGTTGCTTGTCTCAAGACACACCTCCCTAAATGACATGTCGCGCAAAGCTTTTATATCATAGGCTAATGGAACGTATCTGTTTATTATATTTTTTTGGGCGGATATCCTGTCCAGCGTTTTTTGCCAGTATCGGACCGATTTAGATACTTAATATTGGTTCTTGTCATCTCCACTAATATTCATTGCAGACATACGTTCACTAAGAAAGCAGTGTCTGTGGAGTTATTTTTGATACTTTCCGAGTGTCATGGGGAAGCAATTTCAGGGACTAGCCCAGGGGTGGGCAAACTAAGGCCCGCGGGCCGAATCCGGCCCTTGAGGCAATTCCATCAGGCCCACGGAGGTATTAAAACAGTTTTCATATAAACACCTTCATATAATTTCAAAGTGCTGATGTGGCCCCTGAGCTGAAATATTTGCCCTCCCCTGGAGTAGCCTCAATGAGAAAGCGGGTTCTAACATTTGGGTGCAAGTTCAGATCACATGACTAGAAGGAATCCTGGCCAAAATGATAATATGGAGCAGTGAAGCCATTCCTATGTGATGATGACACTGAAGGTTTCTTTCCCCAGAAAACTTCCCCCCGGCCACTGTGAGTCCTCCTATCACCCCAACTGCTGATCTCAGTGTCGCCACTGTTGTCAAACCCTCAGGTTAGCCTCCACTTAAACATAAATTCTTAATACGAGTAATAATATTTGGCTTCAAATGTAATACATTATTGTAAATGTCACACTCTTAATGTTAAACTTGTCAATGTCGTCTTTTGTTACAGACATGTTGTTTGAGGTTAGTGTCAACGTGTCTTTTACCGGCTCTTGTGACGTTCCAAGACATTGCATCTATGAATGGGTGTGTAAGCTGAATGAAATGCCTATCTTCAGACAAATTCTTGCTGTCAGGACAAACTCATGTTACTGATTCCATTGGCTCTACTATTTAACTTTCAGCTGGAACAGCTTGGACCTCCTGAAATGTATATTCTGAACTTCAAAGTTATGGGGGAAATGTACAGGTATGTTTCACTAAAGCACTCACTCTTGTATGTAATTGTATATTCCTTCAAGTCTTCAACCCAGTGTTTAGCTTACGTCAATCTTTAAATCTTGATCTTTCTAATAGACAAATATTAGAGTGAGTTAATCCATTCCCCCCAGAAATGATTACATAACAGAGCATTTACAGGTAAATACAGATTATCAGTCCAATTAGCATGTGTTCTCTCTTCCAGTGGTCAGTATCCATCACCCCAATCAGACAGGGGAACTTTTGATCAGGTATGTGTTGGCCAAAAATCATACTTCATTATTAGTATTACCCTGGTATTAATAGGTTGCATCACTGTCACACTATTGCATTGTTTCCATGGTGATAACATTCTATAGACTGGCTGGCAAAATTGGAGTTGAACATAGCTAATGACTTTTAACATGAGCTAATTACAGTTCAGTCGAAATTACACTATGGGGGAATGAATTACAACAAACGTGGCTAATAATATTTTGTAGAAAACAACATACCGTAATCATTATGAAATGTACTTTGACGGATAGCAATATTGTCTTTAGTTATCAATGCAAGATAATTTGTTCAAATATTTGCAATGTAATATTTCATGCAAAATCATTGCAAACCGTTTTTGTAACATCTTTGGAGATGTGTTTTGTTTTCTAACCTTACTAATGCACTTGACAGCAAACCTTCATCAGTTATCATTGAGGTTGCATAAAGTAGAATACTTATTTGGACATTCGCACACAAACAAACTTTAAAATGGTATTTTGACGACAAATGTGTGAATATTCTACCTAAAGATCACTTTACCCGTTGCTCAAAATGACAGATACTTAGAACGTAGTCAAAACGGAGTCTTGCATTTAACTCATATCTGCTGATTGCAAAATCATTTAGCTGATTTGATCTTTAATTTGGTCGAATGGAAAATAATTTAAGCTGTTTTAAAGTAAGCTCCAAGAACAAATGTGTTTAGTTTAATAAAAAAATAACAGTTTCTTTTTTAAATGCTTACCTGTTGTGTATGTTGTTTTTATTGTGTTGTTTTGTCAGCAGGGAATAAAATTGAGAGAGGTTAACATACTACTGTTGAAAATGTAAACTACATTGACTTTTTCCTATAGAAATGAAAAAAGGTATGCACTAAACCGTGTAATTCTTTCTTATAGCTTTCCGTGGTCAACATTTCAAGGTATAAACATTCAAACAATCACAATTTAGAAACAAAAAGTAAACAAAGTAAACACTACATGTTAGAAGTAAAGTGGTTTGTAGCGCAGAGTATAATAATGTCCCCGGAATGATCCACAGATACGGCTGCCTGTTTCGTGTGCAGGTGACAACCATTTCAAGCCATGAGGAAACCAAAACAAATATCCGTAAACTCCTGGAGGATAAATACACAACTGGGCTTATAACCATACATCTGAATCCTCAGGACATCAGTATTAAACATATTGGTACGCTTCTAGGCAAATGAATCTCACATGAATAGGACTGGTATTGTCTAAAAAAGAGATGAAAGGGGGGCTTAGAACCAGTATAACTGTTATGCGAGAATTATGGAGAATGATGCCTCATTTTTTTGTCCCCCAGTGCTAGGAAAGTGTAATAGGACACGCCACCAAACCCGACAGGGTCTGTTTGAGTGGCCGGCTACCATGGCTCTTCTGACGGCCACGCAACCATGTCAAGGAGATCGCAACAAGATAGCTAGAAGACACTGGTGAGACAAGCAATCCACATAACATGTAGTACATCTTGTAATAGGTGGTCCTACATCAGTGGTTCCCCGCCAGGGAATATCTGAGAAGACTGGAAAAATGCAAAGACTCAGAGCACAGAGCACATGGTGGAACAGTTGCAGAAAAAGATTGGGTACAACTATCCTATATTATGGAAACTTAGGACTAAGATTGCATTGGTAAACCGCTTATGTGACCTAGAATCTTGTCTCTCGTCAAGCAGGTAGGTTGTATCAAGGCATTACTTCCGTCTCATTGGATTTTATAGCGTATTCCATCGTGCTGTCAGTGATTGCCCTTTCCGTGACCTGATGATAATTGTCTTTAACACTAGAGTAGGGCTGTGTGCATTGCATATTTATGACAAACTCAATCAATCAATGACAATAATATCCTGCAATAAAAACATGAATCTGTACAAGATGAGAAGCAAAGATAAAACTTAAATGTGAAGCACGATCAATTTTATTATGGGTGCCATGAACTATTTTCGAGCTACGCTATATTGTTTGTCTCCAAGAGACGTCCATCCATAATAATACACACTGTTAATGTAATGTGACACTTAATATTACAAAATTGGGGTTATGTCCATCATTGATTACAATAAACAAAACAGACTTTTTAAAATGACTGATTCCAATACTGAGGTGTGTTTTGTAAAAATAAGAAGCCATTTGTTAATTTGCTGTTTGTCCCTGTAGTGCTACTACATCATAAAGTTAACCCAGTACAGCATATTTTAGCAAAATGTTTTTGCTAGAAAGCTGAATCCGTGCCACTAATGCATCTTCCAGTTAGGAACATTAAAACCCACAAATTCATCATGTTGCAATGGCTTCTGCTAAGTCTTCTGGTCTATAAACCCATTAAAACATGTGGTTTGAGTTAAAGAGGAGAGGTACGGAAAAATGAAGTACATCAAGGAATTTGTATGGTGGGCTATGATCCTTCCAACGTCAATCCCATAACACAACCTGTCTTTGTGCTGTTTCCCTAGCAACGTGACTCATGGAAAGTAATTAAAAACAGGGGAGTGAACCATTTTGGCCCATTTATTTGTAGTTAAAAATCGGTTGCCTTCTAAACAAAATATTTTTCTCTGAGAAGCTTTATTAGTATATAATAATATAATTGGTGCAAATGTTCTAATTCCACTATATGTCCACTACAATATACTAATTTGATGTATTTGCAGTAGCTCAACATTGTCCTGCACCACAGAGAGTTTTTATTATGATTTACAAAAATGCACTAAAACCTTTCAGTTCTGCTTTTTGACTGACTTTATTGAATGTTATAGCACCCGACGGAATAAATGTCCTACTAAATCAAATTGAAATGTATTTACAGTGGAAAATCACAATGTCAAAACCAGCTCACAGAAAACATAATCACTAACTAACCCGACTAAACAACACTATGTTCATAAAAATGTGATCATGTTTTAAGATTCAAGATCTATCCGATTGACCATGTCAGTGACCTGTAAAAAATATATATCTTAAAGATTTACATAGTATTAATATCATTTTTGCTGTGTCTTCTGTTTGACCATGGCCGGATGAACCATCTCTCTGGCTGATAGTCAGTTGGGTTCATCAACCAGTTGGGAGCTCCCAGATCTGCAGCAGTGCCCGATGGTGGTTGAGACCATTCTGGACCTAGGAGAAATCGAAGTAACTCCTGGTGAGTTGAGTTCGCTGTTCGTCTGTGTTCATCTTGAGGAGGTTTACAGTCTGCGGCCATGATAATTAAAGTGCCATTATCATTTCATATCATTGCTGTTTTTAGAGAACGCTATAGATGTGGTAGAGATGATCAAAAGCATGCTGAAGGATGATCCAGACCTCAACTGCACTGAACTTGACACAGTTCTGAATAAACTTAAACAAATAGTTTTCATTGGCTGGATAACTCCCCCTCTGGGCAAAGCTATCATCGACATCATCTCAGATATCTTGGAGTCAAAAAGCCCCCTACAGTCTGTTACCAACGAGTGAGTTTTTCCTCTATATTCAACAAGTGCACAACAAACTGTACTCAGGTGTTGAAGATGTTGTCGTGGTTTTAGAGTGAAAAAGCATCGAACGGATAACGTTTTAGGATGTTTAATAACGTTACAATATTGTTACAGCCAAATTGAAACTTTTGCAATTCTGGAGTTCTGTTAGCGCTAAGAGAAGGCCTGAGAAGAGAAAGATCCCCTGGGAGCCTGCCCCTTTATGGAGTTCTGGAGCCCCTCCCAGACAGGATAAATGACCTATGACCTATGTTCTACTCAGAATAAATGCATCAGCCCATTGTTCCAATCAGTTAATGTTGATTCTTAACATGCCTACTCATCCATTAGTTACATGCCCAAGCCATTTGCTGCTTGAAACACTCAGACATGAAGTTAAAGAACTTATACTTAAGAATCTAAAATTACAGGTAATATAGAATATGAACAAATGATGTAAACAAACTGAAAATCTACCACAATGTTGCCAGGAAAACTGTGCCAGAGTGGAAGTCACTTTAAGATGAAAAAAATTATAATAACATAACATTATTAGTCTATTTAGAGGGATGGTTAAACATAATATGTCACTCGATATACTATATTCAATATGATAAAAATGGTACAAAAAAGAAATACCCTATAATGTGTAGGTTGTGTCATGCATGATCGATCTGAATTTGAGAAGAGTTCCAGATGTCTTTCTCTCAATCTCCATGTTCTCTGGTATTAATCTCATCCTGTTCTCGTTTTGCAGAATCCTAAACATTACTGAGATGGTTGGCAACAAGATGTTTTTATTTGACCAGACAAACTACACTTTGGTTGCTCCTGGTTTAGCAATCACTGCGGTCAATGTAGACCCTGTTCATTTTCAGAGCCTTACCTTTGGGGTCTTGTTTGCATCAGAAAGCCTAAACCCTGAGGTTAGCACCAAAACACTGACATGCATTTACTAATTGCTTTTCCTAAGTAACAGTAATTATAACTAAAGCAGTTTGAAGCATCTGTGATTTTAACAATCTAATATCGGAAACATTCTGATCATGGCCATAATGTTGTTGCTGCAGATTTATCTCAACAAGTATCCATTCCGGGGGACGGTTGCGTTCATCTCCCTACCCTCAGTTTTGAAGTATAGCTTTCCTCAACACAGTGGAGCCCAGCCACGAATTCAGTTCCAGTTTTATGGAATCCCAAATCTCTTTATGGTAACGAGACGAGTCTGTATTATGTACACTTTTCCTTCTATTATAAAATGGAACTGAATAGCGATCTTTCTTTAATTTCCCTTCAGACTGAGACTGAGAAGATCCTGAACACATTTGTGGTATCAGCCAGTGTCACCAATGCCACTGGACCGATAAAGGACCTGGAAAAGAGTGTTGAGGTGACTCTGCATCACCTGCAGTCAAATCCAGTAAGAGAAACACTGTAAATTAACTCTACAACCACAAGTAAAACGAGACATGTAACCCATATGTTGCTGTCTGATCCAATGTTTGTTTTACGTTGAAGCTTGGCAAAGAGGTTCAGTGTGTTTACTGGGACTTCAATCAAAACGGTATGTCTGATTATCGGGATAATCATACAAATTGAACCCCTCACATTGGGGAACACTGGGAATTGGGTAGTTAAAATATTGTGTGTATTTACCTCAGATGGGAAAGGAGGATGGAACCCAAATGGATGCAGGCTTTACAACACCAGCACTGACTACACCACGTGCCTGTGTGATCACCTCACTCATTTTGGAGTACTTCTGGTAATGAAACTCTTAAGTGAATGGACCAACAGTGGGAAATTTAACATTTTTCATGAGCAAATGTCCTCCTACCCACTGTCCGCTCTCGTATTATAGGACATATCCAGGACGCCAATCGACAAACGAAGTGAGGAGATTCTGACACTGATCACTTATCTGGGTTGCGGTGTGTCTTCTGTCTTCCTGGGAGTCACTGTGTTAACATACACAGCATTTGAGTAAGAATCTGTCCCAGTGAACCTCGTTTCTGGACTGGAGTCTGCTGATGCTTTTCAGCTATTTACATGGAGTCTTGTGTTATATTAAGGGAAATGCAAACGGTTGGTTTTCCAGATGCCCTGTCATGCCCACACTCCCCATGTTCCTCAACAGGAAGCTCCGCAGAGACTACCCATCCAAAATCCTCATCAACTTGTCTCTGGCACTGCTCGGGCTCAACATGGTTTTCCTGGTAAACTCCTGGCTCTCCTCTGTTGGCAGTTATGGGCTCTGTCTGGCGGTGGCTTCCTTTCTCCACTACTTCTTGCTGGCCTCTTTCACATGGATGGGCCTGGAGGCTGTGCACATGTACTTTGCCCTGGTGAAGGTCTTCAATGTTTATGTGCCTTCCTACATACTAAAGTTTTGCACTCTAGGCTGGGGTAAGATCAAGTTAGTCCGGTTACAACATTTGCAAAATGCTTTGTATTCTTCCAAACTTGTCACAAGCATTTGTGTTATAAGTTAAACCATGTTCTCCTTCATCTTCCATATCTGTTCACAGGAATCCCTCTGGTTATATGTTGCTTAGTTCTGGTTTTAAAGAGAGAGTCCTATGGCAGCTCCCTCAGCAGTGGGTCCATGGAACCGCTAGTCAACTCTGAGGCATTGTGAGCGTTTGATTTATCCTCTCATCATTTTATTGTCCCCTTTACCTGTCAGTAGATAAGCGCGGTGCCTTTTCCAACATGGAATTACACGTTTACAACACTCAGTGTCAAACTTGACAGTTATATTGGGCCATCTGAGGATTGTAGACACTAGGTTAATCCAACTGTCTCCTTTAATCAGCTGCTGGATCCAGGATGAGGTGGCTTTTTATGTTTCTGTTGGTGGGTACATCCTGCTCGTGCTGCTGTTCAACACGGCTATCTTCGTGGTGGTCCTGGTTCAGATCCGCCATATGCGGGTTAACCACCCGGTCGGCCTTCGCAGCAGCCTCCTTCTACAGGATCTGAAGGGGGTTTCCAGTCTCACCTTCCTGCTGGGTCTTACCTGGACTTTGGCTTTCTTTGCCTGGGGGCCAGCGAAGGTTCCCCTCACCTACGTTTTCTGTATCCTCAACAGCCTACAAGGTGACAGCTGCTGCCAGCCATTTTGTTTGGATACAGCTAGCTATTCCTTAAGACTTTCCGTCATTGCTCGACAAACTAGACAAAACATTCGTCAGACTTCACACATATACTTGAAACATGTGTCCATGTGTTCATCTGACTCTGGGAAAGTGAATTAGCGTGTAGTTGTGAAAATGGGGCAATAAGGCCCAATCCGAATACTCCCCCTTAGCCCTTCCCCTTATTTTTGCGCGTTCGCGCGACACCAAGTGCTGTCCGAATACTCATTTTGATCAAGACGAAGGGGTAAGACGAAGGGCTGTATACCCCTTGAAACCAAGATTTTCCGAGAGCTCACTTGAAACCAAGGGGTACCCAGAACACATTGCGAGACGTCAACAATGGCTGCTAGATCAGCAAAAGAGACCCATAAATGTAGTATTTTCGGATTAAATAACGAATTAAAAAATTACGACACAATTGTTTTGTGATCTACGCAGTCCTGTATATATATATATATATATATATTTAACCATTTTAATAATTGAAGTTTTTTTTTTAAATCGCTACTTTTTGACAGTTTTAAACGCCAAAGATACATTGCTAATTTGTCCCGTATTTCTCTGACTACCTTTACTCAATGCATGTTTGTCTACAGTTGACTCTTTTAGCAGATAATTCATATCAGTGCATAACATGTTGCTTTTGGAATAGCGATAAAAGTGCTTTACATACCGTCCCGAATCACACAGGGACGCCGGAGGAAACCCGGCAAATAATTCGCTTTCGGGCAGAAAATGAACCGAAGTGTCATGCTGTACAACCATAGACTGTAGATTATGAAGGTGTACAACATAATTTGGATATGATACAGGACACTGATGAGGCCAAGACATAGAGGTTATTGGACATCTTTGAAAAAATGTTTGATAAACTGTAGTTTGTTTGTTGTTGCACTTTGCACATTTTTTTTGATTAAGGGTTTCTGAACATCGATCAATGACATTCAAAACAGTGATCACTGAAACAGATAAACAAAACACAATGCAATGTGGATGAAATTATTTATTGAAAACAGCCTTCAGTAGTAAGCAAGCAGGTTTATTTATATAGCATGTGTGCTTTACAAAAACATTAAAAACAATAGTACACAGAAGAACATCTGCATCCATATGCACCGCCACCAAACATATAACTACTACATACATCGAACCATATGCGCAGTATAGAAGTGTTGGGGTTTATGGCACAGTATCTTGTTGGACCACCAGTCTGGAAAATAAAACAATTTTACACCATTAATGGCTGAGTTGGGAAAAATGTTTGCTACCTTGTTGGTTAGTTCCGTGAACTTTAAATACAATACGACAATGTTGTTTGCAACCAATCGATACATACCTTAAGTTAAACTACCAGCATTCGTAGGCGTCGTAGACCTCTTCTCGCTTGATTTTTGCGATTTGTTGCAGACAATCGCAAAAACATAACTAAAATCCACGCAATCGACAACATACACACTTTTCCAGACTGCATCTACGAAGTTTGAGATCAACATTTGTGTCGCCTCTGGTGACGTAGCAGCCAGCTAGCGACGATGTATGATGACGTAGCCAAAACCGAGTGGTGTCCCAATTCCTAGGGGAACGTAGCCCTTACCACTCGGTTTCGAGGGCCAAGGGGTAGGGGTAAACTAAGGGGTAGGGCTAAGGGGAAGGGGTAAGTGGGAGTATTCGGATTGGGCCTAAGTCCTGGGGATGAAATAAAGACAATAGTGAATAGCCTGATATGTCTATTGTATGTTTTAGGGTTCTTCGTATTCCTGTTCCATTGTCTGATGAAGGAGAACGTAAGAAAACAATGGAGGATCCATTTGTGCCTCGGCCGATTCAGACTCCAGGACTACTCTGGTAATATAACCACATAGAAAATATAACCTGAACAATATATAATATCCCACAGATCCAATCTGATAGAATGAAACTGTTATTAAAGTTTGACCACAATCATCATTTGTGGTTATGTTACATTTGTGATGAAAACAAAATAATATATGCCTACGAGAGAAACGCAAAGTTGTGAAATGTATAACTGGTTGTTCAGAGTGGAGCCAGACTGCCCCAGTTTCGGCAAAACCAAGACCTCGCCCACCTGCACGGGTGCCCTCAGTGAGATCCATCAAGTCAAGTTCAACAGATAGCACCTCAGCCTCCTCCAACTCCAGTCAAAGACAAGTGTCCATCAAAAGACCAAACTTAGGTGGGATTGCATTGAGTTTTCCCATTTTTTGCTTATATAGAAGTCTTGCTGTGTCAGGTTACAGCTTGAGTATGAATAATGTTGTATTTGTTTTTCCCCTGCTTGCAGACCTTGTGTATAAGAAAAGTTTGGCATTACCACGTGTCCAACTTTACTCCGCTCCTTATCCTCAAAAGAGCACCCTGATCCCGGAAGCGGCAAACCAGGAGACTTGGCAAAACAGATCTCACCCAAGACAATGGCAGCCCATTACTTAATAGGGCTTGTCCATTTGAGATACACGAATGAAGAGAAACAAAGACTGTAATGTGAAGTGAATTCTTCAGACTTGCTACTGTGTATCGTGGCAGCCTTTGCTTTCACTTAATCTGTGATGTGAATGTACTTGTAGAGATATCCCTAAGAGAGTAGCTCAGTTTGACAACATCCAATATAGACCATAATATAAATAAAAATAATGCTTTTAATTTCAATAAAAAAATATGTCTACTATAGAGCAAATCAAAATAAAGATGATCAGGATGATGTTGTCCTGATGTCCATGTATAGATCTATATACTAAATGTGTGACAAGTATGCAAAATTGATAATAACATAAATTAACTGCAGCCTTTTGAAATATATATATTATTATATATATAATTGTGTGTGCCAAAGTATTATATGAGATTAAATAAAACACTAGTTTAAGCTTGAAATCAGAATGGGAACCCCAGATAGTATTTTGTTGGTCTGAGCTCAATGGAGGTGCTCACTACTTCTCCATGCAACCTGATGTGCCTTGGTGTTTATGGTGATTACCATGTTGGACCCTTGGCGTGTCCCCGTGTTGCAAATGCATTGGACATCAGACGGTTGGCGCCAAGGTTTGCAGTTGATGACTCTGCCCTCGGAGTAGAGCAGGGCATCGGAGCAGAGGGTGGCTCCGCCTCCGACACAGGTATACATTAGGTACTTTAGGTAGGCTACAATGGGGAACTTGATATTTGATATATCTTGATATTAGTACTTGATACTTCGATATAATGTGGACCTAATTAATGAACATAGCTTTATTCTCATCTATAGGCCTACCACTTTTGATAGCCTACTGTGAACACAAATTCATTTTAAACACTTGACAAATTGGGGTTGGGTCAACCTTTTTGCAGAACTATCAAAACTGCTTACAAAATTAAAATATAGTTAAATTAAAATCAGACATTTTGCATAGATTCGACATGTACACCATAATATAAGACAAGGTTGCCCAATACCTTTCTTAATTTCAGCTTCCTTGTGCACATGATATTGTCGATATATCTTTCAAGGTGTCTGGTCATTGTTTATATGTACATTAATAGCAGTGAAGAACAGCAACTTACCTTGAATATGTAATAGTATGGTAAAAGACTCAGTTGCCTACTTAACCCTAATACAAAAGGCCCGAAACGACTGAACCAATGACTGTAAAGAGAAAAGTATTCATTAATCAAAGTCGAAGGACTTTCGAAACTGAGAGATAACACAATTTGAACAAAATGAAACGTCTACATATAACTTCAACTCCCAGAGTCCCAGCATGTCTTTCCAGCATGTCTTTCCTGTGGTGGGAATGTATTTGACCTACCGGAACTGTTTATGTGACACCGGATGTGTACCGTCAGTTATCGTTGGCGCTGGGGGATAGTCAAAGGTAGCTTGCTTAATGTTTTTCTTTAACGTTTAATTAGTTAAGTAATAGATAACCCAACCCAAAATATACACGTATCACATATTTAATTGAATATGTTTGCCATTTGTTTCACTATAGATATATGTATATACAAATAAGAAACATTATTACCGATATAGCAACCGGCGTAGGTTAACTTCTTCGTTATACTTCATTCAGCCAACGGTGTTTATAGCATTTTAGCAACCATAACGTAAACAAGATACAGGTAACTGGCTATGTAGTCGTTACTTTGGGTCATCATGATCAAGCTAGCAAGATTCGTTGTTTACTGACGTAGAGAAATAATAATTAACGTTATTAGTTATATAACGTTTCTACAGTACGAGCAAGTTGAGCTGTCTTAGGTCTTGACTCTTGACCCAAGAAAAGCCAAATACATCTCTTCAATGTCGCCTTCCTTGTCATAACCTGTGTTTCCGTGTGCTGTTTAGATGAGTGATAATGCAGAAAAAAATAAGGAGTTTCATGAGCAGCTCCGCCTGCAGCAGCTGTATGGCCAGAGACACGATGAAGGAGACGACCCCTACACATTCGTAGACCCAGAGGACGGGACCGTGTATGACTGGGACCATGATAAGAAAGCTTGGTTCCCTAAAGTATGAAACACCCTAATATTTTGCCTGACTGTATTTCTATATACAACAAGTTTTAATGTAGTGATTCCCAACCACGGGCACTAGGATCTTTTAGGGGTTAATTAGACTTATGAGACCATGGGCTTACTGGTAGACATGCACATGAGGTTGTATTTCATGGAGTATTCGAGACAGAGCAACATTCAGTTGGAGGTACAGTTATTGATAAATGTTTGGGAACCGCCTCTGTGTGTGCCATGCTGTTTTTAAATTATTATAATTTTAATTGTATTCTTATCAAGATAACCGAGGACTTCCTTGCTGCATATCAAGCCAACTACGGCTTCACGAAAGATGGGGAGCATGATCCCAATGCCGCATGCACGCCCATAACAGAAACACCGGCCAAGCCAGAGGGCAAGCAAGCTGAAAAGAGTGCTGACAAGGAACAGACGAAAGAGGGCAAAAAGGAGAAAGCGGAGAAGAGGAAGGCAGATGCTGCAGGTACAGGATGTCTGACAGGTTTCAGCATAAACATGACTTGGTGTGTTTTCAATAGGGATGCTTAACCGTCCACCTTGTTTTTGCAGTCTGGTTTGATGTAGAAATGGACAAGAATACCAACGTGTATGTGTCAGGTATGTGTTTTTTTTTTTTCGTTAACCCCTATTTCATTATAATTTTTAGCATGTTTTTGTGTTAATATATATATATATTTTTTTTTTTTTTTTGCACAATAGAAGTACTTGAATAATTATTTTGAAATGCAAGAATTCAGAAAGTATTTTGGAAGTCTTAACATATCTTTCTTTGCATTTTATATGATAATGTTTTAAGTATTCAGCAATTCCTTTTGATCATTTGGAATAATTTGAAATAATCTTTGTTAGATGTGTTTTTAGAGTATTCAGTAGACATTCAAATACTTTTGCAGTATTATCCAACATGCAGGCAATATATACTTAGAACACACATATGTATGTGTCCATTTTATTGATTCAAGGTTTGAATGCTGCCAACACAATTTGATTTCAAATTCTTGAAGTTGGAATGTTTGGATAGTTACCAATCAGTCAGGAACGTTGTTTCCCTCTCTCCAGGTTTACCACCGGACATCACCACAGAAGAATTTGTCGAGCTCATGTCTAAGTGTGGCATTGTCATGAGGGACCCCGTTTCCGAAGAGTACAAAGTGAAACTCTACAGGGACGGCCAGGGGAACCAGAAAGGTGACGGTCTCTGCTGTTATTTAAAGGTGAGTGTCCTGTGGTGCAACGGCTGTCTTGTCACCATGTGTATTTCAATGACAACATGCTGTATTGTGCATAGTCCCTTTATTCAATCGCTTCACCCAATCCCTCCCTCGCAGAAGGAGTCGGTAGCCCTGGCAGAGCGTCTTATTGACGAGACGGATATCAGGGGCTATAAGCTTCACGTGGAGGCTGCCAAGTTCGAGCTCAAGGGCGAGTATGACGTCTCCAAGAAGAAGAAGAAGAGTAAGGACTACCGGAAGAGGATGAAGGCACAGCAGAAGTATGTTCCCTTCCTGCTCAATGACATTTCCGCCAATGGGATACTTCATGGCTTTTGGCGAGTAGGATGTCTCCCACTTCTGTTCCTGGTGCTTATCCCTCACTGTTCTACTGACTGACAGGCAGCTGGACTGGAGGCCGGAGAAGAAGGCAGGAGAAGAGGCCCGCAGAAGACATGAACGTGTTCTCATTATCCAGAACATGTTCCACCCCAGTGACTTTGAGGTAAGCAAAACAAAAACCTGGCATTTCTGACTTTTTCTATCCACTGCCTTCTTTTTTTTTTTTTATATCCCAGGCTTTTATTTTCACATACGACCGGTAACAGCTGGTATGAACAGCTTTAAACAGGGCAACAAGCCTTTTAAGGGTGTACTGTGGCGTTTTAGCAAGTTATGCAGCAGGTAGTGCTGAGTGTTTCGCCCTCTGATGAGTAACAGAGAAATTTGGTCAAATTGTAGAGCTGGCAAAAAGGGAAAAAGTCTGTGAACCGACAGGAGTGAGTGACATATAATAAGGAGTCTGCTGAAATGAAGCAGGAATAAACTTTCTCCATCTGAGAAATAGTCCTATTTTAATATCCCAACAGTATTTAACCGTTTCATATCTGTCCCATAGGAAGACCCACTGGTGTTAAATGAGTACCGGGATGATCTCCGGACAGAATGTGAGAAATTTGGTCAGGTGAAGAAGGTCATCATTTTTGATGTAAGTGTTTTTCATTCTGAATCAGCTGATGTGTTGTCATAACCTGGTTAATTGACTTAATTTCCAATGAATACAGAGAAGCATTATTTCTATGCTGGTAACAGGATAACTGCTTGATCTATTTTGAAAGTGACAATATGTTGGCCAGATGTGACATCATATCGCATCGCTTTTCATTCACAACAAGTCAATTGATGGAGTGCAAATTTTGGATTTATTTCGTGTTAAAATCTTTTAGCAACTATGACTCAACATGTTCCGATGTTTTCCACAGAGACACCCTGATGGAGTGGCCTCGGTAGCGTTTAAAGAACCAGAGGACGCTGACGTGTGTCAGATCGCCCTGAACGGCCGCTGGTTTGGGGGCAAGAAGTTATCGGCCCAACTGTGGGACGGAACTACAGACTACCAGGTACAGAAAAAAACCCTGCTGCCACATTAGAAGCTGACATGTTTTTAGATTGTGAAGAGGCAGCGACCAGAGCCTAGCCAGTGGAGTCAGATAGTAAAAATGGTCGGTTAGCGCTCACAGGCTTGAAAAACATTCCACATGGCAGCCAGCAGACTTGAAGCACCATAGTGAACATAGCTGTCTGTCTACAGGTGGAGGAGACGACGAGGGAACGAGAGGAGAGACTGAAGGGCTGGGCGACCTATCTGGAGGGAGGGAGTAAGGGCCCGGCACCGCCGGGGGCTCCGCCGGCAGCTACCGAGATCTCAGATAAACCGGCCCCAGAGGAGTTGTCCAGCCAGGCAGCGGGAATCGAGGCTGATTCCTCTAAACCGCCTGGCCAGGAAGAAGGGCCTGCATCGAACACAGCGGTGGAACCGGCGGCAACACCCGAGGACGCAGAAGTCGACTCTACCGACAGCAGCCTGGCAGGAAGTGATGAAGAGGACACGTAGACGGACATCGCTGTGCGTCTTCCTCCGTTCTGCTTCCTAGAGGACAGTCTTGTGTGCCGTTTGCGCCCTCCCTTAAATGTTGAAACGCCTATTAGGAATGGAACAGTTGGGAATTACTGCTATATATTTTCTATTCATTCTCTTAAAAAATACCTGTTTTGTTGATATACGTCATTAATTTTCCACATCATGTGAATGTTTTATACTGAGAACTTGTGTATTGAATAAATGATGTTGGTCTTGATGTGAATTGCCTGGAATAAATACACTGTTAATGACTAAACCTTGGACAGATTTTAAACTGATTGGATACATCTGTCTGTCGTCGACTCAAATGCAGCACTGGACCCAAATTCAACTGTTTAGCAGAAACTCAACCTTCTGTCTTGTCATGATTTGTTTTGATATGGAAAATAAACTTCACGTTGCCACTGGTAGTTTTTATGATTTTGTGTGTGTGTGAGAACCTTCTCCCATGTTATATATATATATATATATATATACAGTATGTCACAAAAGTGAGTACACCTCACATTTTTGTAAATATTTGATTATATCTCTTAATGTGACAACACAGGAAATGACACTACTACAATGTAAAGTAGTGAGTGTACAGCTTGTATAACAGTGTACATTTGTTGTCCTCTCAAAATAACTGACCACACAGACATTAATGTCTAAACTGCTGGCAACAAATGTGAGTACCGAATTGGGCCTGAAGTGTCAATGTTTTGTGTGGCTACCATTATTTTCCAGCATTGCCTGAACCCTCTGGGATAACCCTCTTGATTCACCAGAGCCACTTCAGTCCTCTTCCATGACGATATCACAGAGCTGGTGGATGTTAGAGACCTTGCGCTCCTCCAGCTTCCATTGGAGGATGCCCCACAGATGCTCAATAGGGTTTAGGTCTAGTAACATTCTTGGCCAGTCCATCACCTTTACCCTCAGCTTCGTTAGCAGGGCAGTGGTCGTCTTGGAGGTGTGTTTGTGGTCATTATCATGTTGGAATACTGCCCTGTGGCCCAGTGTCTGAGGGGAGGGGATCATGCTCTGCTTCAGTATGTCTCAGTACATGTTGGCATTCATGGTTCCCTCAATGAACTGTAGGACCAGGGTGCAGGCAGGACTCATGCAGCCCCAGACCATGACACTCCCACCACCATGCTTGACTGTAGGCAAGACACACTTGTCTTTGTACTCCTCACCTGGCCGCCACACACGCTTGACACCATCTGAACCAAATACGTTTATCTTGGTCTCATCAGACCAGAGGACATGGTTCCAGTAATCCATGTCCTTAGTCTGCTTGTCATGAACAAACTGTATGCGGGCCTTCTTGTGCATCATCTTCAGAAGAGGCTTCCTTCTGGGACGATGTTAATGAATATCAGTAAGCTGACAAACTGGAAAAAAGTGGAGATGGACCAGAAATCAACCATAGCATTTAAAAATACACGCATCATTTTTTTTCTTCCAAACAACAGGATTCTGTCATCTCGAGGTGTATTATTATTTGTCATGATCAATCCACGTCAAACAGAATTGGAAAATTAATCTTTGGAAAATATTGTCCTCTAAGAAAAATATATAGTGCTATTTATGTTTGTCAAACAGGTACATAATGGTAGAAAGGCTCCAGCACTATGAACTCTCTGTTGTGCCCATCCATCTATGTGTCTTGACTGACATCCTAAAATCCTCCCATCACATTGACACACTGGTGACACATTGGTAAAGTCTCATTAATATCTACAGGGGCTACATCAATGCCTGGAACAGCTACCATCCCATAATCAACATCATGGTTCTTCATGTGCAGTCATACTGAAGTTGCACCTAGCGTTCAAGGTGACAAAGTAACAAAGTTCAGTAAGGAACAAACAAATCAACCATGGGCAGTTCACTTTGATACCATAAGGGAGGGGTTTCCAAGGGTTAAGTGGGACCAGGATGTGCCGTAACAGCTTCTGTCACCAGGTCTCCAGACTGATGGAACATCCAACATTTACTGTCGAGGTGTAATATTGCACTCCACGGACTCCATTAAACAGACGTATGCAGCCATTGCTGCTATTGTGAATGCGAAGACAATCCGTGTTAGTTTTTTATTCTCAAAAAAATGTCTTCCTGACTGAGGGTTTATGTTATACAGTTCATCCACAGAATGTGTTCATATTTGATTCAGAACTGTATATGCGATCAAAACATTGACATGGCATCTGAGTTATTGGCGAGTCTTAATTGATTTTTGAGCTTGGAAATATCTCTATATTTTTCAAAGGCTTTTCAAATGATTTTTTTCAACTCCTGCTGAAATGCTGCTTGCAGCAGCTCATCTCCACCACTAGATGGCTCAATCAGAATAGATGGCTGCCGCAAACTCTGGTCTTGTTGAAGATGCTTCTAATCTGCACTCTTCTGTCCCCCCTAAATTCTATTGGATCAGATTAGATGAAACTTTATTGTCATTGAACAGTACAAGTACATTAGAAAAAAATGCAGTTTGCATCTAACCAGATGTGCAAAAAGAGCAGTGCAGAGCATTTTATGTAGGGCAGAGTGTCAATTTCCAGAATGCCCCAATGTGTGAGTCTACAAAATGAAATGAAGGACAATATGTCGATGTGCAATTCAAATGGACAAGTAAATGTGCAATTCTGCAGTTTAACAATGTAACAAAGTGCAATATGCAGAGGGCAGTAAATCGGAATGCATTGGTGCAAGTGGCAATTGAAAGTACAAACAGAATGCATTGTGTAATTGTCAAACAAAATAAAGAAGGTAGCAGTGTGCCGAGTAAGAGGAAGCGGAGGAGGAAGGCTAGCGTCGGGTTTCAGAGTTCAGCAGGTTAACAGCAGCTGGGACAAAATCTAGAATATGGAGAAGGAAAATTCATGTCACCCGTGTAACAGTGTGATAAATGCAACATGTTTTAAAATCTGGGTTTGTCGGGCAATGTGAAGAGGAGACCAAGCCAAATAAAGCAATTTCAATAAATGTAGTTGAAACATCACGTGGACAGCAAGAACCCCCCCCCCCCATCATAACCCTTGTAAACACAATGCTTTTACATTTTACCAACTGTTTGTCACGTCGACCGTATAATTTAAATTTACATAAAAAACAAAGACAGCACAGAAAAAAAACAGTCAGTGAGTCAGGATCACAATTCTTGTTTTTAATAAATTCTACCATTCTTCCATGTTTTCACACCATTTCCTGTACCAATCCTCCAGACTACATTACCATATGTAGCGGCCTAAACACAAACAAACAGAGACTAAAATACATTCCTTGAACCCACTTAACCGAATCACAGAATTGACGTCAAGTTGGGTAATGAACCATGAAAAACTAAATTTGCACTTGTTAGGGTTTTGTTCAGCCGCCCTTGGAGTGACCATACAAATCCATGTCATTCAGGATGTCTCCGTCTCATTTTTAGTTCAAATTACAGTGAAATTGAGTCTTCCAACGCTTTCTGCATACACAAAATCTGAGAGAAGGCGTACAATACCGCAATAGTTATTATATGTTCCCCGGAATTACCCAGAGTGTGAAGATTGAAATATGATTGAAAGCATGAAGAAGACGGGGAAGTGATCCCAGAAAGGCCAGTCAATCAGCAGGGGCGCAATTACAGCAGGGCCGAGGAACAGCACAATCCGACAATGTGGGTTTTGGAAGTTAAAGAAGTTCTACAATCAAATATACGTTGAACAGCTTGGTCGACCGTAGAAAACAATAGAGCACAAGATTATCTCTCAAACATGACAGAGACACTTGCAACAAAGAGCGGTTGGAAACAGCTTATGAGTTGATCCTCTTAGAACATCCTTCCGGCTAAGAGAGCAGAGCTAGATGATTAGAGCTGAAGGATGGGATGAGGAGGTGAGTAAGTGTAAAATGTAAACTCGCTACAATTTAATGAGCATGTCTACAGTGTATGATCTCAGATATAGTGCATCTGCTCTCAGCTGTCATGCTCGTCGTTCTATTGAGCCACGGGCAGCTTAGTTAACAAAATGCTATCATCACTGCTTGACAGACATACTTGTTAAAGTTGAAAAGGGGATTTGACATGTCACATTTATACTGACACAATCAGTGGGTATTGTCTTTAATGGATATAATAATTGAGTCAATTCCATCTAAGACTCATTATATATAGTACTAAAATACTCACATATTTGCCTTGGACTCAAAGATTAGTCCAATTTCAAAGTGTGTTTAAATATCTAGATATATTGAGCATGGAAAGAGATACGTTGTCAAGCAAGAGAAAATAACAATATGTATAGGTCTTGAGAGATCATGGCAACACAAAATCTGAAATTTAAATAAACTCATGACTTTCCATCACATTGAATAGAAATCAAAAATGTTGTTAATTCGCTTTTGTAAAATAATCTTCATTTTGCAGCAATTACAGTCTTAAAGGTTTTTGGATTTTCAAGATCACTTTTTTCCAGTGCAAATCACCCAATTTACCACCACCAAAGTACCCCCAGACCATCACATTGCCTCTACCGTGCTTGACAGATGTGACAGGCACTCCTTCTGCATGTTTTAAACTTAAGTTATAGGCCATAACATTCTATTGTCCAACATTGAAACATAAGCCTAAACATAAGGGATATAATCTAAAGAAGGGCTAACGATTGACAAGGGGGGAGCTGAAACCGGACCAAGCGAGGGGTGACGCTTGGCTGGAGAAGATGTGATGATGTCTGAGGAGGAGGCAGAACTGGGGAGGAAGGATAATGTTCATAATAGGGATGCTGTAGTCATGCTCAACATCTCGCTTTACAGCCTTCATCGCACGTCTGTCCTACCCAACGCCCCGCTCAACATACCTCTTTTCCTGTCCCACCTGCTCAACATACATTCGAGGGCACCCCCTAGCGGCAACATTTAGGTGATCGTACTGGACGTCCACTATCACTCAGGGCTCTAGTCCCTACTGAATATGCAGGCATCTTACTCCCCCCCCCTCCCCCACCACAAGTTTAAAAAAACACATCTAATTAAATGAAACACAAATCCTTCAACTGTAGACATTCATCCTGTATTGACATCTGCAAATACACACATTTTTCCAACATGTTTTTTGTGTGAATGCAATTAGATGTTGACCTTGGGGTCTTCCTTTTTAGCCTCGAGAATTGAACACATTATTATGCCTCTGGTGGACAAGCAGAGTTGACAAAACAATGTGTTGTGTTAATCCTATTGCCAAGTCCTTGCTGTGATATATACTAGACAGTCACACATTCCACTGAATCTTCCATTTGATATTTTTTAGCAAATGAAAATGAATTATATGAATAAGTCCGTGTTATTTATGTAAGAATTTATTCACCGTTAACTTATTCATAGCTATAGTTCCACACAGCTCATTAACTTAAAAAATAAACGTCTCTACCCACGCTAAAACGGGCTCTTTGGTGAACTCAAACACGACCCCCACGTTTCACAAAGGGAGACTGGCACGTGTCTGCAGTCTGTGGACCCATTAACCCCCTGCGTCATTTCCTTTTTTAGCCTGTTCAGGATTCGCTCTCGGATGGCCTTGTACTCGATTGAGCCTGTCAAATTAACTGACCTGAAACAACAACAACGTGCGGCTAAGACTGAAAACACTGTAGAAATACGGATGTATATGTTTTACACGTTTCCTCGTCTAAACGCACACCTCAAATAGCTGCAGCGTTGCAACAAATACTGTACATAGTAAAGGACTTGGGGCACTCAGACCAAAAACAGGCGAACATCAGGTAACGTCTATTTTAACGTTAACTCGCTAGCTACAAACAGGGGAAGCAGGCTAACCTTTCTAGCTGGTCAGCTAGGTTGTTGAAAACAATTCGTATGAGATATTAGAGATATTTAAAGGGTGGACCAGTCTAAAAATAAAATACAGCTTCCTATTTAATTCAGTGTTGACGGGAATCGTCTGTGACCCAGATAAGACGCAAAGCTGTGATTTGATGCTAAGTCACATAAGATGCATGTGATACTACTGTTTGTTTACAATATTAACGTTAGCATGGTACCCTGCTAGCCAGTTAGCCTGCGAGGTTATTCGCTATAATGGTCGACCGCTAAGTTGTTTGCAGGAATATCTACTTGTGCGTCACGTTTCAGTTTCAGTTGCGGTTGGAAAGTGACAGGTGTTGTTGTTTCCGTTTTTAATAAACATGGTTAAGGAGTCACCAAACGGATTTCCTGCGACCTAGCTAACGCTAAGTGACGAGTAGCTAGCTACAATGATGTTACCAAACTAAGACGAGACGATGTTGGCTATTGGTTGTAACGCACACTGTCGTTTGAACGAGTTAAAAACATGTATGGTTCATTGTTGTAGCTAGATAATAGTGTCGATCCAACGTGCTATGCCCTTGCTTTAGATCTACCCAGACGTATTCAAATGTATCAGTAATCGAGTTACAGTCCAACAATACAATGTTTTATTGATGGTCAAGCAGTAACTAGTTACATTGTGACTTTTGCTTTATGCTCCAGTTTAGGTCTGTTTACTGTATGCAGTTAGGTAACATGACATCAAGTTTGAACCTGGCTTTTTTCTGCTTGTCTTGACTTGAGTCTTGAGTCTCTCAAATCAGCCTTAAACATGTATCTAACTGTAGCTAATTTTCGGGATGCCGTCTTTTATTAATTTCTGAAAGTTTTGGTTAAAGCTAAGACATTTGATTTGACAAAAACTTCATGTCACAAAGATGGCCAATTTGTCTTGCTCTCTGTACACCCATTGCAACACTATCCCAGCTGTGCTGGCATCCTCTGGGACTCTGTTCAATCGTGCCTTGCAGCTCTAGGTATTTCTCCGTGGTTAACAATACAATGCTTCAAATTGTATTTTAGTTGTTCTTTAGAGGTCAGACGCTATAGTATTTTTGCTAAGAAAACATTTTGAATGTTTGAACCTAGACAAATCACTGTTAGTCTCTGCACATTATATATCACAAACACATGTATTATTCCTCTCATGTTATGATTTGTTTGTCTAGGTGTTGGGGCGTTGTTGACACTGAGATCCTCCTGAACAGTCCAACAGTCACCCAGGCCCCCCTCCCTTTACCCTACCCGCTCCCCTCCCCTCCCCCCACAACTTTCACATACATCACTATGAATGAAATCAACATAGTCAGAGAAGGATGGCTCCACAAACGAGGTGAGGACCCTAAATTGTAAATTCCTTATAGAAATGATTCCTAAATACATTATCAAGGGGTTTCTCAAATAACCTCACTTATTTTATGTCTTATTGTGGTCCTGCGTGGCTCATTCCTTAGAGCAGTGGTTCCTACCAGGTATACTAGGATTCCTAGGGGTACTTGGCCTCTCCACAGAGGTTACTTGAGAACTCTCATGACACCATTGGCATACAGGAAAATTTAACATGAGGGGTTATTTCAGGGGTACTCCGAGCAGAGCAAACTTATTTCGGTGGTACTAAATCTGAAAGAGGTTGGGAACCACTGCTTTAGAGCATGGCACTTTCAGCAACCAATCTTGTCGGTTCAATTCTCTGTTGGGCCTTTTTTGCTTTTTACATATATTACTATGACAGTTTTATAACATTGTCTAACTGTCATGCAGGTGGACACTGTTTAAGATCCAATTTAGCTGTTTTTATAAAAATATCACATTTTATGTGTCACAATTGAGTATGTTACTGTTTTAAATGAAATTTCTAGTTTTTCTGGCATTTTGTGCGTTATTGATCAAGTTGTTCTGATTATTTGTATGTGTTACCTCGGCTACAATAGTATGCATACCCCATCAATGCAACATAATTCACTGCAATTGTAGATATAATTGTAAATATATGAACCTTATCTTAGTAAATTATTCTTTTAAAATGTTTTATATAAGAAGTAGTCAATATGTTCCTTCACATTTATGGATTGTTTGATTTGTTAACTATGTATGGTAATGTACTGCATTATTCCAGCAAATGTGTACATTTGTGCGTGTATCTGCTCACACTTTTTTTCAAGTGTCTTTTTATAATACGTTTGTTTAGACAATGTGTAAATCCATTGCCAGCCCTATATAGTTGTGAAAGGTGTATCATGTAATTGCAAAGAGCATTTTCTCTGAATGGGAAGGAAAACTGAAAATCTTAAACCAGGTGGTCTGCAGGTGAGTTTGCGTACTTTACTGCAGAGCCGAGCAACCATTTTGACTTGGGGGCCACTTTGGGATTTAAAACGGCTGCAGATTTTTCCACTCACTAGTTTGTAAAAATTAGGTTGCTGCTTTGAAGTATGATCCAGAAGTCAGTATAGAACGATTAAAGGCAAAAATGTAATCAGGCCCTTGCTGTCAAATCCTGGTTATTTTTTTATCAACTGTGCTTTATATATTTATTATTTTGCTTGAGTTATATGTGGTTTTATTCTTATTAATTCTCTGTCCCAGTGTTGTTACTAGTGTAATAACCTATGTATTAGTTATTTGTAATCCAGGCATTTTATAATGTAGAATTTAAGAAAGATCATGTGTATAAATTTAATTACCCTATACTTAAAACAAACAGTCAGTAGTTTTTGGGGGTTTTTGCCTATTTTTAAAGTGATATATAAAGATTATTTATTATGGATTTATTTTAGGCTAGGATGCAACAAATGACAAAGATGCTATTGGATGAATGTGCTTCATGGTTTGGTATTATTAGCCCATTTAGAGCACAACCGTTAAGTTACTATATGCCATTTGGTGTTAAACAAAGATTGAATATCTTTGAGCAATTGAATTGTTATATCTTTGTGAAAGAAGCAAACATAAAATCTCAAATTTGGATTCATCAGACAGACAGATTTACGCTGGTTTAATGTACATGTTTTGGGTTTCTTGGCTGGGCAACTCTCTTCATTATTGGCATCATTCAGTAATGTTTTTTTTTGTTGCTTCCATGAAACCATAAAGACTTGATTCACGCAGTCTCTTCTGAACAGTTTTTTGTGATCAAATATGTTAATGGTAGCTTTACAGTTTCTGCACCAGACATTTGATTTTCATTTTGCCTGTCTGCTCTCTGTTGTATATAACTTAGGCTGTCGCTGGAGAGTGCGCGTGCAGCCAAATCTTCCTGGTTGCTGGTTTAGGAAGTTCAGGAAGTGCTTCATTTGATAACCAGCTTTGTTTTCTATGAGCAGAGCACACATTTTAAATGTCAATATCACTGTCGATCATGTTTATGTAATTGTGAGATGCCAAAATTGTAATTGCAATAAATATTCCATTAGTTGTGCAGCCCTAGGCCAAATGTTGAATTGCAATATTAAAGTGGTACTGCAGTGTGCAGCAGATCCTTAAAGTCACTGTGGAGATACTAAGCTTTCCTCATTTAGGCGCTAGAATACTCTAGCATTGGGATCCAGCCAAGTAGCATTTGGTTGTATAGTGAAAGTGGAATCATTGACCCAAACAAGTTTTACGTGGAAACTTATGCTAGAAACACAAACCTGGGTACACTTTTTTTTAAATCATTCTCTATTTGTGTAAGCATATTTATTTATCACAAGTTGTTTTTGTGATATAACGTAAGGAGGGGAAAAAGAGATTTAAAGATATTTAAAATATTTAACCACTGGCATATTTAATCGGCAATGTTTGTCATCATGCTTTTCAAGGGCATCAATGCAGGTTTGCACCAGTTGTTTTAGTATCTTCACAAATAAAACAATTCAAAACAGATTGGGGATTGATCATTTTCTATATTTAACACATAATCTGCATTTAGTGAGATGTGCTGCTGAGTATTTAACACTTTTTATAGTAAATAATGTGGACTTATTGGAAAGGAGACCCCAATTAGTTAGGTACTACCCTCACATGGTTGTTTAGGTCTGAAATGTGAACCAATTTAAAGGAAAAACCTTCATACACTAGGCCCTCTGTGGAATCGGTTTGACACCTCGTGAGCGGTTAAAGTAAAAAGGCAAAGAGAAGTGGTGGACACTGGGCAACCGTGTCGGTGCCTCTTGATATGGCTAGCTGGGTAGAGCACTTATTACCCATAAGTATAAACGCGGAAGGATTAGCATATAAAACTTACCAACCATATTGAGTTCCATGTATCTAGGGCTAATTATAGATATCCGGTGATCAAAAGCCTTCTCTGTATCCAGCAAGAGGACACCAAAAGCAGCGTTCGCATCCTTAGCTGTATGAAGTATATGGTGAAGCCACCGAACAATGTCAGAGCCCAGCTGGGTCTTAATACAGCCTGTGTTGTCATGGTGCACATGTCGTATGTGTTTCAATGCGATCCCGCAATACTTTGGCAACTTGTTTTCGTGTTTTTTAGTGACAAAGGTCGATTGCTTGCACAATGAATTAATCTTAGCATTTTTTTCGTAATGGGGATACAATAGCTGAATTAACATATCTGTGAAAGGAGCCCCTGTTAATAGCATCATGAATCATAGCCACTAAAAGAGGTCCTAGACTGTCCCTGAAAGTGCTGAAAAATTCAGCGGGAATCTCTTTGTATCCTGGAGATTTACCTTCAGACATATTCTCTAAAGACTCCTTAAGATAATAGAGAGCGCAGCAAATTCCTCTGGGGAACGACTTGGGAGACCGAATATTTGACCCATTAAAATATTATTTCTGTCTAGCCCTATGATTTATGCTCTTCATCTAAGAAGCACATTCTGGTCTACTTGTTCTGAATAATGGGCAAAAATAGTGGAGGTATCTTTGATTGCATCCCAGAGAATCAAGGGTCTTCGACTGAGCCACGACTATAAGCCAGAAACTCACCTACTTTATGGCTAATAGCATTTTACTAATAATGCATAACAGGTCTGAATTAGTCAGTATTCCAATGCTATGCATCTTTAAACACAGACATAGTCAATTGTAGAATATGTATTTACAGTGCATCCGGAAAGTATTCACAGCGCTTGACTTTGTTTACATTTTGTTATGTTGCAGCCTTATTCCAGAATAAATAAATAGATATTCTACACACAATACCCCATAATGACAAAGTGACATTTACCACTTCTTGGATTCACTGTATATCTAGTTGAATAGAAAGTAAATTCCTTGCCAGTTGGAACCTTTAGATTTGGAGTGTCCACCTGCTGCGGCTGCCTCACAATATTGGCTTTGATTTATTGTCTAATTTATAGACATCCAACTGTTTGAGATGGCTTTCTTGCATGAAAGCATTAATAGGCTTTCTGCAAGGAAAGTGAAGACATCTATTATAATTGTTTTGAGGGTTTTGCCCACGCACAGCTCCAGGTTGCTACTACTAAGTCAGTGGTAAATGTACAATATCAAGTGCCCCAAATAAATAACAAATCCTTGGTGCTTTGAGTCTACACTATTCACATTGCAACAGCAGGCCGGCTATTCAAATGAACAGGAATGTGTTGCGCGATGCTCAAAAGATTGAATAACATCAGTTATTTTTTAACTAGTTTTTGTTGTCCACAAATTAAGCAAGCTTTAACAGAATAGTATGCCAGTATTAACCAATAGTTAATTCAAGATAATGTGCCTATAATATAAGAGCATTAGCATCCTTGTCAGTCACAAAATGATCGTGTAGAAATGTATCACCTGTATATTAGACACAGGAAAATCCGTTTTACCAGGACTCGGCCTTTAACCACACTGTTATGTAGTAGAATGCACACTATGGCTAGCCATGCATGACAATGTTCAGGAGGTGTTTATTCAAGTTGACATGTCTCTCTGTACAGGTGAGTACATCAAGACTTGGCGACCACGTTACTTCATCTTAAAGAGTGACGGCTCCTTCATCGGCTACAAAGAGAAGCCAGAGTTGTCTGACCAGAGCTTGCCTCCGCTCAACAACTTCTCAGTTGGAGGTAAGGGGCCATATAAAAAACAAGCAACAATTTATACACAAGTTATTAGCAAATATGACTGATCGGCTACAATAAAATTACAAAAAAAATATCTAGGGTGCAATTGTTTAGTGGGGGTTCTGTTTATATATATATATATATATATATTTATATATACAGAATCCCACTCAACTCATACATCGTTTTTTCATATATTGCTGCGTTGAGTTATATTTCATAGAAGTAGGGCTTTTTATTGAGAAACCATACAGAGTAAATACTAAGATCCATGTAGGCAGGACAGGACTGGAGAACCTGGTCACACCCAGGTACCACAAAAAATAATTGTTCCCACCTTCACTGCTAAAATAGCATGCCATGATCACTGATAATTGTTAGCGGTGCTCTGTCATAATTTTAGACCACTCATGCTATTTTTATTTCAGCATATTGGTCATTTAGGCACCTTTACGCCGCCACTAGTAATGCCTACATCTTGAGTGGCAGGATAATAGACATTGATGCGTTGACACAGCACAAGCAAACTGTCCCATGCAAAAAGAAGTCACTCACTGAGCTTATTTATTTTATGGAAAATGATTTACAGAAGTAAACATTCAGTAGTGAACATGGTAAGAAATTACTTTCAACTTGTACGCTTCTTGTACTGTTGATACAATACATAAAGCAAGCTTCATACACTTTAACATTTGACTTAGTGACTAACGTACTCAAACCATTAAAAGTTGATGTCTTTCTTGGTGTGCAATTATCTTGAAGGGGCAGTGTTTTGAGATGTAACTAAACTACTGTGATAAAAGAGAAAAATATATGAAATGAATACACTGCTATTCCTAATCATGAAGTAAATATTTTCATTGCTAATTAGAATTCCACTTTATACTATGTACAGTTGATAATTATTTAGACAGTAGCACAGGTGCTGTTGTTTTTTCTACTCCTGCACTTTGGATTTGAAATGTGCAGTAGAGCTGTCAATGTTTAGTCTTGCTTTTGGGCTGTGCTTTAGTTCATTGTTGAGTCAATGAGTTAATTGTTAGTGTCTTAAAACATGAGGACCAAAGAAGTAGACAGGCATTTAAGCTGGCTATCATGATTCAGATAAATACGAATTTATTAGAAGCAAAGCCATGATCAGCTGTTTGATAAATTAAGCAGAAGAAACAACCCCCTGATTAGCTCAGCAATGGCAAATTGCCTGCTCGATCAAGGACAATTATACTGTGTATTACCAATGAATGGCCACTTTAAAAAGAAAATTAAGAAATAACTTTCCAACAAATCCTGAACAGTTGTGGAGGTAGGGTTTGGATGTAAATGCCATCATTTTTGCTTACTCTCTGCAAGAATACCTCCAGGCAATTGTTCAATCTCATATCTGTTGTGCTGGAGTATGGAGCCAAAACAAAAAGATCTGTGCCTATCCAAGTACTTGCACTGTAATAACTCTATGCTACTTAGCTTTTAAATTGCAGCATACACTCTAGCATAACAGTCTATCTAGGCCATTTATGACGGTTTAAAATCAACAATAGGTCTGAGCCAGTAGAACTTATGTTTGGTGCTAATGTATTTTATAGCAGACAGCTATCCCCCTTGGCTTACTCGGTGGCAAACCATTATTGTAGATCACAGTTCACAGGTGACCCTGGCTCTGGCACTGTTTGCCTTGCGGGTTTACAATATATCCATCGTAAATATAATTAGGGCCTTAATGTTGCATGGACGGTCCTATAAACGAAACCACCTAGACGAAAACATGACATTATTCAATATTTACAATCGAATGTACAATCTCCTCCTACTCCCTGTGGCTTTTACAGAATGCCAGCTGATGAAGACAGAGCGGCCCAAGCCAAACACGTTCGTTATTCGCTGCCTGCAGTGGACCACTGTCATTGAACGGACCTTCCACGTAGAAAGCAATGCAGAGAGGTGAATGGCGGGCAATAGAGGTGCTGAGGTAGAGGGCATCTAGGTTCCAAGAAGAGGGTTGGACCCATGTGTTTCTGTGGGGGTTCTGGTCCGACGTTTAGTTGTCCATGTAACGGGTGTTTGTGTGTCTTCATCAGAGAGGAGTGGATGCGTGCCATCCAGGCAGTGGCCAATGGGTTGAAGGTGCGAGAGGAGGAGGAGGAGCCTATGGACCTGTTTGGCTCTCCCAGCGACAATAGCAGCCTGGAGGAGATGGAGGTGGCCATGTCCAAGACCCGATCCAAAGTGGTCAGTGTTTCTGTGTGCACGTACGATTGCATGGTGTCGTGTTTGTGTGCTCACTCACAGAATATTAGTCCTATAAATATATGCCTGTGTTCGATCTGTGCCATATTACCGCGATCCGTCAATGCCTGTGGTGAATGCTTTTGGCCAGGCCGGAGTACCAAAACAAACAGGCTTGAATTTCCTGACAATCTGTGTTGCCAGACGATGAGTGACTTTGACTACCTGAAACTGCTGGGAAAGGGCACGTTCGGCAAGGTGATCCTGGTCAAGGAGAAAGCCACAGGAATGCACTACGCTATGAAAATCCTGCGCAAGGAGGTCATCATCGCTAAGGTAAAGAAATAGGGTCCAACTTATAGCACCTTGAAAATGCAGATTTCTTCAGGCATTATCATTGTGTTGGCGGGAAAGTGGTAAATGTTTAATGAGAAGATGTTTCTTTTCCCCTAAGAGCGCATTTGGCTGGATTTAAACCTCCCAATTGCACTCTTTAGTAGGGCCTACGTGAAGCTAAAATTTTTGTCTTTAGGATTGGGTCACTTGTTATTTGGCTGAATTTCTATAGTCAGATCTGATCCTCTTTGTATGATTGCACGTCCAGGATGAGGTGGCTCACACAGTAACAGAAAGCAGAGTTTTGCAGAACACTCGACATCCTTTCCTGACAGTGAGTCTGCACCTCTCTTCACATAACAAGTTTTGGTCCCAATAGCTCCATCTAGTTGATGTAGACATGTGTGGAAAGGAAATGTATTACGTTGTCTCCTTTCGCTCTTTTCACAGACACTGAAATACGCTTTCCAGACCCACGACAGATTATGTTTTGTGATGGAATACGCCAACGGGGGAGAGGTGTGTGTGTGTGTATATATATATATGTTTATTTTCTACAACAGTTTGGAATTTCACATTTTTCCCACGTTAAATTATAATGCTTAACAATTCAACATTTTTAATCACTTGTAGCAAATCACTTGTAGCAAATCTGAATTCTCATTTCATGACAGGTGTTTCGCTACTTTTGTGTCATTCATTGTAACCGACTTTGTTCTTTTTGTAAATGGTGTCTTTTGTTAAAAACAGATTAGGGTCAAATTAATGGAAAAAGAACATAGTATCTCAGTAAGATAGGCCAGCACGACCCACTAGAACAACATTCATGCTCATTTATTTAGGTTTTACCTATAATGTGTCACCCATCTGTATATTGTAATGTTTTAAGAGTTATTTCGTTTTGAGAAGGGTTTATCATGTTTTCAATACATTAGTGGAAAAATCATTTAGAGGGCTGTGTTTGAAGTGTTTAATCATTGTTAACATCTTGCTCTCTCCTTCCCTCCAGCTCTTTTTTCATCTGTCTCGGGATCGTGTGTTTACGGAAGACCGGGCTCGTTTCTATGGTGCTGAGATCGTATCTGCTTTGGAGTACCTTCACTCTCGTGATGTGGTTTATAGGGACTTAAAGGTTTGTGTGATTATTAGTGTTCAGTATATACACTCACCTAAAGGATTATTAGTGTTTAGTATATATACCACATAGCTCTGCCAAGCACTTACTAGATTTCCTTCTGTCTTTCAAGGAAATTACTTTTAAGTAATGTTTATTTGATGCTGAAGGCTTTTTGAGCTTTCCACTGCATTTTCTGTTTCCAGATTTCCCAGTTTATTTTCGAGCAATTTCACTAGATATGAATTTCCTTGTACAAAACATTATTGTTCATTTATATTGTAGTAATGTTTATTTCTATTTATTCAAAGTTACATTTACATACTGGCCAAATAAATATATGATTTTTTTTAGGTGTACTCAAAAATTATAACTAAAACTAAATATACTATATACATATTTCTATTTAGTATATTTACAGTTAAATACAACTTTATGGTTTCTTCTGTTTAGTATTTATGAAGATGTTCTCTGGCATCTTTCCTCAGCTGGAGAATCTAATGCTGGATAATGACGGACATATAAAAATCACAGACTTTGGGCTATGTAAGGAGGGCATTACGGACGGAGCCACGATGAAGACCTTCTGCGGCACCCCAGAGTACCTGGCACCTGAGGTGAGGGCCTGGTGCCGGGAACGACATAAAACAAGCACTACACAATGGCTATGCACATGAGACCATAAGCTGTTCATTAAGCAAAAAAAAAACAAATGGAAACTTCCAATAATAATATTGCGATGAACACGTCTGATACAATAAATATTCTTATGTGCTGTTGTTCCCACCCATACAATGACCAGGGCGTTGTTCCCGCCCATACAATGACCAGGGCGTTGTTCCCGCCCATACAATGACCAGGGCGTTGTTCCCGCCCGTACAATGACCAGGGCGTTGTTCCCGCCCGTACAATGACCAGGGCGTTGTTCCCGCCCGTACAATGACCAGGGCGTTGTTCCCACCCGTACAATGACTAGGGCGTTGTTCCCACCCGTACAATGACCAGGGCGTTGTTCCCTCCCGTACAATGACCAGGGCGTTGTGTTCTACCTTTTTCTGCCTGTCCAGGTGCTAGAGGACAATGACTACGGTCGGGCAGTGGACTGGTGGGGCCTGGGTGTGGTCATGTACGAGATGATGTGTGGCCGGCTGCCCTTCTACAACCAGGACCACGAGCGGCTGTTCGAGCTCATCCTCATGGAGGAGATCCGCTTCCCCCGAAACCTGGCCCCCGAGGGCAAGGCCCTGCTTGCCGGTTTGCTCAAAAAGGACCCAAAACAGAGGTACGTAGAGGGTTGGGGCAGAAGACGCGACTGACCCAATAAGAGGCTGTTATGCTAGGTGTCTACATGTGACGTGTGTACTTGCTTGAAAGCATGACCACGCCCAACGTATTGTGAGAGAATTTGCTGGTAAGGAGCAAGCTTGGGGTTCTGATCTTCTGCTGTCCATTGACAGGTTAGGGGGAGGACCAGATGATGCAAAAGACGTGATGTCCCACAAGTTCTTCAGCTCCATCAACTGGCAGGATGTTGTCGATAGGAAGGTGAGCAATCGGACACTGGCACTATATCTGTATCCTGTCTCTTGATGAGAGTGCATGCTGCTGGAGAGTGGTGTTAGAGGACCAGCAGGGGGACCAGCAGTAAAGATACAGTGAAACATATCCTAAGAGTATGTGTGTTATTTTTTTGTTGGCTCCCCTCTAACAAAATGTAAAGTACTACAGGTACTATATGTATGCCCTTTAATAATGTACAGTTGGTATTTTATTGTGGGTGAACGCAACAGCTTACTAACAGTAAGCCAACTAAAATGTCTACGCATCAGATATGTGATACACCAGAACACTCAATTTGATTGATGGATTATCGAACGTGTCGACAGAACAGGGTAGGGATAGCCATGAGTTTCTCTTCCAATCACTGCTCTCTTCCCCATCAGCTGACCCCGCCCTTCAAGCCCCAGGTGACATCAGAGACAGACACCCGCTACTTCGACGACGAGTTCACAGCACAGACAATTACGGTCACCCCTCCGGACAAGTGTGAGTTTGTTGGCTTTTGTGCCTCTGTCACTGTGACAACAGGCCACTGTGAATCTTTCCGTCGCGGTGGTGATTATAACTTGCTGCTTCTCTCCGTGTTTCAGATGACAACCTGGACTGCGAGGACCCCAACCAGCCAGCACACTTCCCTCAGTTCTCTTACTCCGCCAGCATACGAGAATGACACCATCTCCACCACGCGCACACACACTCGCAGAGGGGCGCACACACACACACTGCTTCAACATACACACACACACAATGCACTCACAAGAAAAAAACGGACTGCAGCCTTGAGATGCCATGAAAGCTGACAGTTCTCCGCTTACGGCGGGGATCTCTGAAGTGCCTAGGCTTGCAGCCATCTTGTCTACTCAAGCCCTGCCTACACTACGGTCACGCACAAACGCCGTCCCGTGAACTGCACAGGAACTTAGTACCTCAGGTGGTGGTCATCATCACAGCTGCCACGCACAGGGAATACTTAACCCTACAGGTGGCGCTGTAGCACGCTACCTCTCCTCGGAGCAGGGCCCTGACGGACTTCAGACGCAACCATCTCTTACTTATCGTGTTTCGTTTGTGTTGTCTCTCTGTCATTGTCTTTTGTTCTCCAATAGCTCGTATCATTCTTATATTAACCCCATCATGCACCCTGCTCGATAAAAGGAAAAAACTCACAAATGAAAAAGCGATGTCCCATCTCGCTCTTGCCGTCTCCTGCAGTGATTGTTACAGTTGATAAGGAGTCGTATTTCTGTGCTTAACTCATGTGCCCTCATTTGGAACTTAAGGCTTTTATACATGAGAGCCATTAGCTTCTGTCAAGTCTAAGGGCCATCAACAAATGTGCATCTCTTTTCCTTTTGGAACTTGCTGTTACCATTGGTGTTGAAGTAGTCCTGTTGGCCGATTAGTGGGTGAGCGGGACAACACTGATGGTGGGGGTAGCCATTTCTCTCAAGTGTTTTTGACTGTGTGTTTTGAGAAGTTGAGGAGAACCAAAGCTGTGTGTGTGTGTGTGTGTGTGTGTGTGTGTGTGTGTGTGTGTGTGTGTGTGTGTGTGTGTGTGTGTGTGTGTGTGTGTGTGTGTGTGTGTGTGTGTGTGTGTGTGTGTGTGTGTGTGTGTGTGTGTGTGTGTGTGTGTGTGTCAGACCTGGCATGTAAGCTTGGCTAAAGCCAATCGTATGAATTGTCAACGTCACACTACATGGGTGTTTTCGACAAAGCTCAAGAACCATGACCTCTTTGGAATTCGAGCAGTGATGCTGGAAAGACAACTACCTTTAACTGTAATCCAATGTAATCAAGTAGTATTACAGTGATGTTTTAAAACTGCAATTGTTTTGAACGGAACATACAGAAATGAATGGGATTTGGTACATGTTGTATAGGAACATTTTTTAAAACCCCGATTTTGATCAAGGATTGGTGTCAGCATCTCTGGTGGTCGATTGAGACACAACAGGGATTCGCCAGGGTCCACTTTTAGGCTCTTAGCAACTCAAGCGGACTTCCTTTTACCAAAATGGCAAGATGTGGATTTAATTGTTGACGCTTCGCACAAGGATTTGTTTCTACTTTTAATAGTCATAAACATCTGCTGTACTATCACAAATGGCCACGCGGGCTGATGACGGCCGTACCACAGCGGCGGCGCTCCCTTCTATTGACAACACTGGGTGCGTGCCGAATGTAATCACGCCTGCTCCTCCTCGCCTGGTGTCGATCGCTGGTGGTGACTAGGAGATCCGGGTGGTTCGTAAATCTCCCGTTAGTCATTTGAGCCTCGTCTCCATTGTGTGCTGTTTTGAAATCATTTCAGAGGAGCTGTTATTGTATTTTTTTGTGTCTGGTTCTGCGTTCCATGTCACTGTTTCCCCTACCTTTTGACATTACTACTCTCATTTAAAAAAAAAACATAAATGTTTATTAAAAAAAAGATGTGCGTTTGGCATTTATTGTTGCAATAATGTATGCATTTGTGTTTGGGCTTGTGCCTACTTTAAATTGGTCTTAATTGCCATTTTTTTAATTGAGTAAAGAGAATACTTATGTTGAGTAAGATCAATTGGCCAGTCCAAAAACAAATATTTCAGACTTGTCTAAACTTTAAATTAGGGTTCATTTTAGGCTGTACGGATTAGGTGAAGGTTCAGTTCTGGCTTAAAGTTATTGGGGTTTTGGTAAGGGTTAGGGGTTATAGAGAGGTCTTAATTGGTGTTCAGATTGATAGTAAATGTAATTGATAAGTGAACGTGCGTGCAGAACAGAATAAAATTCCTTTTTTAAGCTGGAAGGACTTTATGAACTTTTGTACAAAACCATTCATTTCTCTTCAATACACACTAAATGTGTTTTTAGAACTCATAAGCCATGAGATATTTCTGATGATGTGCAACAAATTACATTTTTACATTTACACCTATATCAATCCCCAGCTTTTCCCCAGGTCGCCTTTGCAAATGAGAATTTGTTTTAAATCGGCCTACCTGGTTAAATAAAACATATATAAATAAAAACCCTAGAGATGACCAATGGGTTACAGGTTACTAAAATGTTATTTGATGTCATCAATGGTGTATGGTCTCTTATAAACCAGACAACATATGTAGTTGATTTGGTAACCGGTTTATTAGAGAAACAAAGTAAGGGTTTTGTAAAGAATTGCCAATATACCTATCTTTATACAGTCTATGCAATATACCACAGATATAAGCAGTGTCCAGGGACTCTGCCATGCGTTGTGCATAAGAACAGCTCTAAGTAGTGGTGCATTGGCCATATGTCATGTCTTTTAACCTAACAGCATTCAAACCACCCTGTATAATTATACTAAAAATATATTTTTCATTTCAGGTTTTATAAGCCCCTAAAAGCCCTATGACTAGGTTTGTTTTTTAATTCGTCTTGCTCTATAACCACTTATTCCATATTAAACAAAAAGCAGCAAATCAAGATGGCATATGCATGCATGGTATGTATTTGTTGTGCAGTCGGAGACTTTAGTGTTAATAATAAAGTGTAATATGTTTTTAAAGGTGCATAGTATATTACTACATGTAATCTCTACCATACCTCAACGATTTAAAGCTAGTGGTTTTGATGACATGGGGAAAATATCGGAACATACATGACAGTGGACACTTTTTGTGGACACTTTATGTCTTGACAGCAACGCTTTCACAACTCGTAGCCAAACATCAAGAACTGCATCTTCAAGACATTTATAGCACTGCTCACTAAGCGTGGACATCGGACAGGACTAAAAAGCTTGGGTAAGTGCATTCTGACTAAGTAACGACTACATTTAGCCTGCAGGCATCCACCTGGTCTCAATGAGTCCCCACAGCACAACGTGGACACGACTGTCTCCCTATCGAACTAGATTTTGAACCATACACGCAGGTATGAGGATGAAATACTACATGCATTCCCGGCAATCTATTGTGCTCGCCTCTACGCTTCATTGTTCATTCAGAAATTATGTAATAGCGTACTCGGCTTCTAGAAGAATCTTCACGGAAATGTGAGACGCTCAGACCTGTGGTGAAGGTTTGGGCATATGAACCCCCGCATGGAACATGTGCGCTCACAGCAGCGCAGCCACGCCTCTGGAGCCCTCACATGTTTCCGCACACATTCATACCATTCCCCCCCTGCCTCCTAAGCAGAAACAAGTTGACAATGTGGCTCTCATCCACGTGTGTCTCTGTAGTCGCGTTACACGCACAACTGAAAAGATATTTACATACCAGAAATACTATTAAATGACTAATACTATTCAATGACCAACAGGCTACTAGTTTCGTCTCTGGTACAATATTGTGCCATCTCTAAGTGAATTATTTAGATTTAATTGTCGGCTTTTAGAATGGATTCATATAACAATTTATGGGCAATTTACTATGAATAACCTTGTTATGTTTTTATGTTGATCGACCGTATTATAGCCGTCGGAGCCAGACACATGCACTCCCCTAAACTACCCTAGTGGATGTCGCGTTGATTGATTGTACTCTACGTCCCGCCCCCAAAGATTATCCTCACGTGGATTCAACAACGTTTCCTCCCCTTCACGTGTTAACGCACGGGGGTTGGCTGTAGCGCTGCCTTGTGCCTGTCAGTGATCGCTACGTCATAGCTGACCTGACCATCACCACGTTTAATATTCAGATGAGGGGGCGGTTCTATTGCAAACGACATCAATGATGCTTTCTGTACATCTCAAGCGAAATGTCTACTGCACTAGAAAAGGACATATCCAGGTGCGCTCCTGGTAACTGTGTGGAGCCTGAAACAGCCGTCTGAAATACTTTAATTGTAATACTGGATGAGGGTTCATTACCGAGCGGGAGGTAAACTATTTTTCTACCGGATGGTACCCTAGGTAGAACTATAAAATACTTAATTCAAAGTTGGTTTGGTCGGTATCTGTTTGGGCTGAACGTTTGTCAGGTCCCCGGGAAGAGATTGACAGAGGCAGAAGGATTGAGGATAAGGACAGACTAGCCGGTAAGATACATTATACATTGGCCTCGGAATGCTGATACTTTTGCATGCATTACTCCAACATAACAGTTTAATGATGTATAGGCTTTTCTTGCAATATTTACAATTTCAATATACTACTCGATGAAAACGAACTTTTGTTTGAGCCTGCGGGATGAAAAAACGCTTTGCAATCATATATTTAGGCAGGACATGTACATTAATATATACTTACCTTTAAATGCTTCATATTCTCGTTCTGAAATGTACATGTCGATCAAAAAAGGGTTGTTATTTGTAGCTTCATAGTCTGCCAGAAATTACATAACAATGTAAGGGGGAGGTACTCCAATTCCATTACAAATAGCACAATATTCCCTGTTAAGTGCACGACGTTTGGGTCAAAACAAGTAGGCCTAGTAGTGCAGTATAAAATAGGGTGCCACTTGGTAAATTCGGTCAAGCCTCAACTGATCTTATCAAGCTACTGGTTCCGCCTTTGTGTGTTTTGTCCAGGTTGTATTTTATATTGTCATATAATGCAATGGAAAACGACACAAACGAATAAAACGATTTATAATTTTTTTTAAGTCTAAATGAGATATCATGTAAATATTATATATTTCTGTTTAGTCAATAACACTAGACATAACGGGGAATAAATCATATACTCCCTCTTAACTATACTCCCAGCGTTGCAAACATTGGTTTTAGACATTGCATGTATATGATATTATTGTATCGAGACACATCTAGGAGGAAAATCTATATCTTTGCTTTTTTCATAATTAATGAACTAAGAATGGTTCACCAAGACCCCATGAAAGATAGAGGGAAAAGGAGCGAGACCCTGCCTGGAGGAAGCCCAGGGCCCTCGTCTGGAGCCAGGCCCAGACGGCGGGCTCGAAAGCGAGCGTCTGGTGTCCGGGTTTGCCACGGAGCCTGGCCGGGCACAGCCCGAACGAGATACGTGGCATCTCTCTCCTCTCCATCCTGTGGGCCCACCACTCACAGGAACAACCGCAGGGGTCGGGTGCGCTGTCATATGGGTGGCAGTGAAGGTGGGGGGTCTCGACGGATCAGACCCGCGGCAGAAGCTTGCTTTGGGGACGTGGAACATCACCTCGCTGGGGGGGAAGGAGCCAGAACCTGTGCGTGAGGTGGAGCGATACCAGTTGGATCTGGTGGGACTTACCTCTACGCACAACCGTGGCTCTGGAACCTTACTCCTGGATAGGGGTTGGACTCTTCTTCTCTGGAGTTGCCCAGGGTGAGAGGCGGCGGGCGGGTGTGGGGATACTCACGAGCCCACGTCTGAGCATGGCGGTGTTGGAGTTTACCCCGGTGGATGAGAGGGTTGCCTCCCTACGCCTAAGGGTGGTGGGGGGGAAAACTCTGACTGTTGTTTGTGCATATGCACCAAACAGCAGTTCGGAGTATTCAGCCTTCTTGGAGACCCTGAAGGGAGTCCTATATAGGGCTCCAGTAGGGGACTCCATCATTCTACTGGGAGACTTCAACGCACATGTGGGCATCGATGGAGACACCTGGAGAGGCGTGATTGGGAGGAACGGCCTCCCTGATCTAAACCCGAGCGGTCGTTTGTTATTGGACTTCTGTGCTAGTCATGGATTGTCTATAACAAACACCATGTTCGAACATAAGGAGGCGCATAAGTGTACATGGTACCAGAGCACCCTAGGCCGAAGGTCAATGATCGATTTTGTGATCGTATCGGCTGATCTAAGGCCGCATGTTTTGGACACTCGGGTGAAGAGAGGGGCAGAGCTGTCAACTGATCACCATCTGGTAGTGAGTTGGATCAGAGGGTGGGGAAAGACTTTGGACAGACCAGGTAAGCCCAAACGGGTAGTGCGGGTGAACTGGGAACGTCTGCAGGAGGCCCCTGTCCGAAAGATCTTCAACTCACACCTCCGGCGGAGCTTTTCAGGCATCCCTGTGGAGGTTGGGGGCATTGAACCTGAGTGGGCAATGTTCAAAGCTTCTATTGCTGAAGCTGCGGCGGTGAGCTTTGGTCTCAAGGTCCTAGGTGCCTCAAGGGGTGGTAACCCTAGAACACCGTGGTGGACCACGGTGGTTAGGGAAGCTGTCCGACTGAAGAAGGAGGCCTTCAGGGATATGCTATCCCTGGGGACTCCGGAGGCAGTTGCAGGGTATCGACAGGCCCGAAGGGCTGCAGCCGCTGCCGTGTCAGAGGCAAAGCAGCGGGTGTGGGAGAAGTTTGGAGAAGCTATGGAGAAGGACTTTCGGTCGGCACCAAAATGCTTCTGGAAAACCATTCGGCACCTCAGAAGGGGAAAACGGGGAACCATCCAAGCTGTGTACAGTAAGGATGGGACACTGTTGACCTCAACTGATGATGTGATCGGGCGCTGGAAAGAGCATTTTGAGGAGCTCCTGAATCCGACCTACACGCCCTCTAGTATAGAGGCAGAGCTGGAGGCTGATGGAGGGTCATCGTCAGTTTCCCTGGGGGAAGTCGCTGAGGTAGTCAAACAACTCCACAGTGGCAAAGCCCCAGGGACTGATGAGATTCGTCCAGAAATGCTAAAAGCTTTGGGTGGGGAAGGGCTGTCTTGGTTGACACGCCTCTTCAACATTGCATGGAAGTCTGGGACAGTGCCCGAGGAGTGGCAGACCGGGGTGGTGGTTCCCCTCTTCAAAAAGGGGGACCAGAGAGTGTGTGCCAATTACAGAGGTATCACACTCCTCAGCCTCCCTGGTAAAGTGTACTCCAAAGTGCTGGAAAGGAGGGTTCGGCCAATAGTCGAACCTCAGATTGAAGAGGAACAATGCGGTTTTCGTCCTGGCCGGGGAACCACGGACCAGCTCTTTACTCTCGCAAGGATCCTGGAGGGGGCCTGGGAGTATGCCCATCCAGTCTACATGTGTTTTGTGGATCTGGAGAAGGCGTATGACCGGGTACCCCGGGATCTTTTGTGGGAGGTGCTGCGGGAGTATGGGGTGAGGGGGTCTCTTCTCAGGGCCATCCAATCTCTGTACGCTCAAAGCATGAGCTGTGTCCGTGGCCTCGGCCTGCCTCCGCCAGGGCTGCGCTTTGTCACCAATCCTGTTTGTAATATTCATGGACAGGATATGTGGTCCTGATGGCCTCATCGGTCGGTGACCTTCAGCACTCACTGGATCGGTTCGCAGCCGAGTGTGAAGCGGCTGGGATGAGGGTTAGCACCTCTAAATCTGAGTCCATGACTCTCAGCAGGAAACCGGTGGAGTGCCTACTCCGGGTAGAGAATGAGTCCTTACTCCAAGTGAAGGAGTTCAAGTACCTCGGGGTCTTGTTCACGAGTGAGGGAACAATGGAGCGGGAGATTGGTCGGAGGATCGGAGCAGCGGGGGCGGTGTTGCATTCGCTTCACCGCACCGTTGTGACGAAAAGAGAGCTGAAAGGCAAAGCTCTCGATCTACCGGTCAATCTTTGTTCCTACCCTCACCTATGGTCATGAAAGCTGGGTCATGACCGAAAGAACGAGATCGCGGGTACAAGCGGCCGAAATGGGTTTTCTCAGAAAGGTGGCTGGCCTCTCCCTTAGGGATAGGGTGAGAAGCTCAGTCATCCGAGAGGAACTCGGAGTAGAGCCGCTGCTCCTTTGCGTAGAAAGGAGCCAGTTGAGGTGGTTCGGGCATCTTGTATGAATGCCACCTGGGCGCCTCCCTAGAGAGGTGTTCTAGGCACGTCCAGCTGGGAGGAGACCTCGGGGAAGACCCAGGACTAGGTGGAGAGATATCTCCACACTGGCCTGGGAACGTCTCGGGATTCCCCAGTCAGAGCTGGCTAATGTTGCCCGGGAAAGGGAAGTTTGGGGTCCCCTGCTAGAGCTGCTACCCCCGCGACCCGACCCTGGATAAGCGGTTGAAGATGAGATGAGATAATTAATGAATGTTTGAAATCTAAAATGAGATTATGATGTGAAGTGAAAAGAGTTTGTGAGCACAGAAATAACAGAAAATATATCACATAAAAATGCATCCCTTTTTGCCTTTCACTTTTGTTATTTTTAATTGATTAAGTGAGTGTCAAAAGTATGCTAATCAAAAAGTCCCTAATATTCCTCACTTAATCATTCTCTTGCTAACAATATCCCATCATGTCGGAATTCCAGCATACAGATGACCTTATGTTGAGCTCCAGCAGATAGCATTTTACACAATCTAGTCCGGAGATCTGCAAAAGATAGGAAACTGCTACCATGTTTACATGTGTGCTAGTAAGGCAGTAGCCACATATACAAATATGTTGCTTTTTAGCTACAAAAACGCTCTTTGTCTTCCCCAAGACAACATAAATATCTCTTGCACATTTCTCTCTTCAATCATACCCTCAATTTGCTTCTTCTGGGAATGACATGGGCCTCACAGAGAGATTAATTTTATCTATATTAATTATTTTCTATGCTTTATTAACAGGAGCTGTATGATGACTCATACCAATGTAATAGTTGAATGTGCCACGTAGCCTGTCATCAGCTATTAACTTAATTGTGGGACTCAGGTCACATGACCTTACTGCTTTTATCCCTGAAGGTCTGTGATGCCAAAGCTGCAGGTGCATTTTGGGGAGCATGTCCCCCGGGGCACCTCGAAGACTGCCAAGGATAAGAGTAACAGTGCCACTTTGCGGGCATCGCTGGGTGGCCCTCACAGAAATCAGAAAGGAATGAACGGGAGGTTGTCGCAATGTGGCTCGGAAAAGGACTCGGGATACTCTGGTAAGTAATTGTCCACTTTTGAGAATATATTTTTTGGCCCTAGCAAACACTGGCGCAATGTGATCCAATGTACCCTGAAATATTGTCCCTATGTAGTCTATCCACAATGCGACAAAGAGAACATTTTAAACGTTAAACCCGCTGCAGTTTTTCCATTCTCAATCCCATTTCTCTCTTCGTATTTCTCAGAGTCTGGTTCAGACTTAGTTCAGAATGACCTGGATGACAAGCGCAGCAGTGTTAGCGAGCCCCACAGTGCCCGCAAAAACAACAGATCCCTGGGCAAAATGTCCCCATTTACGGAGCTCAGTCCCATCTGCGTCATCAAGAACTTGGTGGTTAAACCGGTGAGACAACTGAAAACCGGCATCATCTCTATCAATTGTGGTTGTTTGTTTGGATAGCAATTCAGTTTTACTCAGCCTCATTAGTTTATTTGAAGGATCTTTTAATGTCCTCCATTATCTACTCCTTTACCTGTGTTAACAGTATCTCCTGCCTGTCAATGTAACCACTGTCCTGTCTCTGCTCTATCTTTTTCTTGCTCTTTCTATGCTCCTGGGTTTGTCTACTCTGTGGTCTAGTCTGGACCAGAGCAACTAATACACACACCCCTGGCGTGGGGGGAAACTTGGCACAGTCCATCTGGTTCCAAGGCTCCCACCCAGCTCCTCTTCATCCAACAACCACAAGTACCCTCCTCCGCCCCGTCCAATCTGCCAGATCCCAAGGGCCAACCCCAGAACGGGGGTAGAAGAGGCAATAAAAACCATTGCAGCAACTCTTACCTCCCCATCCTCAACTCTTACCCCCGCATTGCCCCCCACCCCAGAAAGGAAGTCTCTGAGCAGGGCCAGGCATGTACAAGTGCTGGAGGGGCAAAGGAGAGCAGCAGAGAAAGCCAGAGTCTGAGCAAGAGGGTGTGTACAGAAGTCCAGAGGGAAGTGTCCACCACCGCTCACCTTCGATCTAGGCACCACCACCAGCGAGTGGGTAGAACCCATTCCCACTCCCATTCCAGTTACAAAGCCAGTAGCAGTCAATGCTCCTCCCCCCACCTCCCTCACCATTCCATGGGTGGCCCCGGCTCCTCTGCACAGCTGAGGTCTCATCGCTGCCACCAACACGCAAAACCGAGATGCTCTCCTTCCGACAGTGTGGGCTCCCCGTCAGTCACCAGCTCCTCTTTCTCGTCGCCGTCGTCCTACGCCGACTGCTGGGCCCCGGAATCATCAGCGGACTTATCCGACTGCCTGTCTGACTGCTCGTCGGTGCGCCAGCGTCGCTTCCTTAACACGGCGGAGATCCTAAGCCAGTCAGGTCTGCTGGCCATTGTGCTACGCACCAAGGAGTTGCTGCGCCAGAACGCTGCGAGCGAGAAAGAGCTGTCCCAGCTCCACCAGCACGCCCAGCTCCTCTGCTTGGCCGCCCAGGCGACCAACACTGGCCAAGACGCCCACCGGCAAGGCCCGAACATGAATCCCAGCCCGTTGGACAAGCTCCATCAGGCCATGTCCCAGTCGGGATGCTACCCAGGCATGGACTGGACCCACTTCAAGGCCAGGGGCTACGACCACCCTGAGATGGGAGACTGGGCTAACAAAGAGGAAGACAAAAACAGCATAACCAATGAGGATGACAGGCCATCACTTGACACCTTGGTAGCGCCTCTGGTTTATTGTGACAACAGAGCTTCACCTCTGTCGCCACTTTTTGCCCTGTCTCCAGATACCGAAGAAAGCCCTGATATCCTGGCCAGCCTCCTCTCAGCCTCACGCTCCCCTCGTCTGGGTCTCCGTGAGCAAGGCCGGAGACAGGGAGGCAACCTGTGTGACCTCATCATCACCCCAGATAGCTCCACCCCCCCAGGTCTGTTTACAGACATTTTTTGAACAGTCCCGTTTATCAAAGCATCCCGCTTGATGGAGGTGTGTGTGCGTCAGTGCAATACTGTATCTCCGTTTATAGCTGCTTTAATAATGCATCCTACATCCTATTCCGGGACTTGTTTTTGAACATATACACTTTCAACATTTCACAGTATTACAGAATTTCAGGTTCTGCACCTGAATAAAAATTTGGGTTAATTTTGAGGACAAGATCAGGACTAAGGAAAGATGTTGGTTTGAACAGGATTTCAGATTCCGCTGTTTTAGCTGTATTACATCTGATACTAATTATTCCTTTTTTACTGATGACCATGTAGTTACTGTAAACAATTACAAATTTGGATATGCCATTTATTCAGGCAGGCCATTTACATTTCTTAATACATACAGATATGCTTCTTTAGGGGACAAAGTATGTAAAAATGTGTGTTCTTGTATTTATTATTCTATTGAAAACGTTCAATTCAAAATTCAAAAAATATTTCTCTTATAAAAAAAACTCACATTTCACTAATGTTATGTTAAGAGGTGTTAAAAAGTCCTTCGAAAGTTTAATCTAAAAGTAAAACAACAGAGAAAACACAAGGGTTGTGCAAGATTTATATTTAAAATATGTCAAGAGTTTAGACGGTCCTTGACAGTGAACTGGGAAATGATCTTCCCTAATGAATTTCCTCAACCCATGGTCAGTGCTGGTGCTCTCTGGTCATTTGAGGATAGAGAAGCTTAGCAAAGCAATCATCACACGAGTGATCCTCCAGGCAATGTTCTGCTTGGACGTCAATTTGACACATGCTACCTACCTAAATATTGTTTCAGACCAGGTACACCGCTTTGTTCCAATGGTATTCTTGTATGACAGTGGCCACTTTCAGCAGGAAATGGTGTCCTTGACACACTGCACACATTGTTCGGGAGTGCTTGAGGAACACGTTGAAGAGTTTTTGTGCTGTGTTTTTGAAATGTAAATTCTCTGGGCAACAAATGTATTAGTTTAAGACTAGTCATTAAGAAATAAGTTAATTAAACTATTTGATGACAGGTTGAGCAAATGTGAGAATACTGGGTTCTTTTGTTTGTCTTTCTGTGAGAAAGAACAGGTAAAGCTGAGAGTGGGTGGGGGCAAAGGCAAGTGTCATTAATACAGCAACAAGGAGGGACAATGCAGGCCATTGCTTTTATGGAATGCGGGAGGGGGTGTGAACTGTTCATGTTAACATTTTGGGACAGTCAGGCTGAATGGGGAAAACAGAGATGAACTGATCTAGGTGCAAAATAGATGCATTGATGTGAGATTGATAGGTCTTCCTCTGGTCAATATAACTACCTACAGTTTCCATAATGTCATGTACAATGCCACTCTCTGCTCATGAGCAAAAAATAAACCTGTTAATGTTCTAAGAGAATTTGGACACTTACTAATACCAAGAGAGAATTACCGTGAACCTCCACCTCACTTGGCCTTTAAATTCCTCAGATCTCAATACGATTGAGCATATCTGGGATGTGCTGGACCAACATATTTGGCAGATGTTCATAATGTTTTTGCACATCACTGTACATTTAGTTTATCAGCACATCCATTTTCTGCCGTGTTAAAATAATTGCTATCAGGGTTTTCTAAAAACCAAGTAGCCTTTCCAAGTGATAAACTTGGATTAGCAAACACAATGTTCCATTGGAACATGGAAGTGATGGTTGCTGATAACGGGCTGTGTACGTCTATTTAGATATTAGATTAAAAACAGCTGTGTCCAACTACAATAGTCATTTACAACATAAGCAATGTCTACATTGTATTTCTGAACAATTTGATGTCATTTAAATAGACTAAAAAGTGCTTCTTCGAAAACAATGACATTTATAAGTTACCTCAAACATTTGAAAGGTACTACATATTCACAGTTAGTCCTTGGAGATAAAGCAAGGGGATACGAGTGTGCAAGGCTGTAATCATGGCAAAGTCACTTTCATAAATCTACAATATGAACTGTATTTACACTTTTTAGTTTATTACATGCTGTATGTGTTATTTCATGGTTTTGTAATGTAGAAAGTATTACATATAAAGAAACACTCTTGAATGAGTAGGTGTCTCCAAACTTTTGACAGGTACTCTATATATAAGTGATCTTCATCAAGAATTCGTGAAAACATTTATTGGCAATAGTGTATAGCAATTGTGGACATTTCTTTTAGATCTTAATATTTTACAATTAAGAACACAATAAACATAGAACTTCACTCTTTGTAGATTGAACTCTGATTTTATAATGACTTTTACCATGATATAAAATGAATGTTATCGGGTCAGTTTAAGTACTACACCACCTAAACACATAAAGATGATTAATATGCCATTGTTGTCACATAAATACATCAACCTATTTAACTCAATAATAGTCTGTGTGGTGGTTTAATTTATGTTGATGTGCGAGGACAAGAGACCACAGATCAAATGTAACATTTCTGGGCAGGAAATTGGGCTGTATCCTACTATGCATTATGCAAACTCAGATCTTCCATGACTCGAACCAACCAGTTCCATTTTCACAATGTAGAAACTTTTTAATACTACAATATTACAACACAACCTGCATTTTACACACATGTTAACATGTTGTTTATTTACGAATTTTACATATGAGGTTATATTTGCTTTAAGCTACAGGACCACATATTTCAATTAGCTTAAATTAACTAGTAAAAGTAGCATAAAGCGATGAAAGAAATATGTTGGCTATATTGACCGACAGGCACCTCAATGCACGTTTCAATCAAACCCGCTTTCCGCTTACATTCCCTGGTGACACAGGAGAGTATGGCTTCTTGTGAAAAAGTCACTGAGTTTACCAAGACTGTGGTCTTACACTTAACTGGGAGGACAAGCTAGACAGCAGTACAAGTAAACTCTAAGATTAACAACTCTTAAGATAAACATGAGACTACATAACAGGATGACAGTTACTTTGTGGAGCAGATACCAGACAGGCCTGGGAAATTCTGGCAATGACTGGATGATTCTGGGACTCCACACACTAAACCTATGTAAAGTTATATAAATGAGTCTTCTCTTGGCTCAGACCGAAAACAAGGGGTGATTGCTGTAAATGGTTGAGTCCTGCCTAGCAGAAAGTACATGCCAAAAAATAATATAAAATATTTATCTACTTAATGAAAACATGTTACTTTACACTTTACTATTTCAGAGTGCAATAGTACTTGCTACGTAGTTACAATTAATAGGACGTTTTTTATGACTCTGAGATTTGAGGTGTGATGTCCAAAACATCAAACTTCGGCTAAAGATATCTATAACTTTAATTTGAACGCGGGACCATTCAGACTGATAAAAAACGCTAGACAAATGACACTTTTCAACACTTCATGTGTTTGCTAACTGTGTGGAAAGCACGCACGTCAACAAAATGTGTTTCTAATGGGAACGGTTTTTAGTCGGACCACAATTTCCTGTCCGTCAGTGAAATCTGTCCGGCTGTATTGATTCTTCCCAGTGGTCTTTCTGTGTAGGGTTTCTAGTAACACACATCACTGACATGCATATTTAGAGAACGTTGGTGCTCAAAGCACATGCAAACGGCTTTATTTCCCTATTTCACAGTACCCACGTAGTTTAAAGTCAGCCGGTACCAGCATGGACATCAGAATAGCACTAGCAGCTATTTTATGGTTCTTCGATTTGTCTTGCATAGCAGGTAAGCCACTCAATGACCATGACACATTTCAGTCTCTTACCTAGTCAGCTTTGTCAACTGGATACTTTTACGAAAATATTTTATTCCAGACAATGAAGGAATGGTGGATATCCCTGGAGGAAAGATGACGATGGGGACAAACTCAGCTGACGGGAGAGACGGAGAATCGCCTACGAAAGAAGTGACAGTTGGTTCATTCAGAATAGATAAATATCCTGTGACTAATTTGGAGTTCAGGTAAATTAGGTACTAGACTGAAAATCCCCTAGTGGTTGCATTTCACCCATTTTACGCTCTAACGCGCATGCTTAATGGCATCAATACATCAACACAACTTTGCGCACCTTTTGCGATGGTACTTTGCGCACCTTTGGTGGTGGTACTTTGCACGTGCAACCATTCGAAAATGACCCTAGACATCACAAATATTGAATTCTTAACACTTTATTGTCTTCATCTCAGGGAGTTTGTCAGGGCACAAAAATACAAGACTGAAGCAGAGACGTTTGGTTGGAGTTTTGTTTTTCATGACTTTGTGTCTGAAGACCTGAAGAGCAAGGTGACTGAGAAGATAGAGGTTTGTGTTCTCAGTTTTATTTCTAGCTGTCAAACCAAACATGTAGGCCTACTAGTGAGTTAATTGAATACATTTCTCTAAGCTTATTGCTTCTTGACTTGATGTTTTTCTTTACCGTAAAGTCAGCACCTTGGTGGCTACCAGTTGAGCGGGTGTTTTGGAGGCAGGTAAAGTCAACCTGGAGTTTTTCTGTTCCACATGCTCTTATACAGCATTTACATATTCTCCATGATCATTATATTCTATCTTGTTTCTGTTGTCCATCTTGTTTACCTTTCCAACATCATTTGTGTTCTTTCATTACCCCTAGCCTGCCGGCCCTGGTTCTGGGATCAGGGAGCGCCTGGAGTACCCTGTGGTCCAGGTGAGCTGGAACGATGCCCAGGCCTTCTGCAGCTGGAGGGGGAGGAGGCTGCCCAGCGAGGAGGAGTGGGAGTGGGCTGCACGCGGAGGCCTGCAGGGTTAGTCTTGTGCTGTATTTCTGTTAAATGTATTGAGTGAATTGGAATGTGTTTTTAAACAGTTTTGGTATTTGCATTTCAGTAGCATGTACTAATATTTACTGTGATTACAATTTCAAGTTGATAATCCCTACTACCCTGCAGGTAGGACATATCCCTGGGGGAACAAGTTCCAGGTCAACCGCAGCAACCTGTGGCAGGTCAGTCAAATGATCCTAAATTAATGCTCCTGAAAAAGCATTCAACACATTCAACTTGTTTCAGTATGTTCTAAAGCCAGAGTTAGAACTGCAGTTGGTAATCGACATCTTTCACAATCTTAAGATTTGCTTTAGACCTGTAAGTTCTAAAGACTTCTCGGCCAGGTTCTAAAGACCTGAAACGGTTCTAATCACCTTTTGAATAAAATGTACCCAGTTACTACTGAGATTTTTTTAATGTACATGATGCCAGTAAACAGTTTGCTATGAATATAAAATCCATGTATTTTATTGTTTCTTCTTTTTCTTTGGTAAAGCACATTGAATTGCTTCAATGTATGAATTGTGCTATATAAATAAACTTTCTTGCTTAACAAATTGTTGTTCAGGATTTGTTAAAAAGTGCCCTTGTATTGTTAACTTTAGTCATCAGGTGGTTTAGTAAGGTTGGTTCCGATAACAGTATATAATGTAATTTCTGTTGTATGTTATAATGTGTTGTGCATGCAGGGACTGTTTCCAGATGGAGACAATGCAGAGGACGGTTACCATGGTATTGCCCCAGTAACTGCCTTCCCTCCTCAAAACAATTACGGTAAACATTCATTTATATTTATATATACAGTATACAGTGTCTATGTATCTATACCGTCCGCCCAGCTTAGCAAATCCATATTGTCGATTTCTATTTTAGCATTTCAGACCTTGATAGGAATATTATGTACCTGATGCCAGACAAATGGTCTTAGCTGTGCAATTTTAATTCTGATTGACGAATGTCACATTTGCAATGGTATCTCTTGTGGGCTAATGGGACGATGGTTACACAGTCAATGTGGAATTGGTTATCTACTCTCTCTGCCCTCAGGACTTTATGACATGATGGGCAACGCTTGGGAGTGGACATCAACACCTTTTCCGGGAGCTCGTCCAATGTTTGTGTTGCGTGGTGCTTCCTGGATTGACACAGTAGATGGATCAGCCAATCACAAAGCGAGAATCACAACAAGGTTAGCAATGCTTTCTCAGTTTCAAATAGAGAATATTATGGATTTTGTTCCTTTGAACATTTGGTCACTTTGCAATATATTTTATACAAATGACAATGAGAGGCGACAATGTTATGTTGTAGACATGACTTATATGGATATGAACAGCTGGATCTAATGCAGACCACCAGACATTCTACTTTAGATTGCGGTTTGAAATGAAGTGAACCATTAAAGTTGATTCCATCGGGAACATTCTCTGAAACAAGCTACAAAAATGTATGACTTATGTTTTCTTGTTTTTCCTGTTGCTTGACTGGTTGTTTGGGTTCCTGTGTTTATACAGAATGTCAAACACTCCTGACTCAGCTTCTGATAACCTGGGCTTCAGGTGTGCTTTCAGCCAGGGAGAGAAACAAAGGAAGAAGAAGAAAGCTCAAACAGAACTGTAGGAACCGGTCAACAGCTATGATGACTATCATGTTGAAGATTATTATTTCAAATGCTTTGGATGAAATTGATTGCAATAATGACTGAAGAGCGCCGGGTTAACCAGGATAAAATGTTACTGATGATGATAAGGATGTTGTTGATAATTATTGTTATGATTATGTGCAGAGAAAAGTATTAGTTTTTCTCCTGTGGAGACCGATTTGTTTTCTACTGTGATATCAACAGGAATAAATGGGGTTGGTGTTTTACATACGAGAGCTCTCATTTCCCATTGTTTCCACACGATGGCCTTGAATGTTTCAGGTCCTAACAAGGATTAAAATGAATAGAATACATTACCTAGGCACACTTACCCATAATGCCTTAACCTAAAAGTGTCCACTATTGTAACACGAACTCCAATTGTTCATTTGACACAACCCGTAAACCTGGCCTTGTCGTTATGGGGACCAGCGTATGGTTAGACTTATGTTTCACTGTCCTTATGAGGACTTCCGGTACTAATTATATCATTAACTCACATATATTAACAAAAAATCGTTATTTATTAATCTACTTTTTAAAGTGGTCTAGTTTGAGAGGATTTTGGAAAATGTGCAGGGAATCTGTGTCATAACTGCAGGAGCTATGTCTTAAGTCTTGTATTTATCAAAATATGTCTGACATGGGCTTAAAGTCTGACATTGGCTTAATGGGTACCTAAGGTACTATTTAAGTACATATATAAATAAGCCCACTTCAGATTTTTTGATAAATATATATATATTAGACGATTGACTAGAGGAGGAGTGACGATTGACTAGAGGAGGAGTGACGAATGACTAGAGGAGGAGTGACCATTGACTAGAGGAGGAGTGACGATTGACTAGAGGAGGAGTGACGAATGACTAGAGGAGGAGTGACGATTGACTAGAGGAGGAGTAAGGAATGACTAGAGGAGGAGTGAGGAATGACAAGGGGGGAATGACGAATGAGTTGAGGAGGAATGACGAATGACTAGAGGAGGAGTGACGATTGACTAGAGGAGGAGTGAGGAATGACTAGGGGAGGAATGACTAGAGGAGGAGTGAGGAATGACTAGAGGAGGAGTGAGGAATGACTAGAGGAGGAATGAGGAATGACTAGAGGAGGAGTGAGGAATGACTAGAGGAGGAGTGAGGAATGACTAGGGGAGGAATGACTAGAGGAGGAGTGAGGAATGACTAGAGGAGGAGTGAGGAATGACTAGAGGAGGAGTGAGGAATGACTAGAGGAGGAATGAGGAATGACTAGAGGAGGAGTGAGGAATGACTAGAGGAGGAGTGAGGAATGACAAGGGGAGGAATGACGAATGACTTGAGGAGGAATGATGAATGACTAGAGGAGGAGTGACGAATGACTAGAGGAGTGAGGAATGACTAGGGGAGGAATGACGAATGATTAGAGGAGGAATGACGAATGACTAGAGGAGGAGTGACGATTGACTTGAGGACTTAAAGCTTCAACAGGTGATGTTTGAGAAAGGGAGAGCTGATACTTGACCAATTGGCGAGGGGTGACGTTTGACTGGGAGAGGTGTGATGTCGGAGGAGGAGGGAGGACGGACTTTCTGGGGGAGAAAGGATAGAGTTCCTAATGTGGATGCTGTAGTTATTAGCATTCATATGCTTTGTTTCTATATGTGTCGTTCCCAATCTGGGGTGTAAAAATACATATTTAAGGGTTGTGCATCTGTACCGTATGCAGAAGAGTCGAAATGTTGTATTATTTTACTTCTGAAAATACAAATCCGAAAAGTCTATTTCAAATGCCTTAACTCGGGTATTTGAGAATAAAATTGCGCGTCCCGTTTTGAATCAATACGGGACGGGGTTTGTCCCGTATTTTCGGAGTTGTCTCAATGAATGCACCATCTCTCAATGCAAATCATCCCACCGGCATTCTGTGAAGACTCGTCCTATTATGCCCCTGATTGGGTAATACTCGCGGCTGCCATCGTTGGATTGATTGGTTTGTTTCAGGGTCACGGCCAATCAGAGTCAGAGGAGGGCGGGTCTCTTGGCAGAGAGTCTATTTGCCAATATCAAGCCAACTGCAAAATTTGTCGGCGAGTGTTCTCTGTTGCCCACGGTGGGTTGTCAGATGTGCGACAGCATGCATCGGGGGATTTATTAATCTTTGTTAATGTTACTTAATAGAAATAAAGCTGTTCATTGTTTGTTCATGTTAGTTCACATTGCATTAACTAATATTAACAAGATTTGAATAAAGTATTAGTAAATGTAGAAATTACATTAACAAAGATGAACAAATGCAGTATAAGTACAGTTCATTATTAGTTAGTTATGGATCTGTTAATTTAATAAGTTAATAAAATATGGTTCACATCTCACAAGTTCCTCCAAATGCCTATTTTGTGTTCTTACTGTCACACCCAATATTTAATATATTAATATTTGTATTAAAACATGTATTAAGTTGTGATTTACCACTACTGGCACGTCATTGGACAACCCCCCAGCCCCCCCCCGCGCGCGGCAGGCGTCCCTTATTTTTCAGTATTAAAGGTGGCAACCCTAGCTACACTACACATGCAACCTATCGGATACGTTACACAACATAGTATCGTGACTGGTAAGACGTCAATAAATGGGTAGAGTTAAAGGAAAACTATACACTCACATACATGCCCAAATTAATTGTGCCCCACTGCAACCCTGTAATAATGTGTAAACCGCATAATTACACGTGTCAATTAATCAGACCCACCCCAAAGCCACTCGCACGTGAAAGAAACACAACTTATAGAAAACACACTATTATCTTGTTACATATAGCATATACATTATATAGCATTATTATTAGCAGCAGCAGTAGTAGAATGTCCATTATTATATTCCTTTATATTACTAGGCCTATATGCTTTGCATTATAAATATAAAGAAACATTTATTAATAGACTTTAGAAATAATAAAATAAACATTTCAGATTTGATGGTATTCATAGGTGTCTGAGACTCTTATACGAATGACCGTGTCGTCATTTATGTTGAGGACAAACTTTGATTTACCCAAAAACCTCATCCAATCCAGAAATAGCTTTTTTCCAGCATCATTGGTATAGATGTTTATGATGTGTCAATGTCTTGTGTGGGCAGGGAGTTAATGAGAACCTCCTATAAATACACACTGAAACAGGGATAAGGATTAGTCATGGTTATTTGCACAGGGGTGTTTCTTCTGTTGTTTTATCTCTTAAAAGTAAATATTTTTCTAGTTTCACTGAGGCAGGGAGGAAATGCAACAAAATAAAATTGGCAGAGCATTGTTTAACACACTGGGAGTGATTTTACAGGTAAAAAAAACTGATCCTACATTCTCTTTATTCTTCATATTGTGTCAACAGGACAATATGTCTAAAGAACTCTCAGTATAGGAACATGCCGTTTCTCAAGTTGGTCATAAGTCATGCGTGACGTCTTAGTCACTGGAATCTTGCACTTCTCATTTTTTCATCACAGTCTTTAACTGTGACAAAAGAAAGACAGTTCAGTGATTTTGATCCGAGACCAGATTTCGTACTGTACTACCATCATCTCTGTGAGTATTCCAACCTCCCACTTCTCTCCCACTTCTGTAACTCCCCCGGTTTTGCTTTTCCCTATATGTTTACTTTTCCCTCTCACACATTCTTTCTCAGCTTCTGTAATGGGTATCTGTGTGCCGCTGTGTTGTTAGGTGATACAAGTGCAGTATAAACAGACAGGAGGTTTACGTCAGGTTGGGGATTTGTCAGATTGGTTTACTACTCTGGGCATCAGACTATGCTCAGGCCATGACATGCTGACGTATCCGTAGCGATAGAAACAAAAGTTCAAAGGCAGATAGGTTGAGGGTGCTGCCTCCTGTGAAGTCACATTGTGACGGCATCACATTCAATACACGTCTGCCTCCTTACTGTCCTTCAGAGTTCAGGAAAAACAAGTCGGTGGACATTCTGTGCGTTTCTCTCTCCCCTCCCTTATATGCTCTTCCTCTTTTTCTCTCTCACTCGTATTCTTCTCTCACAGGCAGTCACACGTTAATTCCCCGGTGAGATAAGAAGATCTTTTTTTGTTTGTTCTCTTTGGCTTGTTTGTTTTGCTAATTTGCTGTCTGATGCGGACTGAACCCTCTGCTCCTTGTGCCAGGCCATGGGAGACTATGTACCTTTCTCCATCCTGAACGAGAGACTGAGGCCACGGTTCACTGCAATGGAACGCCTCTGTTTCCCCCAAGAAACCCTGGAAGAGGGATCAAAGCGACCCGGCATGGTGGTCACTGCCACTTCTACCGACGACTACACAATACAGGGTGATGAACCGCAAACACGGGTCAATTCAACCGTGAACCTGACTGAACCAGAAGATGAACCGGAGCAGGGAAACGTGATGACGAAAGGGTTAAGTCACATGATCAAAGAGGGTGGCGAGGGTCAAGAGTCGTTCACCCTGGTGATGTCCGGTGACCGCTTCATACCGTTGCTGACCATAGAAGACGCCGTTGTCGACGACGGAGAATTGACCGCGGTCAGCGAGAGTGCGAGCGTGGAGAATGACGGTCAGAAAGGCCTGTCCACGGTCTCTGAGGGAGAAGGTTCGGAAGCAGTCAGTGCGGATAGCAGCTTTTCCAGATGGCGTCGCGTTGAAGGAACCTTGCCGGACGTCATCAGGGGTGGACGGCCGCTCAATAGGCGCCGGACGCTTGGACCCGTCTCAGACACGGTGTGTTGTGTGATCTCAACGTCATTTGTTGCAGTTATTGACATAAAAAGATTATTCACCGGAACGGTTCTTGTAGTAGGACAACATCAATTTCAGTAATGTTGTGAGTTGCTATGTGGCTCTGATTGGTGCTGTGATGTTATCAGCTCATGTTGACAAGTTTGATTTGTGACTGTACATGTTAAACAAATGAGATCCATGGGAAAATGTCTGTATTTGTGTGTTCATGAGGTCACATATATGTTTATGCTAAACGGTGTGTGTAATATGAGTTAATATGACTAGATTTCAAAATATCTTGAAGAACCAGCATTTTTGCTGAGTGTGAGTTTCTGTGATGCTATCTAGTATACGTCCAAACAAAGGTGGTGTTCCCATATGGGAGTGCTTGGTATCTATGTATGAGTGTTCATGTTGTTAAAGCGAAATGGACATTCAGTGACACCTGTTGGGAGTTGACAAAAGCGCTTTTTCACAAACCTGCTTCTGTGTGTGGGTGTGTATGTGTGCAGTTGAATGAAGTGCGTCGGGAGGTGGAGCTATCACGGAGACGGAGTCTGAGGCTAAAGGCTCAAGTGGACAAACTACAAGATAATAGAGTTGGATCTGAATGGAGCCAACAGATAGAGCGGGTAACACACAAAGCCGAGCATTCACAACATTCAAGAGAAATCTGAGTTTCAACAACAAAAATGTTTTTCGTTGCGCCTCGATGCTTTCCTTTTATCTCTATCTCTTACCTTCCAGGTTACCCAGGATGTTCAGGGCATTCTGAAGTTGTTGCTTCCTCTTGCAGAAGAGGATTCAAGCCTTGTGCAGCCCTCAGGGCAGGAGATCAGTCTCGATACATCCCTGGTCTTGCTGAAGAATGTAGCACGCAAACTAGCCCTCAACCACACGGCAAAGGTAAAACTAAACTGTTTCAATATAATGCTCCCTGAAAACAAACACAAATGTCAGGTCAAAAGTTTGGATACAACTACTAATTGAAGAGTATTCATTTAGTTTTACAACTTTACAGTTTTGTATAATAATAGTGAAGACATGAAAACCTTTGAAACAACCAATGGGAATTATCTACAACCAGATAAGTGTTAAACCGATCAAAAAACATTTTGTATTTCTCTAGCCACCCTTTGTTTTGATGTCAGTGTTGCATTGTCTCAGGTTAACCTCTATTGGTGGCTTTAAATCTGGTCTCTACAGGATACCCAGACGAGTTTTTGTCTCGGCAGATTATTTGACCTTTGAACATCTGCGCAAATAGACAATTGCATGAAATTCTAATATTCCATAAGTCTGTGTTGACGCTATAAGACTGAAGTAAAAGTTGTATGCCTGTCAGGTGAGCATTAACCCCTCCCCTGTTTTGGGCCTAGACACTATTGTTCAGGTATGTGACCTGACAGGATCAGGAGTTTCAAACCAAACAAAGAACTTTCACTCGTCAGCTGAAAGGTCCTAGTTTACTAGTGATTTACTGCTTGTGGAGTGGTGTTTTACCAGAAAAACGGAAACACTGAGAATACATTTTAGCTCGAATATGGGTCACGGGACATCAGAAAGGTTAAATAAACGTCGGTCACTCATTGCTAATTACAAATAAAAAACCTTTTACATAACTCTATTCAATGTCAGTCAGCATCAATAAAAGATGGATGCCTTTTTTCCCTTAACCAGGAGTCCGGTGTTCGAATAGAAAATGATGTCGTTGACAGCGCTGTTCTCCAACAAGCACTGTGTGACAGAGACGACGCCTTTGAGAAGTAAATAAACACTCACACACGTACAACTGCACAAAAATGTCATGGAGAAACAACCCCCCCACCACAAGACAGACAAAAGAGAGCCGTGAACATCTTCTTGTTTGAGAAAGGTAATTGTGTCATATTCATGTATACAACAATAAGGTTTTGATCTTTTTTTTCTTCACTGTCCTGTTGTGCAGAAAGAAGGCAATGGAGGCGGAGCTTCTCCGCAGTAAGACAGACATGATGTTACTGAACAACCAGCTGCTAGAGGCCGTGCAGAAACGACTGGAGATTGCTGTGGAACTGGAGACCTGGAAGGTACTTAGAGGGAGTTGAAATAGTGAGAGGTTATAGGCGATGAAGAGTGATGAAAGCATGGGTGACGAAAGAAAAAGAGAGAGTGTGGGGGAGAAGGTACATTGGAAAAGGGAGGAGAGGGCAAAAGAGACACAGTCAAATCCCCAAACCCTATACACCAGTATAAAGATCTGAGACAACTTGATTGGTGCATGTTATATAGTGAGTCAATTGAGCGTACACCTGACCAAACCTGACCAAACTCTTCAGATGTCCATTACTGAGTATGGTGTAGGGCTAGAAGGTCAATTTCATATTTGACCCAAGAGAAAAAAGGGAGTATCTTTTCATGGGTTTGGTAATGTATCAAATATGTGAAAATGATAATCACTCACTCCCTCCTGCTTTGGCACCAGTGGCAACCATCTGTGCCATAATAAATAGGAGAGGGGGTTAGCATAGGTTTGAAGAAAACTTAACAATATGCCTGAGACCGAGCAGGAACACAAGGACTGGGGAGAGGTGTTACTGAGAGGTGTTCTGACCCCCCGGCAAAACTAATGAGATTCAATTGCAAATTGCCATCGGTTTAATGCCCACACAGAAACACGCAGAAATACTATGCTATGTAGTTAGCCGGGGATCCAGACAGTGCATCACCAGCTTGGAGTCGTAGCAGTCCTGATACTGATGAGCCAAAACATTACGACAGGTGATGTGAATAACATAGATAATCTCCTAACAAGAGCATATGTCAAGGTCTGGGTAGATTATATAAGCGAATAATCAGTGGCCAGACAACTGGATCTGAGTGCCCATGATGACTCCTGTCTACCATCAGTGCGCCTACCATGGGCTAACAAGCATCAGATCTAGCAGTGGAAAAACGTTGCCTGGTCCAATTAGGCCACTGTCCATTAACATCACATGGACGGGGATGTTTGTGTGCACTGTTTACCCAGAGAAGTGACGGCACCATGACGCTCTGTGTGAAGACGACCATTTGAGAATGGTATTTCCTGATGGCAGATAGCAAATAGTTCTTGTAGCGTCTATGCCTCGGCGGGTCTGTGCTGTTTTGGCGGCATGTGGAGGACCAACTGCATAATAGGTCAGAAGGTTTTGGATCATCGTAGTATACAGCATTATTTGTGCCTTTGATCTCTGGGCCATCTGCTGGGAGATCAGCTCCCACTAGTGGTGCAGTAGAAAATACCATTACACACATTAACCTATTGGTGAGAGTAGACTGAGCTACTGTTATACTAAATACTATATATAATACTAAATATAAACTTGCTGTCCCATCACAATGACAAGTATACACGCTGGTTGCACTAACAAGCAATTTAAAATAGAAACTTTGCTTGGTGACCCAAAAACTAGCGTGAATTATGAATTATGTCACAGAGGTCCGGCATTTAGGAAATTACACTGACCTACTTTGCGACGTGGCACATCATTTGTCGGGGGGGGCAGACGTGTTTTTCGTCAACTTTTATTTACCCATCCAATTCTCTGATTGGAGAGACCGAAGGCTCCACAATGATTTTACTGCTACTAACAGGCAGGCAGCTTTTTGGTTAATTGGGACCATATCTGTAGCTGGCCGCTTAAAAGTGTTTCAATTATTTACACAAGAAAGTTAAATGAACAACTGTCAATCATTAACCCGTCTTTCCCTGTATATCACCCTTGTTCTCTAGCCATATTGTCTTAGTAGTGCAGTTCCCCATTCTACTGTGGTGTCTCACAAGAGACGTGGCCCTCGATCTGCTATTCCTCTGCAGTAATTGCACCAAAAATAAACACTTCACCCAAGAGAACAATTAAGTTTCGTATTGACGAAGTGTGGCCCCTCGAATCACCCATTTGAACCCACCCTGATATTACGACACAACATCAAACGCGCCTAACGTTAATAATATTAGAAATCTCATTCTATTTCCTTGCGTTTCAGGACGATGTCCAGATGATCCTAAAGCATCAGCTCCACAGCCAGCAGATGCAGGCAGCAGAGGAAGTCCAGAGGAAGCCCTCCCTTCTTGGGCTGCTGAAAAAGTCTAACAGATCGCCAACCCAGAAGCCAGCATCCACCCCTTGTCCTGCCCCCTCGACTTTCACGCCTGGGAAGGTCCTGCCAACAAGTAGCACTCCGGTCCCCTCCCCGCAACATTCCCCTGTCACCTGGAAGGACCGGCTGAAGAGGCGGAAGGGGACAAAGGTGGATCGTCATAGTGACCAGAATGCAGTGCAGGCGTCGCTTTCGTCCGCTGACACTGGACCAGACGATGGGTTTCAAAACATAGACTTGTAAATACACGGCTCTTTCCTGCTCTTGGATATATCAATTATACAAACATGATAAAACGTATAATATCCCTTCATACACAACACTGTATGCATTTTGGGTGGGACACTAGTCTTTACTTGGTATGTCCCCGGGATGCGGTTTTATATAAACTCATGCGTAGACACACTCATCATGAACAGATTAATTATCTAATCTACTAATGTTGTGACGATCTTTTCATGGAAAACATTCTTAATAGCATTATGTATATTGGTTACCTGGATAATAGCTCTGGGTTGGAGATTTTCCCTCCAACATGTAAAATGTAATTTTCTGTAATGAAAAACAGTCATGTTGACTGTAACACATTTCTGATTAAAGTAATTCAAATGTAGTTCCATCTTTTATTTTTTTCTTTATTAAACCTTTATTTTACCAGGTAGGCCCATTAAAAACTAATTCTAACTTACAACGGTGACCTGGCCAAGATAAAGCAAAAACGTGAAAGACAACGTACAGTTACACAATAAATACACAGATTACAAGAGTGAAAACAGCATTGGGATTCTACATGCCAATACATATTCCAGTATAGAGTGAATATACAGTTAATACAGGATATGAGTAGGTCAGTTGAGCAGCCAGTCTATATACAGAATGTAAAAGTGAAAGTGTATCTAGCAGGTGGTCATTAGTGTGCACAAATAGTATGACCATGGTTGTGGGAGGAAGAGCATTTGAGCATGCCTGAGCAAATAGAATAATTCAAAGAATGTAAACAGGTATGAGAGCATTAAAGATGAAAATGAAACACCGAGCAAAATGGGTGTGGCAAAAGTAAAAAACGGGACAACAGTTATGATGTACAGTGATCGGACAAAAGTTCAGACAGGAGTCGTTTGAAGTCAATGGGTGAGATATGGTATTGGAGTTTTAGGGTTTTTTGGAATTCGTTCCATTCATGGGTGGCTGAAAACTGGAAGGATTGATTGCCAAATGTTGTGCAGGCTTTTGGGGTGATTAAGGCAATGCACCTGCTTGAGCGTAAACTGCGGGTGGGTAGAGCTATGGTGACTAGAGAACTTAGGTTCAGTGGAACTTTGTACCCCTATGGAGAAAGGCCCTCTGGTTTAACACGCAGTACCCTGTCAGAGAAGTAGTTAGAGAACCAGGCGAGGCAGTCGTGAGAGAAGCCCAGGCTATCGAGTTGGCTGATAATAACATAATGGTTAACAGAATCAAATGCCTTGGACCGACCACTGTAAATGGCCGCCAGTAGTGCTTTTTTATGGTGACTATGTTGTCGTTCAGGACCATAAGAGTGGTCGTGATGCAGCCGTGACCAGCTGATAAAAACAGGTTCCAAAGCTGAAAGGAAACATGGGGTTTGAGATGGTTGATTCTGAGATGGTTGACTGTTCATTGACCGGTTTTTCAAAAACTTTGTAAAGACAGGGTATTGATAAGAGGGTTCCATTGATAAGAGGGTTCCAGATAATCCAGCCTGTCTGATTTATACAGGTCCAGATTTTGCAACTCTCTCAGTACATCAGCTGTCTGAATTGAGGTAAAGGAGAAGCGAGGGGAGGGGCGTGGGCATGTGGCTATAGGAGTTGTAGAGCAGTTGGCTGGGTGGCAGGTAGTCAGATGAAAACCATGTCCAGCTTATTAAAATTCTCTGGTATCACAGTCTTATCGGTAGTGACAGTATTACCTAAGGGCCGTAGGAATCTGGGAGGAGGTGATATTGTTTTCCAAAGGATTACCAGTATCACAGAACCTTTTGGAATGGATGTGATAGGATTCAAATTTCTGTTTAATGTAGTGGGCCTTTGTTCTCTTACCTGAGGATACCGGTTTCTGGCTTCTTCGAAAAGTTGCATACAGGGGGCTTGTTTGAGGCTAGTGAGGCACCTCACAGTGTTTTTGTGCTGGTTAAGGGAGATATATTCTGAGGTGAACCAAGGACTGTATCTGTTCTTTGTTCTAACTTTTTAAATGGGACATTCTTATTTAGGACAGAGAGAAACTCACTTTTGAAAAACAACCAGGTGTCCTCTACTGACGGGATACGATTAAAGTTCACCCAAGATAAAGAGTTCAGGTCGTTTAGAAAGGCTTGTTTACTGAAGTTTCTTTTTGACAGCGTCTGACAGGAATGAGGGATGGTCATTCCGGATCTATAGGCAATAAGAAAGTATTCGTCTTAAGTATATATCTAACAGTCATGCTCACCTGCTTTTGGTTAGTTTCTCCCATTCTTCCTTGCAGATCCTATCAAAATCAGATGGTGACTTGCAATTTTCAGGCCCACCCCAGGGTTGTTTTGGGGCAATGCTTCAGCTTGTTGTCATGCTGACAAATGAATTATCAGCCCAGTCTGAGATCCTGTGTGCTCTGGATCATGATTTATTCAAGAACCTCTCTCTGTATTTTGCTACATTGATCGTCCACTCAATCCCGACCAGACTCCTAGCAGATAAGAAGTATTCCCATAGCATGATGCTCCCACCACTATGCTTCACCATAATCATGGTATTAGCTGGGTTATACCCAGTAACTTTGCTCATGTCATTCAGGCATAATAGTTTAATTTTGATCATTAAGATACTTTTTTCTTATTCTTTCAAAGGTGTTTCATATGCCTTTTACTCGGGAGTGGTTTTGTCACAAAACTGCCTTAAAGGACTGATTGATGGTGCTGGATAGAGGCTTGTCTATTTGTCAGGATCTGCCATCTCTGCATAGAAACTACAAAGCTATGTTAGTTAGCCCCCTTTTTACTCTGACCCGTACTGTGAGATCTGGGACGTTTGGTATATGTGTGCTTTTCAGAATGCTGAAAACCCCTTAACTTAAATAACAATGTGGAAAGAAAATGATTGAATTTGGATACTTTGGTTTGCAGCACATACAGAGCTTAAAACGGTGAAATATTGTTTAAAAAAAAGGATAATGATGCATAAAAACAAAAATGTTGTTTGGATCGATATTCACCTTTCTCCATACCGGATAGAGAATCATCAGCATTTAACTGAAAGTTTTTTTTGGGCAAGTGGACTGAAAGAGAACACAAACACAAAAACAATTTCAGAAAAAAAATATTTTTATTTTATTATCAGTTAACCATTTAACTTTCAACATTCTGTAAATCTCAATTATACACATGTAATCTGACATGACTAAATAAAGTGTTCTCCATTCACGTTTTTGAATTAATGTTACAGAGGCAATGTTTAGAATTAGGTTAAAATGCATAATTGACCACTGACACCTGAAAAAAACGAAGACAAGACATGCTTATAGTAAAATACAGAACACTACACACACACACACACACCTATAGGTTATCGTCAGTCGTTTTCATAACGGCAAAACACATTTACGCTCCCCCCTTAGACATGGATGGAAATTCATTCGGTGTGCACTTGATTTAGCAGATACATAGTTTATAGAACATATTAAATTAGTCCCGAAAGGCGCAACCTTTCCTGTGCCAGTTAAATAAACCTACATCTGACTCCAAACACATTGTAAAACAATATGAAGGTTGTGGTAAAGTTAACATACTCAAACAAGAAGCCATTTCAGTTGAAACAAATGATAAGACAACTAAAAAAAACAGTATGCCCTTAATTCAAACCAAGCATTCGGTGAAGTAGATGCTACTATTTTTACTTTAATTTCACTACAAATGAACAAGCATACCAGAATACAACCCTTTTCGAGTCTTTGCGATAACATTATAAACTCGCAGCACAGAGAAACCATTCTCAAAGCTGTTGGCTCAGAGTTAACTTCTCACACAAAGTTTTACAGAGAAAGCGACCAACGACAAAAGCCTCAGAGGCCCACACACCAGCCAAACAACACACCAAACAAACTTTCTGTATAGCGGTATAACATATCAGATTGTTATTTTAAATATTTCACAAAAAAACTAAAAGCACAGAAGAGCTAATCTGATAAGATTAAGGATAATTCTAGTTAAATACAGAGAAGATGTTTTTTTTCCATAACATTTCTGATATCTGAATACCTGTTTATATTAGAGGGATTCTCAACAATTTTTCTGCCGACCTGAATTGAACCAGCTTGTCCCAGTTACAACCCAATATATCGCAAACATGATTGTATCCTGGCAGAAACATTATTTAGTAAACTATATGTAATGCTATATTGACAGCAACTGCAGCAATACATTAGACACATAAATACAATATTACTTTTTTATATAATAGTTGTGTATTTGCACAAATTCTCCAACAAAATCTGCTAAACAAAGTTGATAATTCTAACTCTATTTTTTTAAATGCGTCATTTTTGTGTTTAAGTAATTTGATTAACATTGTTGGTCGATTATGATTTACATACACTTTCGCGAGGCACGCTGCGGAAACGGGGCTGGTGAGCTCACAACGCTTGTTTTTTGTGCAACATCTCCCCAAACAGTCTCCAGAGTTTGTAAGTGCTGTAAGCAGCATCTCCAGGACCAGAGAAGCACCCTTTGTGTGGTCCAACCTGGGAGATGTAGGAGAGATCGTTTGATAATACAGTACTTGGGCAGTTATAGCTTCAATAGCAGTTACTGGCATAGAAAGGTAGCTAGCCAGTAAGAGTATAAGAGTAATATGACAAAATACATAAAATACCATAGCACAAACACTGCAATGAAGTCTAGAGTTTAACAGTCAGATACACTATAACAGTTCACACTGTTTTGTCCCTAGCCAATAGTTAAAACAGAAACAGCCTAAACTCACTATTATTAGATCTCTATTAACTCCATTAGTTATCGTATTGTTCTCCTATCTACTAAATCCCTCAATAGCACACGTTCAGAAAAGATAGTGTAACCATAACACACAAACAAAAGCACAACAGCCTTTTGCACTTCTCTCTGGGGGATCTGGACATTCCTTTCCCAGGCATTTGCTGCTAAATCTCCATATCAGCTCAGTCAGTACTAGAGCAATTTATAAAGCTTTTCAGAGTAGGAGGGCTGGTCGGGGATCAAGTATCCAGTGTATATTCATGATGAGTTACAAGAAAGGACTGATCCTAGATCAGCAATCATAACCTCTGACCGAGAGATGTAGCACTGAAGCTATACTTTGCATTCCCTTGGCTTAGCTTGGCTCAAGGCCAGACAGATTTTTTTATCTAGTATTATGAATTACAGCCGGTCTTGTTGGAGCAGTTTGACCTTTCACATCATAAATCAGATTACATAGATCGCAAGAGACCGGAAATAGATTTTTCCCAAGGTTTTTTCAACATATCACATCAGATCTTGTCACAAGATACTCCTTCACAGCTGATGTGAATGGTCAAAACACCAATTGATAAAAAAACTGCCTGTGTAGCCGCAGCCTTCTGAGATTACACATCAGGATTCCAATTTAACTATAGATTCTAAATGTTAGCTTCCAATCAACATTTCTCGTTCCATTATAAGTATTCAAATAAAATTTGATAGCGAAGAGTTGAGCTGCATCACACCAATATTCCCATAGCACTGTTCTGCGTCTGTGGCTAGCTCAAATGACAGCAAACTCTATTCCTCTCCCAATAATCTGCCCTATGGTTGACTGGCGCAAAATTTAGCATAAAAAAGGTAGGCACAGATATATAGAGAACGGCATCAGACATAGATACACACACACACACACACACGCACGTATACACATATATATCTATTTGACCTGGCTCACCGCCTTTCTACAATGTTAATATACAGTCATCTGATTAGAGTCAAAACAGGTACTGTGCAACAACGAGGACCTTTGGATTAGTAATTTACCTCTAAAATTACAATTAAAACAAATTTAAATTAATAAACTAAGATAAATAGCTCTACATCTAATCTCAACGTCAGACTAGCAAACGACTTATTAAATATTCTGTAATAGATACACTAATATACATGTTCACTTAACCCTTTTGTGCATTCCAATACGGCGATTAAGTGCAACACAAGATGGTTATATAGACAGCATGGACAGAAATGGGGAGGTTAGGTCAAGGGTTAGCTAGACCAGTGTCTACCAAGTTTGAAGCTCTACCCACTGGCTTTTTAAAACGATGGATCCAAGTAGGATTTGGGCAGAACTACACAGGCCTTTCACATTATCCTCACAACGCGGCAAACGTGTAACAAACAAGCGCTCCGGACCGTTTATAGTTCGTTTGAACATTGGACAAGTGCACGGGTTACATGTTAGTAATGCCCTTCTGAGCTGGTGTTTAACCTCCAGTGGATGAGAGAGAGCGGCTTTGTGCTACGCCGTAGCGGGTTTAATAATGTTAAAGGCCGGCGGTTTTCCTGTAGGTACATAATGGCAGGTGAAGGGGGTTGGAGCTTAGGGTTAGGCCTGAAGGAAGGAGCTGAGAGAACTGATAAAGTCCAGGGGTTTGTCTGCGTGGATCCAGTGGCTGGCGTCTGGGATGTACTGGATGTCCGCACATGGGAACAACCTCTGGATCTCTGGGTAGTCCTCAGAACTGGGGGAGTGAATAAAACAATAAAATAAATAAAATCTTGATTAAGTGTATATAACATCACAAAGCAGTGTCACACTATTAGCTTTGACTAATACTGCTAGCAGATAACACTGTCCTACCTGATGTAGGCAGAACTGGCTCCGCCTAGGAAGAGGGTGGGGCCCTCAAAGGTGGTGTCGAAACTAGGAAAGCTCATGATGTCATCAAGGTGTGCGGCAATGGCGTCCAGGTTGACCCTCCAGGTGTATTCTCCGTTCTGCTCCACCAGGTTGGTCAGAAGAAACTGACGGACTGAGCGCTCCTGTGAACAGGAAAGAACATGACACCGCAAGGCTAACTGTCACCAAAAGGGACCATGCTATTGACAGATGCATACTGTGAATCCTAAAGCTTCTCACTCAGAGGGTGACTTTCACAGAGTGACGATGCAATCAATATATCAATGGCCGATATCCCGTGGCCTATGTGTGATAAAAATAATAATTTTACAGGCAAAATTTAACTCAAACCTTAACACAAAACCTCATTTAAATGTAAATACATATTTTTCGGCAAAATATTTTTTTGGGGGTCAGAATGACCCCAGGACAACACGAGGGTTAAAACATGCATGTATAATGAACATTTTGAAAAAGAAAATTTGCCCATTATAATTGTTATATAGAAAAAAACATGAACTAAATAAATAGATCCTTTTAAGTGTCTGTCCCCAATAACCACCCAGTATTCAATCTTCTACAACTGGGCCGGGGCTCCCCTCCACCAATAGGACTTGAGCAAACTCGGGGGTGGGGGGGTTGTAACAACTGAGGCGAAGTCTTTAACGTAAGCAAAGCAACCACCTGCTATCTTGTTTCATAAGCACTACCATTGTTACACAAAAATATCACTGTATAAATAAAGTCGTTACTGCAAAACACTGCATTATGCAGGGGCTCTGGTGGAAAAGATGTCACAGATTTAAAAGCCTTACAATGTTTGTTGCAACATCAATATAGACTATTGTGATGGTAATTGCAACTTAAGCTACATCAGCATGCACCTTTGAGAAAACATCTCCTCAGCCATGCATATCTCTGTGTTCCTCTTTGCCACGTCTCTCACACAATACGGCGTACGGTGTTAATTGGCTAGTTACTTGCAAGGTATAACCAATCCGATAATACTGCGGACAGGAGATTGAGCCAGACAACAAGCAGAAAGCTTTCGGAGAAGCGGCTGCATCTGAGCCAGAAGAGGCATTTTAAAATAAAATGATTTGCAATTAACATCATTTTGGACCCAATAATCAGGTAGGTTGATAATGGTTGAACCCATATCATAACATTATCATGCTCGCTCATCACAAACTGAATATAACCATGTCAACCTTGAGTTGATTTAGTGTATTCTGTCTCTGTTTCCCACATTCTGAGCATGTTTATGTTTAAGGCACATTCTCGGTCTCAACATGCAGTTTGAACCCTGGCGGTTGTGACGCCAATGACCATTTGCGAGGGGCGCTTCTCTGACCTTGACCAGTGTGCGTAGCTGGTCCTCTGCCATGCGGTGGGCTGTGGAGCGAGGAAGGTCACTGGAGATCTTCACTTCCTTCATGGCCTGGATGTAGGCGTGAAAGTTGGTGCGGGTGGTGGTCTGGGCCGGACTGATGTCCACAACCACCAACCTCTCCACCAGGCCTGGCTAAAGGAGGTGAGGGATGAGGGTGTGGGGAGAAGTCCATATTGGTGAAGAACAAATGATAAACAGGGTTGTAGGAGCAGAAATTGTAGGAGCAGAAATAATGCTGAAATAATGCTGATATTTAAGTAATTTAACAAACATGTCTATCTAGAGCAACTTACAAATGCATTCATCTTAAGATAGCAAGGTGGAAAAACCACCCAACCCAGTAATGGTCAGTTAATACAACTGAATGAAGTAAACTAGCTATAAGCCATTGCTAGAATGAATCACGAATAAACAAGTGTACCCATTAAGCTCAACGGGCGCTTGTCTGCCTACCTGTGAGAGGGCTGTCGTCATGGCAACCTTGCCCCCCATGCTGTGGCCAATCAGGACGCACTTCCCGATGTGGAGCTGGGCGAGCAGGTGCGTCAGGTCATTGGTCATCGCCTCATACGTCAGGTCGGGGCTGTGTGTGCTGGTACCGTGGTTGCGTGCGTCAACCGTCAGCACCTGACTGGACAAAGGACAATTAAGGTACTAGACGAATTGGGGGAGGGGCAAATGAGAGAGAGGAGGGATTTAGAGGACAGGTATGGATGGCGAGGGGTCACAGGCCTGCAGGCTAGACAGAAGATCAGAGTCAAATGCATTTCTCTGTGACCACTCATTAGATAGACGGGAGCGTAGTGGCGGACAGCTGACAATCTGACGGCATCTTGTCACATCTATAAGTGTACTACTGTCCCTGACCAAATGGGACAGATCTGGTTTCAGATCCCGACCCTCACCAATCTGATGTGCACACCAGCTTAGCTTACCTAGGATCAAATAAATTACTGATTTGGACCTGGCATACCAGGCGAATGAATGCTATCAGGTAGATTTTAAACTGGTTGTACATTTGCTAGCTTTGTGATACGTTACCTTTCTGCCTGTTCTTTGCACTAGGGACTTGGCTATAGAGTGGAAGTTGGACTTGCTGCCGAACAGACCGTGGAGAAAAACCAGGGGAGTGCCGTCCCCTGTCCCATCAAACACATCGTAGGTCAGGTTGACTGGGCTGAAACAGAAAATTTAATTATACATTGTTAGAGTTAAGGTACATCATATGATCTTCACATGGCTATGTGTGTCATCGCACTACCAACACTAGTTATAATATATTTTTTTGAATATATGTTCTTGTTCAACCAACTTAGCTTAGTCACTGATTTACCATAGACAGCTAGCTCGTCTAGGGCAGTCCAATAAGAGTTAGCTGTGATCAGAAGGTTGGCGCTGGAATGCAGGTTTGCCTCATAATTTACCATTAAAATCCAAATAAAACATTTTGCCCCGCTGATCTTTACTGACATCAACTCAAACACCATCTGCATTATACATTACATTATGTTTGCCATATAGCTAACCAACATGTTTGACATAGAAATGTATTAACGTAGAGTGCCCATCACGGCTATATGTGTGTTAACCATAATAACTAAAATGCAACAATCCCGGAGTAAAAGTGTAGCTAGCTAACGTTTCATTAGGACAGATTGCATGAAAATATAAAAAACACGGTGCCACTGACAACACTGTCATGACGTAGTTATAAACGTACACGTTCAAATGTATCAGGAGGTTGTGCGCTAGCTAGGATGCTACGTCGCGGTCATTCTGTTATGGGAAAGTAAAGGGCATATTACCTGACCGGGCCAATAGCACGAGTCATCAGCGGCACACCACAGAAATCCTGATGTCGGAACCGACATGCTGCCCGTCCGCAGAAGAGTCCTTTCCAAAGAAAGCTACAGAAAACACTCATGACAGGTTAGGCTATTTCGGTATTCCTCCAGGCGAATTATCCACATAGGATTTCCAAACTCTGCAATATTCGGAGTAGGTGAGAAAATTATTTTGAAATGAGCAAAGAGTGGGAGGAGCCAAAGAGGCCATCTGCCAGCTGACGTTCTTCTTCTTCTGTTATATGTTTAAATGTGCGGGGCGCCACCAGCTGTCTAGTGGTGGTAACTACACCGGTTTGTTCGTATTTGGCTTTGCATTCGTGCTGGATCCTAAATCGATGCACATATTATCTTCTGTAACAGAATTAGGTTGATCCGGACCTCCAACTCTGCTATTCTTTATCCTGCAGTCATTTGTATTCATAATGCAAACTAAACCTTATCCACCACCCAATATGTGTACATACCAGTTTTAAAATAACTAATTTACTAATATTCCTTGCAACTTCTGTGCTGTCAAATGTTTTATTTGTTGTTTTAGACAGCACAATCGAGCAGTTGCTCTTTTAACAACAGGTAAGCAAGTTACTAAGGACCGCAAGCTAATTGTTAGTAATAATCAGCAATCTATCAATTGATAACATTCATTAATATACAAAACCCTTTGTTGACCTTGAAATGTAATTAATTTACCACTTATTGGGAAAATAATGAAGGTGCTCTTTCGTGGGGTTTTAAGTGTTTTTTAATGGATATTAAGCTGTACTGAACTAGTTTTTAATCGGTTATGTGCATGGAATCAGGGGCGATTAGTGGGTCAAATCCATGAAATTATACCAAAATGCAGGTACGTTACCCTTTTGTCATACTTTAAAGCAAAATTAATTTGTAAATTAAGGCATAATAATATTTTTTTTATGCTACCATAATCCATCAATATAGTACTTAATCAAAGATGCAGAACAATTAAATGTTGTAGCTGCGTGTGCAATAATGGGTACACAGTAAAGTCACCGGTTAAGCTAAAAAAGCTGCATTTATAATGGTGCGTTTCACTTTTTGTAGTGAAGCTGAATTAGATTACCACTTTTGGGTCCTGCCTGTTTGCAAAGATATCAGAACGATCTGGCGATGATGGACCCAGCAGAGTTGGAACATTTACACTAGGAATTGTCGTGGGCCGACACGAGGAGATTCTATGATCAAAAACGTAAGAACTCTGTGAGCAGAGTGAGAGCCAGCAGCGAGCCAGAGAATGCCTGCTTTAAGGAATAGAGAACCTCACATGGGCCATGCCGGCACAAGGCGCTCCTTCTCCGTCTCCTGTTCCTTCTATTGCCAGCGAGTCTATCCTTAGTCCAGCACCCCTACGAGAGTCGCACTTACCTGCTCCTGAACAGTTCTCTTGACATTCGAGCATTTGTTGTTCTTTCTTGTCCTTGTGCTCGTGTATCTTCAAACTACAGCCATCTTCTTTTCCCACTGAGAAGTTCTGGGTTGCCTACATGATAACCATGATGACGGGCGAGCCCTTGTAAGGGGTACGCCAATCTGGGACCAGCAAGTCTGTTACCGCCTACCATCGTTCACTGCGGAGGTGAAAAAAGATGCTGCATTGTCTGGCAGAGAAGCGACACGTCTGCGGTTACATCTTAGCAGGGCACTAGTAGCATGTCAGATTATGCCATTAAATTCCAAACCCTGACAGCGGCGGGTTCATGGAATTCGGAGGCGCTAATCGACAAATTTTACAACGAAATATTTGACTCTATCAAGGATGAACTTGCTGCCCTTGACGTGCCTTCCAGTTAAGACAGTCTCATCTCCATTGCTACGGCTATTGGCAGTAGACTTTGGGAACATAACCGAGGGAGAGGTGATAATCGTCCGGCTCAGGCACTTTACGGCAAACTGTATGGCTGACTGTACTGGGACTGACATTGCCAACCAAATCATTCCGAGACCCACTGAGGACGACCGAAGCCTGTACGTCTGAACCCATGCAGATAGGAAGTGCCCAACTGATGCCTGAGGAACGTCAACGCAGGATGGTCAGCCGAGGCTGTCTCTACTGTGGAGAGAAAGGACCTTATGTCGCCAGCTGTCCACATCACAGCCAGCTACCTGGAACAGATCCGACAGCTAGCTAACCAGCTACAACTAGCGGCACCCCCCATTGTCCTGAACCCGGTGGATAGCTTTCTTCCCCTGCTATCGTTGGCTAGTCGGCGCTAAGCACCATCAACACAGCAACTACAGGAGTAACTACTACATACCAATATCCATCCTACCATGTCTTTCCAAAGTTTTTGATAACTGGTCAACAAACAGATTGTCAATCATCTCAAATCCCATTGTATCCTTTCCGCTATGCAGTCTGGTTTTCGTGCTGCACCACGGCCACCCTTAAGGTCCTGAATAACATCATAGCCGCCATTGATAAAAAGCCCTACTGGGTCTCGTGTGTTAAATCAGAGGACCTGCTGTCGGGACCCCTGACTGTCTACGAAGCGGTGCCACAGGGTTAAATTCTCGGGCTGACGCTATTTTCTCTCTACACTAATGATGTGGCACTCGCTGTTGGAATCCTTTGTGTTTTCAGTCACCAATGACTGGAACAAACTACAAGAAATGGCCAAGATAAGGCGAGAAAATGTGCAGGACAATAAATAAATACAGAACCTGCATTGCTATGTTACCTGTTTACACTCTTGTATTATTATATTTGCACTGGCATGCTCAGATGCTCTTCCTACCAATACCACGGTATATTTTGTGCACACTAACAACCTACCTGTTAGATTCACTTTAACCTTAACCTTGACATTCTGTATATAGTGTTGCGATCCTGGTGGTGCCGCTACTCGCCCCTCCAAAGGGAAAATCCATATTTGGTGCAGCGGGTAGTGCGCTTGGCTGCGGAGCCATAGGGCGCTGGTTCGATTCCCCCCGCCGGACGCTACAGTAGATACTCCTTTGTATTGTAAATGGCTGTTATTGCCATATAAATGCTGATCAACTTACCTCATTATGTATTGTGTGTATATTGACACTCCACTTAATCTTGTATTGCCTTTTGTGGCCCACTGCTATTTGTGCTCTTGTATTCAGTGTATTTATTGTGTGAATGTATGTTTTCTTGCACATTTTTCGCTTTATCTTGGCCAGGTCGCCGTTGCAAATGAGAATTTTTTTAATGGTTTTGTTTATATATGTGACCTGCTCATGGGCTTACATTCTCTCCCTAGATGTCACTAGTTAAGGTTCTGGGTAGACCACACACTGCATTTTTATTTCTTTAAGAGACTAGACTGTCTACGATAAGTTTGAGAGAATTTTCTCTTAGGCTTTCTTTGCATTGGTCCTGCTCAGCCCCTTTCCCCATACTACTGTGTTTGCGTTTTTCATAATCCTTTGTGCAGCACGGTAGTTAGGGTGTCTGACGTTACTGTTTGATCTCTCCTTTTTATCCTCAAAAAAATGAGGCGTACTAGTACCACAGCATGTTATGGTTCCCTCACTAGGGGGTACGTAACATAAGTGGGGGCTCGTCTGGGATCTCCTTCCCATCAATGCTTTATACCATACACATTGTTTGGAGACTAGGTTAGAGAGTGAATAGTGCTGACTGAATGGTGCTTGTTGTTAGGGTGGTTATTGTAACCATGGCAACTTCATCGTTATCTTCCAGATTTCAGTTTCCAAGCATTCAGTTAAGGCAGACCTGCAGAGGTTCTGGTCAAGACTGGTAGAGCGAAAGATGTAGTCAAAGGGTTTGAGGCCTAATCCTGCTGTGGCTAGTTTGGACCCGGAAACACTCACATGGTTACAGATAAGCGACGGCAAAGTGGTGGGAATGGAGGACAATGGTAGCCATTTTGCAGAGCAGCTGACGGTGCTAAAGAAGATGTTACCAAAACCCTCTATCTCCATGCAGTCAAGCTTAACTGCTAAGTTGAAAGTCTGTACTGGCTTGTTGATCTATGGTCAGACAGGAAAAGACTCACGGTCAAAAAGTTTACTTTGATCTAAAAAGTCAGTGCTGGTCCTTTATGATACATTAAAACCAGCTAGATACTGGATATGTTTATATTCTAATTATTAACAATATTAGCTAATATCTATATTAAAGGGCATTAGCTTAGCAAAATAATTACAAAAACAAAGCTTCCAAATACTGAATAAGGATTCAAATACCAACTTAATAAACGAATATTTGAATAGTCAAAGTATTTGGGCCACCACTAGTTTGTAGAGAATATTGTACAAATGAATGAGCGATTGTGCTAACGTTGTGTGGATTGCAATGTGTCCATTATCATTTCATAAAAATATTACTATTAGCTAACACAAATGTGGCAAACTAGTCATAGCTATGTTACTGCATCTAATGTATCAATCTGGTAATGTGAAAATTGCTCGCCTTCTTAGAGATGGTTTCATGCTTTCAAGCCTCGGGTTCAAATGTGTTTAGCTTCCTTGTATTCCTTGGGTAGATTCTCAGTTTTAATTTGTTCCTACAATTTTACTTCCATCTGACAGAAGGCTCAACTTACCAATGGCACATTTAGCCATCTTAAATGTATAACCTGTCACAACACATGCTTACAGTTAGATGGCGCCAAGTCCACAGTCCAAATTAATACAAATCCCAGAAGGAATTTGATTGTCAATAATAATTGCGAAGTTTAAAAAAACGACCATTAAACTACTGTACAGGCAAGAACTACAATCATTGCAAGTCAAACTTGGCATGAAGGAATTAAAATAACTGTCTGAGGACTGCTTAGTAATGCAAATGGCACATTCATTATTAGAAATATTATTTGACAAGATGGAGGAAATGTGGGAAAAGCATAGCAAAACAAGTACAGACATAGGTTGGTGAACTGATTAACAGTCTTTGTGTAAATAATCTGGTTTCAGAACCATCTCGGTTGAAGTGGCCGTTACATTTTTATGGACGTATTGCACAAGGTTGCCTTTACAAGGAAGACACAACTCTTACGACGGATGTGCATTCCCAAACAATGAACTACGTGCACCAGCGCATGTATGCAACATAATTGTAGCATAAGTAGCATAAACAGCACCAATCCAATACAAAACTAATACAATTGTTCATGAGAGCACCTGGGGACAAGGCGCAAACAACACAGACTATTCATAGTGAATATTGTACTACATAGAAAAAGGAATTGCCATCAGACTAAAAGGTTAGAAGGCCAACTAGTCTTCTTATATACCTAACTGCAAGCCTGCTTCTCACACACCTGCCAGTTTAAAGGTGGTTGGAGTTGATTTAGGAGCAGGTTTGTTTGTGGTGTGTCTCAGTCTGTGTAGGCTCTGTTGCCCTTGGCTGATCTATAATCTGAGCTCCGTGAGATTTAACTGGCCCATTGCAATGGGATACACGTTTAACAGAGTGATCACAGTCACCATGGCGATGACATGGCACAGAGGCCCGACGAGAATAGGAGGGGCAGTGAGCCAACCGAAACTGTAGGTCAACTCTCTTATTCCCTCTTCCCTCCCGTTCCAGGCTTTTTGTTTTTGTTTCTTCCCATTACATTTTTTTCTCAGTATCTTCTCACATGCTTACATATAATGAACAAACAGGAGAGGGTTAGCATGTTTTGGAACCAACACGTTTGCTTTTCCTACTACTACTTTCCTGTTACGAATTCCCTCAGCCCATGATGTACAAATCACACGCACATGCACATACACACACACACACACACACACACACACACACACACACACACACACACACACACACACACACACACACACACACACACACACACACACACACACACACACACACACACACACACACACACACACACACAAACAACCCCAAAGTAACACATTTTTTACAATAGCCTATTTGATATTTGAACTGAACAAATTTTTAAAACAATAGCCTCTTAAGTCGAGTTATCTGGAGATGGGCTTAAGGTGACCTGGAGAACACTCCCCATTCTTAAACCAAATAAAACTTTGTGGGCTTTTTCTCCCCACAAAAACACGTTGTTTCCTCATACGTGATGTTTACACACAGGCCTTGAAAGGCACATATATCTTTATGGCAGCCACGGCTCAAAGGATCTTAGTCAAGATTAAGATTAATGACAAACATGTTGCAATGTTGCATAATTGGTTAATTTTTATTGTGGATCAATCAGTCCCAATGATACATTACGTTTTTGATCCTATTTTAAACAGGCCCGCACACACATGACACATAGGTCATGGCACACTGACCTAAATGACAAACTACCTACAATATTTTGGTTTCTTATTTCCAGCTTTAGAGGGGAAATAAAAAAATATTATTCCTTTCTTATTGTACTGCGGTTTTCCCTATAAATGAGCCTCTGTTTTCATTTTACACTGAGGTCATCAGGTGTCCTTTGTAATCACAATGGTATCCTGTTTTAGTGACAGTAAACAAATTAATCCTGCTGTCTATGCATTTTTCCCTCCACTTTTAGCACCTCTAGTTGTGCTTGTCTATGTCTGTCATGGCTCGTTCAGGTGATGTGTGGAGGGAGCAAGATGCAGGGCCAGAGAATCACGTTTAAGGTGGTTTAATTCCAAACAAAAAAACAAACATGAAAATTACAGAACAAAACTAGACACTGATGAAAACAAACTGCGCTATACTGCAACTTACTAAACACTCACTTACATTGACGCGTAACATTACATTAATTACAAGCACCCGTGAACCTAAACAGGGACCTTAAATAGCCCACTAATTAGCGCGGTGCTTAGCTAAACGCAAAACAGCTGTGCTTGGAATCAACATTATACACAGGAGTTCTCTCCCCTAACCACCCTGTGACAACACAGCTCACCCATACATGACAGTACTTCCCTGCAAAGGTCGGGATCTCAGATCGACCAGGCTTAACTGTAAAATGTCATGGAAGGTAGGGCGGAAGGGAGGGCAAACCCCCAAGGAGGTGGTTCTACAAGGGGTCTCCCCTGCAATGTTGTCTGCCCAGGAGGCGGTATTCTATTTATCCTTCCCCATCTGTCCAGCAGAGGGGAGGTCAGCAGAGGAGAGACCGGTAGAGGAAACCGGCAAAGGAAAGTCCGGTAGAGGAGAGAGCGGCCGAGGGGGCGGGGTCACTTGTCCAGGTATGCAGGGAGAGACAGAGGCCACGCCTACAGGCACGCTGGGGGGGTAAGGGGCCACGCCTCCAGGCAAGCAGGGGGAGGAAGGGGCCACTCGTCAACTAATCAACATTATACACAGGAGTGCTCTCCCCTAGCCACCCTGTGACAACACAGCTCACCCATACGTGAAAATGGCCCTCTATGGCCCTCTCTGTCTGCGTTTTCTGTTATACATTGAATGTATTTATTAGCATGATGTAACAATGTCGATATTGCTAAAGCATTCTTTGAGAATAGTTGGTAGATTACAACAAAACATGAAAGTCTCTCACTCTCTGTTTCATTCCTGAGATGAGGCCTCTAAATAAAAGGTCTTGGTGAAGGTTATTCAGGATCGCATTCAGAGTTGGGTAGTGTGAAAACAAAATGTTAGTACATTTTGGACAGTTCCATTTTTCTAATAGTACTTACTAAAATATGTACTATCAATGTTACATAACAGGAAACCCAACTTTACAGTTGTTTCACCTATACACTGATGTGTTAGTCATGTACATGTTCTGAACTATCTATAATTATAATTTCTGTCATGTGATGTTTACACAGTATCCACCTTTATTTATTGAGACAAGCCAGTTTCTGTCATGATGCAGGATGCCTTTTTGGCTTATATACTTTCTCAAGCTTGTTACTTCTACACTGACTGATTTCCGAAATTGACTGCGGGACCTTATCCCTGAGCTTGACTTGATTATCTTTGAACGTAACCTGAGGAATACAGAAAATAGATGGGGCAAATGCTTTTTGGTTAACTGCGTTGCTCAGAGAAATACCAGAACTGTTAATTACTTTGTCTGTCCTGGGAATTGTTCTAGCCATATGGTTTGCAGGATTTATATACCTTGTAGTTATTTGTTCGCATGCATCCCCAATTCAACATATTTTCGCCTTGTCCTCCGGATAAATTGCATCAACAGAAAGGCCCTAGCCGCAGCCCTACCCAGACCCTTTATGCAACTTTATCTTTCGTTTTCCAAGTCAAGCATGGTCTGCTGGTTCATAGATACCACTCAAAACAGTTCCCTTATCAACAACCACACTCTTCGACATACATGTTTCCTCATTTGTCAGTTTAATTGCAAATCTTCTTTGTGAACACATCTTTGTGTAATGGTGCTTCTAGTTGTAGACAAAAACAGGATAGAGAAAGAATACACTTTCTTGGTATACAATTTTGACCCGAGGTATTTCATTCTACTTAAAAAAATAACTTTAAATATCAAGGGTAGAGGTGCAGCGCATGTTCCCAAGATGTTGATGGTACTGTATACACAAAGGAAATCTAGAATTTCTCTATTTTTTTACAGCAAGAATACAATACAAAAAAGCATATACCAGCAAGTGCATTTTCCACCAAATGACAATTACTTATTTATACGTGCTATAAATTATTTTGTAGATTTAAAAAGATAATTGGTTTGTTGTAGATGCCAACCTTTTCTACAGTTAGAATAGTCAAAGATGGAAAGCTGGAGCTGAACCATAACTGAACACTAACACACATACAAAATGCCAGGTTTTTGTGATGTGAAAAAACATGACAAAGAAAAATCATGTCAGAAATTTTTCCCCCTTTAATGTGACCTATAATGTGAACAATTAACCTGGTTGCATAAGTGTGCACACCCTCTTATAACTGGGGATAAAGCTGTGTTCCGAATTAACCAATCACATTCAAACTCATGTTAAATAGAAGTCATTACACACCTGCCATTATTTAAAGTGACTCTAATTAATCACAAATAAAGGTCAGCTGTTCCAGTAGGCTTTTCCTGACATTTTCTTAGTTGCATCTCAGAGCAAAAGCCATGGTCCGCAGAGATCTTCATTGTTGAAAGTTATCAGTCAGCAGAAGGGTACAAAATAATTTCCAAAGCATTAGATATACCACGGAACACAGTGAAGACAGTCATCATCAAGTGGAAAAAATATGGCACAACAGAGACATTACAAAAAACTGGATGTCCCTCCAAAATAGATGAAAAAAGAAAACTGGTCATGGAGGCTTCCAAGAGTTCAACAGCAATATTAAAGGAGGTGCAGGAATTTCTGACAACTGTCTATGTGCTACATGTGACAACAATCTCCCGTATTTTTCATATATATGGGCTATGGGGGAGGGTGGCAAGACAGAATCTTTTTCTCCCAAATAAAACATCCAAGCCTGGCTGAAGTTTGCAAAAACAAACATCAAGTCTCCCAAAAGTGTTATTGTCTGATGACTTTTTGACCATAACTCCAAACATTATGTTTTGCGCAAAAACAACACTGCACATCACCCAAAGGACACCATACCCACAGTGAAGCATGGTGGTGGCAGCATCATGCTTTGGGGCTGAAAGTGGGAGGAGGTGGGAGGAAAACGCGTTAATTGCGCCAAATTATATATTCCGTGGTATTTACAAAGACTGCCAGTCACTGCGCGGCTCAATTTTGAGTGAAAAAATTCTGCGCCTCTTAAAAGCGGGTCTTAACTAGATAGCGCGTTTCGCTGTGTGTTCAATGGACCTCAATGGCAGCAGTGATCAGAGCAAGGTGAAGACATCGGCCAAGACGGCCAGCAGACAGGATTTATGCCACGAGAATAACTCTTTTTCAATTAAGCGAACAACAACTCATCCAACGTTACAGATTAAGCAGCGATGCAATAACTTCATTACTGGACGAAATCAAAGATGAAGAAGTTTATTTTATTTGTTATGGCAGTCCAAATTGATTTTTTTTCAGTGGGTGTGGATGTTCTGCCCTGTAATATGTTTAGGTTTGCTGTTGCCTCATGCACAAATATCTGGATTTCATCTTCCGAAAATATAAGCTTGCCCTCTTTCCCGTAGTATGATCCACGGTAAATACATGTGGCCCATTGTTTGCTTTTTTGGAGGCGCGCTAATGGTGGGCGGGGTATGCGCAGATTGCGTGATAATTATCATGTTTGATAAATACTACGCAAAATGTGGATGCATAGCGTGCGCTATTAGCGAAATCGCAAAAAAACAAACTGCGCTAGTCTTAGTAAATCAGGCCCTGAGTGCTTTAATAAAATCAAAAGGTCCTTCAACAAAGTATTAGTTTAAGGGTGTGCACTCTTATGAAACCAGGTTATTGTGCATGTTATAGGCCACATTAAATGTGGAAAATGTTCTGACATTATTTATCTTTGTCTTATTTTAAAAAAAAATAGCATTTTAACAGGGGTGTGTTGACTTTTAATATGCCCTGTACATACTTACATACATTACATTACATTAGGTCGCAATGACCTATTAGACTCACGACATTGCAAAGTATTTAGTATTTAGTTCTTTCCGTGCTGCGGTTGGCAGGAAAGGCTTGAAAATTTTCACGCCACAGGGTCACACAAACAGGCATTTTTCTGAACGAAAAGAAAAACACCTACAAGACAACAGGGAGAATGTTTTCATATTTATTTAGAGCAAATAAAGCACAGCTGAAAGGAAGAGCAGTCTGTTATAAAACAATTCAAATAACTTGGGATTAATTTTCTGAATGAAAATGTAACAATTTTCTATACAAAGAATATCAATGAGTATTCTACTTAAACTATGCACACTTAAATATTTTGTATTTAAAGCAACGATCAGCATTTGAAATAATAATTTTCCCAGTTTTTGTCAAAAACTGAATGATAAGGCTCAGGGAATGTTTCCACACTCAAATTCACAGGCTATTAATGCAATGACAGAACATATGTTAAAACATACATCAAGGATGTACATGGTTCATTTTTTATATAATAACCCTTTATGTCTAGAAGGCATATTTTTTGTGGTTCGGATGAGGCACGACAGTATAACGAAGCTAGACGGATAAGCAGGTTTTCTAGGTAACATTCTTCAACAATGGGTACATGTTATTAATGTCCAAGAATGTGCGCAGCAACTACAAATTATTAGCCACTTCTGCAGTAATATGTGACTCATTTCAAATTAAACCAAACAACTGTAGTTGCTCATTGTAGATTAATGGGCATTTGTAAGTGAACCTGACACCAGTAGCAGTCTGCAGTAGAGAAGCAAGGCCATAAATACATAGTATGCACACACACAGACAGACATATGTACACGCCCATGTGCACAATGAGGCATAGACACACACACAAACCCAACATGCAGGTGCTCCTATACAACTCTGTTAACTAAACAGCTTTCAAAGCTTATTTGATTGTCAAATAGACTGACTGACATCATAATCCATTATATATATTTGTTGCTGCTATACCATCCCGTTCCTGTCAGAATAATGGATTTACAATTTCCCAAAACTAATATATGTAAATGTACAATTATCTATTTATAAACCAACTAACATATAAATGGACCAAAGATTGGTCACAAGCTGTCCTTTTAAAACTTTGGCAAAGTTTGAAGTGAAAGTTTGAGTGAAGCCCAAAAATATTCAACATTTAAAGCAGAGAAAAGTATTCTGGTATTATGTTTATTATATTATATTAGATGTAAACCCTATTGGTAAAATGTTGGATCAGTGTCTTCTTGGTTGGTAAGATTCCACAATCTAGCTTCTGGGCTTCCTCTTCTCACTGGGTGTGGTGGCTTGAATATTACAGAATACGATATCTGCCTCATTGTCCGTCTGTGCAAAACTGTACAACTTTAATTGTAGTATTCCCTTAGAATTGACACTACATCTATTGTATAAAAAACTGAAACAAAACATATTTGGTATTATTAATATATTTTCAAAAATATATATTATTTAATGAAAACTAAATAATTTTACCACACACATGAAATTCAAACACCGAAACACACGGACACACAAATGTGAACCGAGGCCATTTGCTTAAGTGTAACAAAAGTCCACCTCCCTAACGACAAGCAATGTACACAAAAGGGACAAATATTCAATATTCTATGACAAATATGAGCCCAGGTACTGTTCACTTCAGTACATGAAATATTTTGAATTTCAATTGGCAGTATGCATTTGGTAACAAAAAGTGTTTAGTTAATCATCTCACATTTATATGAACTATCTATATTTTTTACTGTAAAAACACACCCCAGTACAGATAATGGGGCTGAGACCTTACAATGAAACTACAGGGAAATGCAGAGCGGAGAAAATGCCATGCAGTAAAAACACGCATCCCTAAAAATGACAAGTATTGGGACAGGTATCTAGTATCAACTGTAAAGGAGGACGTTCAGAAAGTAACCTACCAATTAAAAAACTTCCCTTTATGTCCAGACATTTTAGAAGATTCCTCTGATAGGTTTTCTGTACTAGAAACAATGGATGTTCTTTGGAGTATGTTTCATCTAGGCAGGTGATGATGTTCCTCTCAGACGTAGTCCTTCTTGTCGTATCCTGCCGTATTGCCGCCCGTGCTGCGAGGTGCAGAGTAGCCCATGCGGGGTGGGTACCTCTTCTCCTCCTTAGGGGGGCAGGAGGTGCACAGCATGCATCCGCCGATCAGGAGCATGGCGGCGGCCCCCCAGCCGATGTAGAGGGAGGCCCCGATCTCTCTCCTCTGGACCTCAATCAAAAGGGGGTTGTAGAAGTCTCGGATGATGGTGTTTGCCGACAAGCAGACGGGGATGAGGACTAGGACACCTGACAGGATGAAGAAGATTCCAGAGATGATCATCACTTTGGCTTTGCCGGATTCGTCATCGATACAGTTGGTGCACTTGGCTCCGACAATGGAGATCATCACTGCTAGAACCGCGAGGATGATTGAGATGATGGTCATGGCTCTGCCAGCCTGGAGGTCTTGGGGCAAGGCCAGCATGGAGTCGTAGATCTTACACTGCATCTGGCCCGTACTCTGGGTCACACAGTTCATCCATAATCCCTCCCAGATGACCTGAGCGGTCACGATGTTGGCTCCGATGAAGGCGGTCACCTTCCACATAGGCAGAGCACAGACCACAATACCCAGCACGAATCCTATGAATCCCAGGGCGATGCCCACAATCTCCAAGCCCATCGACATTCCGGCTCCCTCGGTGGGTTTCTTCCTTCTGGAAGAACTTGAAGGTCACTAAACAAAGAGATTCCAGAATCTTGCGCAACAATTTTAAAGTCAACAATGGAAAAATCCCGGCTGAGATTCTATTCCGTTTGAAGAGTGTGATCTAAATTTGGAACTCAGTTTTTTGTTTTCTGTGTTCTTCCTTGTAAGACCTGTGTGTATGTCCCCTTCCCTCTGTTGCTCTGTGTTTGTAGTGGAGATATAGTAAGGAATGCTGCCCTAGAAACAATATCCTTATGTGCCTCCAGGGTCTTTACAAAACATCAGACCATAGAGGCTACAGTGAGAGAGTGAAAGAGGGAGGAGGAGAAGGAGGAAGACTGCCAGGTGGAAGGTCACACGCAATTTGAGTCACTCTTAACTCTTGCTTAGAGAAACATAATTAGAATGACTGCTCTCTCTGTTTTGTCTTTCTGATGAATGCCCTGAAAATGTGGTTAAGTCACGCACTCTGACTGGATGGAATTTGAGGTAACTTACCTTGTAGTACAAGTTGTGTTATCTAATGGTTTACAATGTTACACACAATCAACAAACAACAGACAAAGGTTCAATGAGCTTCCTCAATATTAGGTAATCGCTTCTGTGTCACAAGGTGACATAGGTGACCAAAGCTAGCAGCTTTCTGTTGTATGTGGAATAACATTCCCAGTTCCCTGAAAACCAGTACAACTGCCCTCTGAGTAAATATGACTACACATAAAAACATAGGTATGCGCTCTTAGCCTAAACCCAATTTACCCATCCCAGTATTAGTTGGACACACAACAAGGCCAGGCACCTGCTTCATGAAATGTTTCCAAAATGCCGAATTTTTGCACATACCTTTTTTTTTACAGATTGGCCTGCTCATCAATGAGTTAATACACCTGTAGACAGTCTAATTGAGCATTTCAATGTAACATTGCCTAATACCTTAGATACTGTTGCATTGCTGAAAATTCGCAACAAGAAACTTGCTCCCTGGTTCACAGACATTACTAGAGCACATAAGGAAGCCTCCAGAAAATGTAAGCAAAAGTGGCACTGCACCGTGCAGTTGTATGATCGTATCGCAAAAAACTGTGAGAGACCTGGATGGAACACTCACCCTAGATTTCTCCTTGATGAAAGTACGTTTTGGCAAACCCCTTTTTGGCAAGCACAGGGGTCAGATGTTTCCTGTAGTTGGCCACCAGGTTTGCACACATGTCAGGAGGGATTTTGTCCCACTCCTCTTTGCAGATTCTCTACAAGTCATTACGGAATCGAAGCTGACGTTTGGCAACTCAAACCTTCAGCTCCCTCCACAGATTTTCTATGGGATTAAGGTCTAAAGAGACTGGCTAGGCCACTCCAGGATCTTAATGTGTTTCTTCTTGAACCATTCATTTGTTGCCTTGGCCTTGTGTTGTAATCATTGTCATGATGAAATTCCCATCCACGACCAATATTCAATGCCCTGACTGAGGGAAGGAGGTACTCTTCACCCAAGATTTGACGGTATATGGCCTCATCCATCGTCCTGTTGATGCGGTGAAGTTGTCCTGTCCTCTTAGCAGAAAAACACCCCCAAAGCATAATGTTTCCACCTCCATGTTTGACAGTGGGGATGGTGTTATTGGAAAAAAGGTATTTAAGACGTTCTTTAAGACAGGTTAGTGTAGGCTATTGTTATTTATGTTGCTGTCCGATTTACTTTAGTGGGAAAGGAAAAGGAAAAACCCAGTCTACACGTTGATTATGCAGCGACATCAACCAAATGATTACGTGGTCAATATCCAATATATTGTAGCCACCCTGGTGGTGCCGCTACTCCCCCCTCCAAATGGGATATCCCTATTCCAAATAGACTGAAAAAAATGTCTTGTGATATTAGGTCTAAACCTTTTTTATTATAATATCCTGCAGCAACAGTTGTGGTATCTGATTCACGACACCGTTCCAAAGATGACATGGAGCTGGAGGGTCAGTGTGGAAGATACTCATTGAGTATATTGACTTGTCAGGATTGATTTAGTGTTTGCTATCTATTTTTATTTATATTTAATGTTGTATTTTGCTTTTGCAGTTCAGTAAAAACTTTTAATTATATTTATTTGTCATCTGTTTTGATATTTTGTATAAAATCCCTATTAGGTTACATGTGGGGGCCTCCATGCTCATGTATTGTGCAGTATATGATGTTGGTGGTGGTGGCCCACATCAATATTTTTTAAGGGGGCCCTGAATTCTCCAGCTACGGCCCTGGTCATAGACTCCAAACACGGCGAGTTGACGCCAAAATATCTTGATTTTGATCTCATCTGACCACAACTCACCCAGTTCTCATCATTCAGAGGTTCATTGGCAAACTTCAGAAGGTCTAGTACATGTGCATTCTTGAGCAGAGGGACCTTGCGGGTGATTTCATTCCTTCTCGGCGTAGTGTGTTACCAATTGTTTTCATGGTGACTACGGTCCCAGCTGCCTTGCAATCATTGACAAGAACTTCCCGTGTAGTTCTGGGCAGATTCCTTATTATTCTCGTGGTCTTTGAAACTCCACGGGGTGAGATCTTGCATGGAGACCAAGACCGAGGTGGATTGACAGTTATTTTGTGTTTCTTCCATTTGCGAATAATCGCACCAACTGTTGTCACCTTCTCAGCAAGCGGCTTGGCGATGGTTTTGTAGGGATTCCACCCTTGTGTAGGTCTACATTCTTGTCCCTGACATTCTTGGACATCTCTTTGGTCTTGGCCATGGTGGAGAGTTTGGAATCTGATTGATTTCTTCTGTGGACAGGTGTCTTTTATACAGGTAACACACTGAGATTAGGAGCACTCATAATCTCAGATCGTTACCCGTATAAAAGATCTTCCTTAGAATCAAATACTGAGTAAAATGCAAATCAATTCATATCTTATTTGAATTGTGGTATTCTGGATTTTTATTGTTGTTATTCTGTCTCTCACTGTAATAATAAACCCATTAAAATTACAGACTGATTATGTATTTCTCAGTGGGCAAACGTACACAATCTGCAGGGGCTCAAATACTTTCTTTCTTCACTGTATAAAACAGCCTGGTCCTTCTGACGCAAAGACGAAAAAGATGCACGATCTACCAACGATTGTGTGTCAGCAACATCTTCCCATTCAAAACATGCATGGGTCAAATGACACATCACAGCGAAAACAGTAGGTGCCAATGCCAAGGGTGCTTACAGTGTTAATAAAGTAGACCAATCAGTTGAGACTTTATGCAATGATAATGGTGTTGTATCATCAGAAATATGTTTCCAGGGTGACAATAATGACCTGAAAATAATGTATTGTGTATCTTTGTGCACAACAGCTGTGACCCCGTCCCCCACAAGCCACAATACAATGGTGTGTGTATATACTGTGTTATTATTACCAAGCAATGCTTGCACTGTTTTGGATATATTCAGATTACTGGTGACATTTGTGGTAGAACTTGCTGAACCTGATCAGACCACAATACATGGAACCATTTAGTAAAAGGTTAAGATGCTTTTGCAGGTCTTTTTTAAGGAAAATATAAGGCCAGCTGTTGATTTTGTCTCTAATACATTGCATTTACCACTGTTTACAATCAAGTTAGTATGAATAAGAGCTAGCGGAGGCAAATAAAAGAAGGAGAACAGAGCGCTTTGATACCTTCCATTTGAAGTAGTTGTCGTCCACTGAATGCCCTGATGCCCGGCCCTTTAAAACATGTAATACATCTGAAATTTGGATAATTTACCAAATGCATATCTGCCCAATTTGATGTTGGAACGTCTGAAGGAATAGGAAGGACACAGCTGTTGGGAGAACAGAGAACCAATGTGTGTGACAAAAATGAATCGTCGACAATTGTTGCTGGTGGGAACGACGTACAATGACCGACAACACACACGAGGCAAGTAGGAAATGAATGTAGGGGAAGTGGGCAGGAACACAGGTGTGGATGATAATGACAATGAACAGGTTTCCGGGGCTCCATTATGGGAGAAAGGGAACGTACTGGTAAGGCAGGCCTGCCCTTTAAAATGTCAGTTGTGACCGTGTAATGAATGCATGCAAATATGCATGTATGTGTGTGTTTGTGTGTTAGTACTGATAATGCGCAGATTAGAATGTGTGCTAAGGTGGGTCTGGGCCAGATGAAATAAGCCTGCCTTTGAGCAGTAGATGAGAAATATTATCTTCCTCGAAGCTCTGACATGTTTAAACAGATATCATAATGTCTATAGGCGTCCAGGTGTCCCGATTAACCTGTCTAGGGTGGGTACGATAAATGATATATTAGGTTAGGGTATGATAAGATTCAAAGAATGATATGCCCAAACACTAGACACTTACACAAATATGCTTTATACAAGGTACTTAATGGTCTTGTTCATACCATAAAATATAATATTGAGATAAGCAAATATATATCGCCTACACAGATGTATTTATTTTACTATATATTATGCGATAAGTTTACACGTTTCTGTAGGTTCCTTCTGTCAGGATATACGTTGTTAAGTAATGTCGTGAGCACCAATAAGCTTAGAAAAATAACAGACATTTTGGAAAAACACAATTTTGAGATATATTATAATTTCAACGCTCCAGTATCTTTTCGGCGAGGAAGAACACTGTATCACTGATACCATAATGACCAAAGGAGGGGGAAGTCTGGGCCCAGTAGATGAGACGGCCGCGGACATTCGATGGAACATACTAACGCTCTACTGTGCACTGCTAATAACACCCTCGCCACTATACATGAAGTTGCAAAGGTCCATAATCGGCACGCATCTTTTTTCTAATTTACAAACTGATATTCCCCTTTAGGTCTCTCTGGGCATCTCTAGTATCCTTGACTTGTGCCTCTCCAGGGGTTCACAAGACCCATCGGCCAGATATAAGTGGGCTGCCAATTGCCCTGTTGCCAGTCTGATTGATTCCTATTATGTGGCCACGGATTGGCTGGGCAATTGCGTTTATTGTGTCCTGGTTGCATACACCCCCAACATACCCCAGGAGGACCTTGTAGTCCTCTTGGTCCTTTTCTCCACTGATGGTGTGGGTTGCCCATGTCTGTGGCATTGAAAGCAGTTGTGACCCATCAGGTGAGACTGGGGCCATTGTTCACAGGTTTCGCATTGGGACAGTCACTGGGGCTTGCATTTTCTTTTTTCCTTTGCTTGTCTGTTCTTCCAACTGGAGCTGTGTTAGTTTTCTCTGAACATATTCTACTTGCTCCGAAAGTCTTCAGTCCTCCTTTTTATGTTTCTCCACGGCATGGATCACGTGGTCACAGAACTCTCTTGTGTGTTTTGGACGACAGTCCCACCACCTCCTCCAGTTTGTTTTTACCTGCTGAGGCATGGCTTCAATTACAGAGTTCCGGAAAATTCCAATTTCTTCAGGGTCTCGTTCTGTCTCTGACTTCCAGCTCTTCAGTTGTCTGTGGTATGTACGCAGCTGGGTTCTCTATTTTATCAAGTGTTTCGCCCTGTACAGACTTTCTGGATATTCCACTCTCAGAGCCTGCCAGAGCCCCGACGGTGAGTATCAAAGTCCAACCCGACTCCCCGTGTAGTCCCTGTTGGTGACCTTAGGCCGACAGCACCCAGTACCTCCTCGATCTTTGCCACTCCCACAATCTTTGCAAAGAGTGCCTTAAGATCTCCCACAGCCAATAACATTCATGCAGTTTCTTCTTCAAACGCTCTTATCCATATGCCTGCCCCCCCATGTATTTCTGGCATACAGGTAACCTATCCATCCAGGTCCTGTGAACCCCAATGGACATAGTGGCCCCGTGTGCCCTTAACTAATATTGGGATTTGTGTATTGTACCTATATGGTCTGTTTCCCTTTTCGTTATCTCAAAGTCTACCCTCATCTCCTTCTCTGTCATATTGTTTTTGCCTTTGGCTAGCTGCCACATCTTGGTCTGAATATCCCCATTTGTTGTGCTCTATCTGTTCTCCATAGCCCCCTTTATAACTGCTCTATTATCTCAGCATCGTCATCTGATACGTCCTCCCATTCCTTCCTTGCTCCCCTTCCTGTGTACACTCTCTACCACTCCTTGATTTTTTACGGCTCCTGTGACTATTGGGTAAAGCCTGTTGGTATATGGTGGGGGCCCTATCGGCTTTCCTTCAACTCTTTTTTTAAACAGTTTCAACACTTCCTGCTCTTTCTGCCTTTTGGCTTGTCTGCTCTTCTTCTTATCCTTCACTTTGTAATATTTGATCACTATTTCTATTTCCCCAACACAATGAAACATCAAATGACCCCTCCCTTGGCCAAACTGTACCCATCTTGCTTGTACGCAACCACCACTTTTTAGAAATGTTTTCAATTCACCCCTGGACAGCGGGTATCTGTCTCACAAACTCTCTGTCTTGTAGTCATTGTGTTCAAATCAGTCAATGTCAATTGTGGCTACAGATATTATTCTATGATATTAAATGTTGTGAGCCGGTTCTCAAAGGCCTGCCGCTTCCTGCTCCTGGCAGGTCTCCCGGCGGCCCTGTAGAACGTGGACACCCTGTTTACGCATGTCTTCCGACACTACGGGGTGCCAGACGACATGGTGTCTGACCGGGGTCCCCGTATCACTTCGAAGGTCTGGAAGGCGTTTATGAGACGCCTGAGGGTTTTGGTCAGTCTGACCTCTGGAAATCCCCCCGAGGCTGATGGGCAGGTGGATTGAGTAAATCAGGATTTGGGGAGGTTCCTGAGGTTGTATAGACCAATTATTTGTTTGTATACATTCGGGTTGCGCGCGCATCTAGGTTGCAGAAAACGCAGCAGAGAGTATCTAGCTATATTGATATAACGCAAAAGAATAACTCAAAAGAAGAATCGTTAAGCTAACTATCTTTTCAAAATGTACTCACTATGTGCTTACTACAACAACCTGTCACCCAGCGATAAGCACTGTTATTTGACGTTAATGTGTGGAATACCTCTTACTGGCGTCAAGGTGGCCTAGTGGTTGGGGACTAGGGCTTGGGTCTGGAAGGTCCCTGGTTCTAATCCCCCCACCACCCAGGTGAAAACCGTGTCGTTCTGTCCTTGAGCAAGACAGTAAACCCTAAAATGCTCCCCGGGCGCCGTGACGTGGAAGTCAAATCTGGTAACTGAGTAGGGCTGCCCCCTGCACCTCAGGGTTGGGTAAAATGCAGAGAACACATTTCAGTTGAAGGCATTCAGTTGTACAACTGACAATATTATTCTATTCTACAGATCCTTATGCCATAGCGCCCTGTAAATGGTTAAACGATGAATAATTACCTGGTTGACACTCCAAGCGTTTATACCCGGGAGAAGTTAAAAGCGTACAAATCCTTTGATGTGTACAACTTTGTTCTGTGTGGTCATGTCCAAGACATACAACTAGAGAGAAAGACATGTTGTTTGTTTGAATTATTTGAGTAGATTTAAAAAAAGTTTAAAACAAGGTGGATTATTAGTCGCTGAGAGTGCATGTCCTATGAAAAAGGACTGCCTTGAAATAAATACATGGGGAATTGTGAAATACAAGTCCCTCGAAATAAATAAATGTTGTCTTATGGAAAACATAATTTTGAAATAAAACCTATTTCTTTACATATGAAGTGATTTATACATTTATATTTACACGTATTTATGTAATTATTGCCTAATTTCATAGATATATTTATTATTTCATAGCTGTATTTATCTATTTAATATTGACGCAAATGGCGTTCCATACTGACACCACAAACAAAATAAGAAAATATATCAGGAAATATGATGGAGGTAAGGCGTCAGGGTCGCGGATACACTGGTCTTTTGGGACTTCATAAGGATCGACATTTCCAATAAAGTTGATTCTTTCAACATAGCGTTTTGAATGTTTCTGGTCGTCTTTTGCAACCGACATGCGCGGTTGAACATGCGTGACGTCGATGTGACGTAGGGTGATAATTGGTCTATTGTCAGCACCGGCCAGAGGAGTGGTCTGAGCTCCTGACATAGGCAGAATACGCCCACAACTCACTCCGCCACTCCTCCACAAACATGTCTCCCTTCCAATGTGTGCTAGGGTACCGGCCGGTCCTGGAACCGGGGATGCAGAGCCAAGCTGACACTGGGGTACGAATAGTTCCGGCGCGCTCAGGAGACATGAAACCCCGAACAAAAAGCTGCTGCAGACCGGAGGCGCACTGACGCTCCAGTCTACATCCCGGGGGATCGGGTCTGGATCTTGACCCGAAACCTTCCCATCCGCCCAGCCTGCCGGAAGCTGGGTCCACGGTGTGTGGGGTCATTTAAAGTCCTGAGGACACCTTAAAATGGAATTATCCAAAAAATATTGATATTTCAAAAGTTTAAAGCTGAACAGAAATCAGTTGTTAACATACAATAGAGGCCGATCGGTGCCAAATGTATTGGCCGTAAAAAAAAAGAATGTGGCTGAAATTGTCACGCTTCTACTAGTTGTCTCTCAATTGTCAGTTTTACATGTCTTCCTTATCAACGAAGAGACACGGGACCAAAAAAGGTTCCACAATTTTATCCTGATAGTAGTGGTGTAGTCTCTGATAATACTGTTCTATTATTGATTATAATGATAGTATTGGTGGAGTCACTCGAGGACCATAGATCTACTTCACCTCCATCCTGATAATACTGTTTTATTTTGTGTGTAACTTTCTTGTGTTTTTAGGGGAATATGTTATTGTGCCTTCCTGTACATTAGGTGTGTGTTGTGTAAGTTGATTTGTTTCTTTATTTTCTTCTTTTTTTCGTTTCCTTATTCTGTGTTATCAATATGTAATGTTTTATATATTAAAAACCGGAGACTGTAGAATATGAGCATTAATTCAATCTCAGGAATGTGTAATGCTTACATAGACCATCTAGAATGGTTGGTTTGTTTTTGCTTGTCTGGTATGGAAGAAGCCTACATTTGGTGTGTCACTTCCTGTTTGTGGCTATAAGCTAGTTAGCAACAATGGCAGGAAAAATGTGACAGTCATATGTGACAGTCATTTTCTATTTCTTCCTCCATTTCCTTAATTTCACAGTCAACATGGATGCTAAAGAAAAGATAGCGTGCTACGTTTAAAGCAATACAATAAAAATGTATGAACAGTCAGATAGAGCAACGTTCCCCGCCATTTTCTGGTGTATTTTAATGCAATCCAGAGTTACAAAAACTGTGAATTTAAATTTGATTCCAATATAGTACTTTTTTACCTGTTTTTACCTGTATCTCTGCCCCTGCGCCAAAACATGGCCAAAAGTTTGATTGTAAAAAATGACTTTTAATTGCAAAGAGAAAAAAGTGAAAAAATCTGACTCCATAGTTTGCTAAATAATAATAAATATGCAATATATTAAAACTGGGTGTTTTGCTTTAAAAGCACCAATACATACAAATATTTGATGTTCATATATTCAGAGGTTAGCAATTCAAATTAAGGTTAATTATTGCACATACTTTTTAAGCAACAATTGAAGTTCCCATTGTGCCTCATTAGAGCATTTGCATGGTAACCTGATCACCTTACTTTCCTCAGAGGCATTCACACATGAAGAGATACACACAGAAACATTCACAGTCAAGTCCCTCATTTAAATAGTCCACTCCCTGCTCACTGAACAGCCCTCAAAGCTGCTTTGTTTGTCTACGAAGAGTTTCCAACTGTAAAATTCACTTTAAACATTGTAGGTGCATCCATCTCCCGTTAGTCCAATTCCAACTGGAAAAATCTTGTTTATTTACAAATGTCAGTACAGTACAATAATATACAATTTTCTTTATATAGAATGCATATTTGGTGTCATAAAGCTGTCATAAAAACACAAGTCATTTCACCACTCATAACATAGGCCTGGACACAGTGAAATTACAAATTGAAAATATATATTAGCTATCGTGACCAGAGACTGTATCTTGCTAGGTTTCTTGTCCCTGCAGAATCTCCCATAACCAAATTCATGCAAAAAACATACACAAACACGCGCACACAGATTTACTTACTACATTATCTGAACGGAGACACAATAATGTAATTCCCCTTTAAAAATGTTTTGTTGCTGCTAACCGTAAACAAAACCTTAACTCCAACCTCAATCTTATACTATCCTTTCTAACCTCAATATTTATGGAAATAAATTAATGTTGCCCTTGAGCCTAACACAAAATGTGATCACCAGAAAAATGTCTCAATTAGTCAAATTCTTCTGATTTCACCACGGTAAGGGAAATGTTTGTCCAAGCTAAAAAATGTTTGTTATTCAAGTCTTTGTGAACACGAGGGGACCTAAAACCCTACAATTAATATTACCTATTAATATTCCCTGAGTCCTAATCCTAACCCTTACAATAATCTCAATAACCTAACCTTTATGGTCATTACTTGTACACATAGACCTTGATCACACGCAAAGTCAAATTTTAAATAGAGAGATGTTTTCTCCTTGTCTGTCGGTTTCAACATGTGTGTCAGTCTAACAATAACCGATCTCGTCAACAAAATATTTACACAACAGATATATGTATATACATATACTCTGGTTTTGATATGCCAGAACGAGAAATAGGATCCTTACTATTCGTAACGCAAGACATTTTAAAGCTAAACAATGGATCCATTCTAAAATTAAACACACACCCCTTCATGTCAGAGTCATTTAGATAGCAAACAAATACATTCATGTTCCGGATAACTATAATCAGTCTTTTCTTCTCTTCCTTCATCTTTCTTCTTTCCTCTATTCACACGAGCGGGACAAAGATGTTCTTCTCAGACGTAGTCCTTCTTGTCGTATCCTGCCGTATTGCCGCCCGTGCTGCGAGGTGCAGAGTAGCCCATGCGGGGTGGGTACCTCTTCTCCTCCTTAGGGGGGCAGGAGGTGCACAGCATGCATCCGCCGATCAGGAGCATGGCGGCGGCCCCCCAGCCGATGTAGAGGGAGGCCCCGATCTCTCTCCTCTGGGCCTCAATCAAAAGGGGGTTGTAGAAGTCTCGGATGATGGTGTTTGCCGACCAGCAGACGGGGATGAGGACTAGGACACCTGACAGGATGAAGAAGATTCCAGAGATGATCATCACTTTGGCTTTGCCGGATTCGTCATCGATACAGTTGGTGCACTTGGCTCCGACAATGGAGATCATCACTGCTAGAACCGCGAGGATGATTGAGATGATGGTCATGGCTCTGGCAGCCTGGAGGTCTTGGGGCAAGGCCAGCATGGAGTCGTAGATCTTACACTGCATCTGGCCCGTACTCTGGGTCACACAGTTCATCCATAATCCCTCCCAGATGACCTGAGCGGTCACGATGTTGGCTCCGATGAAGGCGGTCACCTTCCACATAGGCAGAGCACAGACCACAATACCCAGCACGAATCCTATGAATCCCAGGGCGATGCCCACAATCTCCAAGCCCATCGACATTCCGGCTCCCTGGGTGAGTCTCTCTTTCCTGGGGGAATGTGAAGGACACTAAACAAAAATTATTCAGAGCTCGCAAAGGTTCTAGAACTATTCCAGAACTCAACAAAGGATTGAGCCCGGCTGAGATTCAAATACGGTTAAAGAGTCCGTTCAAGTATTGGATTTCGGTCTTTCTTTGTTCTGCGTTCTTCCTTGTAAGACCTCGGTGCATGACCACTCCCCTCTGTTGCTCTGTGTTTGTGGTGGAGTGTGGCAAGTGATGCTGCCACGGAAACAAGATCCTTTATAACCCAGGAGAGGCCAGAACGAAGGAGGCGGAGTTCCGTGGTGATGATTTCATCTTGGCAGAACAGGTGCCTCTGGTGTCTTTACAAAACATCAGGCCATAGAGGCAACATTTAGAAAGGGAAAGAGGGAGGAGGAAAATAAGGAGAGAGTGTGAGGAGGTGTATAAAAGGAGACTATATGAGTTACTCATAATTCTCGCTTCGAGAGTTAAGAGTAAAATTATCGTGATTGCTCGGTCTGTGTTGTTTTCCTAATAAATTATCTAAAAACAATGTGTGTTGTCATATCCTATGACTGGATGGAAGTTTGAGCTACCTAGTAATATAAGTTGTGTTGTCTAATGGTTTACAAGTTGTGTTGTCTAATGGTTTACACACAAAGGACAAACAACAGGCAAAGTTTAGCGTTGCCGTCAGATTCAATGAGCTTCCTCAATATTAGGTCATTACTTCTCAGTGTCACATGGTGACATAGGTTGCCACAGCTAGCGGGTTTCTGTTGTACGTGGGAAAACATCCCCAGTTTCCTGAAAACCAGTAGAACTGCCTTCCGAGTAAACAACGAGTGACGTTTGTCTTTTGTAAAGGATGATGTTTACTGTTGCAATGTTTAAAGTAATATTAGAGTAAGAAATTAGTATGTTTTACATTTTTAGAAGAAAATGAATGACTTTCAGTTAATAAAAAAACTAGGTGCTTACTGTTTATGCACTCCAAGCCTGCCACAGGTAACTCATAAATAAGTTACCTCATAACTCATAAGTAACTCATGAACTGGTCTTGAAAGATATTAGCATTTTCTTTGCTGATCAATGAGGGCATTCTACTGTGTGCAGGCTACGTATACATACAAAATACCAAAGTAAAACGAAAGTTTGAATGTATGAGTGAGTGGCCATATATGTACAAGTTAGAATGTGATGTTAAAGATGTGACATGTGCACATAATTTTGCCAAAGTCAAATAATTTGTGTCTAGCGCTTCACAAAAAAGGTAATCTACAGTCAATGATTGTGAAGAGAGATTTGTATTAAAACTATCTTTAACACACCATTATATTTGACTTGTTATTGATGTCTTTCTAGAATATCTTTTGAAATGGAGACAAATGCATGTTTCTGTACGCAACAAACGTGTCACTAAGCTCAGAGCCTGAGGACTGGATACTACACATCTTGGAGATCAGTCTATATACTTGGCCTTGTTTACTCACATTGGCCACTTTAGTAAGTGAAGACTAAAGTGACGAAAGAGTGAAATCATAGTGGTTTTAAAACCCTGTTAGATATTCAAATAACATACTTGTTTATGACTGCAATGTGTTGCCTAATGGTTTCTAACTTTCTACACATTTACTGTTTGTTCACCGTTGATCATAAAGCCTACTAAGTAGAGTCAGTGTGTAGAATCTTCAAAGTAGATTTTCAATGTCTTGGTTTTGTAACTTCTGTAAACTTATTTTGGGACTCAAATCTACAGCCGTTTGCAGAACTTAAAGTAGCCTATTCTGTTGAGACTAGATGTAACAATAATTGCCATTGCGTAGTATCATTCGTAACATGTTGCTATTGTAACAATCTGACCTGAAAGTAAAAAACGTTGTCCAGTAAATGTTCACGTTTCAAAACTTTTAACATAAGAACAAAACTTGTTTTACCACACAACAGTGTATTGCGGTCTTTGAGCACAACAGCAGTGACCCGGCCCGCAAAAGGCACTCACCTAATCAGTAGTACTCAGACTGTTCACCGATGTAAACAATCCAATAGTGTATGTATGTACTATGTAAATATAACCAAGCAATTCTTCCACTGTCATCATAAAAGGACTGTTTTGGTAATATTCAGATTACTGGTGACTGGGGATGTGACGATACACATAGCTCCTGAAACGGTACATGATATTGGGTTCACGAGATCGAGACAAGACGATGTTTTGACACTATTTAAAAAATAAAAAAAGATTTACAAATTATATAACTGGAAAAAAAATATTTTAAATGAATGTCACAAAATGCTAATAATGATCAGGTGCAATGCAGGTGCATACTTTTAGAGGATGAATTATTATATGCTCTACAAGACAGGACAATATGCAAGCACCGTAAAATTATTTGGAACAAACTCAACTGACTGGCTTCTCTCCTGTATGATTTCACATCAGTCTGTTCAGACTGTGGAACTGTGCATGTGACCATCTAACTGAATTCCTTTCAACAAATTGTGAACAAATATCAACTCTGTAAATATTTTTAGAAAATAATACTACTTTTACTTAGTTTTATTTTGTAGGTGAGGAGTTATTGTTTTTAATAGACACGTATTTACCGTTTTCCTTGAAAGACTTATAGGGGTCCTCCCAACAGTTGCACTGAAAAAAATGTTTTAATAACCATTAATTTTAGAGTGTGAAACCCCAAGCCCGAAATCCATATTGAGGTCAGTCAATCGTTCAATGTTTCAATGTCTTAAAAATCGGCCAAAAAAACAAAAATTACATTCACATTTGCTCTGCTGACATAAGTGTTGTTGGGTGACAGTTTCGTGTCACAAGGGTAACCAGCTGGGTCACAGTTACCACAACAATAAATTACAATATCCACATGTAGTCTGTGTCTACATGCGAATATTGTGTTTCGACGGTATTAGCTACATCGCTGCAAACTGTAAATATTAGAAAATATTTTGTTTTAATCTAACAATAACAATGATAACAATCCCACACAAATTTTAATGATGACATTTGTTAGACACTAGTTCGTTTAGGATTAAAAGTTACGATACCCAAGCACCATAGAGCACACATCAAACTTTCTTATTAGGTCTTAATGTAGTTCTGCTAGGATGGTTGTGGGCTGCTCTATGTCATATTGGAACACAAACTAGGTCAAAAGTAGGCCCTGTGTAGTACATAACTTAAGATGAATGCCCTGGTCAAAAGTATTGCACTGTACTCTGATAGGGTGACATTTGGGATTCCACTCTTAAACACAACAGCAGATGAGTGTGGTCATATTACAAATACTTCTGTTTTTTAGAGGCTTTGAATCAACCGGACAATAGGAAGATAAACATAAACAATACAAGCGCTCTGAACAAGCAGTTTCACTTCCACATTATGTAGTTATGATGGGTTGAATGTGTGTTTGCGGAAGTATATAACTGATTGTTAAAGACAGGGAGAGAGATCTCCCAGCTCGATTCCTTATGATCAGCTTCTCAGTTTTGGTTGTTCTGGAACAACTGGTCTTTTTTGCTCCCTGTGTTTTTATTTGTCAAAGCTAATATTGACCTAAACATTTGTTCACTAACCCCAACAAACATTACAAATCCTGTTCTACTTGGAGCCACAAAGCAAACTAACTTCGTAATAGGCAGCCTAATTCATTTTTCTCCAGCAGTAAAACTACCCAAAAATGTACATTTTACGAAGTTAGTTTAACTTTTTTTAATCAATGTTCAACATATATTTTTACCTTTTATAATCAAAATAAATGAAAAATAAAATATTTACATAATAATAAAAATGCAAGTAAAACACACACATAAAGAAAAACAAAAATATCCTCCTTTCTTTACATATTGGTCAGAGGTAATATGAAGAAATCTGTCAAATGACAACATTGTCAATTATTTAAGGTGTGTTGGCATGTAGTGAATGAGTTTGCATGAACAGTGAATGCTTTACTTGTCCTGCTTCAGTTCACCTATGTGCCCAACCAAAGGGCCCCAAACAGTATAAACGTTTTCTGAGTACACCCTTAAGTTGCGTTAACATGTTTTTAATTAAATGCATAATGAGGTCTGTGAGCCATAAAGATGCTTTTGAAGGCGCATGCTTACTTCCACTTCAACTCCAACAATTTATGTGGTAACAAAGACGGAAAAGCAATACTGTCCTTTATTTTCCTCTAAACCCCCTGATGAAAAATTACCATAAAAAATGCAGATTTTGCACTTGGTGTTTGAAAAAAGCTGTCCAGTATCCTTGTAGGCGAGGACAAGACCAAAACCTGTGTGTCATGTTTGTTGGTGACATACAACATCTATTGCAAGTATCTGTGACATCATGGGAATATCTTGGAGAGTTTTGAGTTTGTTAAATAGATATGATGGGCAACCTTAAATTGTACCAGATTGACCCAATGCCCCATTCCAGTCACTTTCATCTATCACTCAGCCACGTTCATCTTCCCAGTCTTTTCTGGATTCATCAAGCGGGGCCTCTGTTAGATTAGAGATAAGGACTTTCTGAATTGTGAAAATGTCCAAAGCAGAGTCACAAATTGTGCTGGGAGTCATATTAAGGAAGGAGGCATTATTTAGATTAACCCAGTAACAAAACTAAACCTGAAAGCTTTTTCTCCAAGCAATTGTTATATTTTAATAATTCCATCGTTCAAGGATTAATTTAAGATTGCCAATTAGGGTTGGAAGTGATTTTTGTACGGATACAAAAACTGTCTACAAATATTCAAATTGAAATATCTAAGAGGGGAGGAGTCCATCTGGGTTCTGAAGCAACAAATTGTTCACTGGGAAGCATTCACTTTTAGAGAAGTTCCACGTATAGCCTAAAAATGTTCCACATCTATTGTCTAATACAATTGTTTCAGGAATGGTAGATATCGGTTCAGAGATAAACAACAATATATACACAGAGAGTGTGAAATATTGAGATATTGAAATTATGGTATTTTTGGTTACAATTATTTTAATAAAAAAATCCATTACATGAGTGTTTTTATAATGAACAATTGTCTAATCTGTAAACATTTTCTCAAATATTGATAGGGCTAGATCAGAGCTGGGCAAACTTTTCAGCTCAGGGGCCACATCAGGGCTTTGAAATGTAATGTAGGGCGACATTTGTTTGGTATTTTCTTAATTATAAATGATTTGTGGGCCAGAAAAGCACAATATTTAAATGTATACACCTAACATTTATACTGTGGGTGTGTTATTACATATTACTCATAATAATTCAGATTCAGATACATAACAAGTGGACTCCCCTCATATCTGTTGTAACACCTATCGCGGGCCGGATGAAATTGCCTTAAGGGCCAGATTTGGCCCACGGGCCTGAGTTTGCCAACCCCTGTTAGATGGTGGTCGGGTGGGTGTTTGCCCCATCACGTAACACAATGAAGTCTTAATTGTTAAATGTGGCTTCTCACCCCGTGTTTAATTTGAGTTGTTCCACTAATTACGTTCATTGTTTTATTACGCACACAAGAACTCAATTTTGTAATAAGTAGGTCTATTTGGTTTGCTTGTTTATTTGCTGCATTGCTTTTCATTGTTTTATGCGTCAGTCTGGTGAGTGTTTGTTTCAAGTATCTGTAAGTCGCTACAGTAAGTACATTTAAATTTAAATTACAGTGTTTATCTTTCCGTTCGTTGTCTGTTGGTTGTTTTATCATTAAAACTCCACAAATGTGATAGAAGCACTCCGTTTCTTTTTTTCCCAGTAAGCTGTTGTGTGGTGTGTGTTCTGGCGCAATATGGCTGCCGTCACGTCATCCAGGTGGATGCTGCACATTGGTGGTGGTTGAGGAGATTCCCCCTTTCATGTAAAAAGCGCTTTGAGTTCCCAGGAAGAAAAAGTAATGAATTATTATTATTTGTATTATTATTATTTTCCACACTGCACCGCAAAGTCGTGACAATTACTGAGCCTTTTCTCTAGCCTATTGATTCATTGCCTGTTCATGTTTGACCCTTGCTTTTGAACTACGTTTTTTCCTACCGTGTACTTCGTATTAAACAATAGGCTTACCACGCTCTGCGCATGGATTCTACCCTTTTTCCTGAGTATTCATTAACAATATTTCTCTGCTGTCCCAGTCCCAATCGAAACCTCTCAGCCACTGGTGTCGTGGGGAAATGGGGACATGAAAGTTCCCTGGGGAAATGGTATTCTTGTAATTATTGTCTGTTTTTGCAATTATCATAATTGTTGAACTTTGTCTTTGGAAAATTGCCAGTGCTTCTGCTATTTGCATTCTGGTAAGAAAAAAAGATTGTTTAATATTTAAATTGACTTGAGAAATTAAGAACGGAAATATAACATGTACTAAAGTATTCACAGCCTTTGCTCAATACTTTTTTGAAGCCCCTTTGCCAGCAAGCTTGGCACACCTATTGTTGGGCAGTTTCTCCCTTCTTAGCAGGACCTCTAAAGCTCCATCAGGTTTGATGGAGAGTATCGATGCACAGCCATTTTCAGATCCCTCCAAAGATGTTCAATGGGGTTCAAGTCTGGGCTCTGGTTGGGCCACTCAAGAACATTCACAGAGTTGGCTGTAAGGGTTGTTGTCCTGTTGGAAGATGATTGGTGCTCCAGAGATAGTTGTCCTTTTGGAAGGTTCTCCTTTTCACAGAGAAACACTGGAGCTCTGTCAGAGTGACCATTGGGTTCTTGGACACTTCCCTGACAAAGGCTCTACATCCCCAATCGCACAGTTTGGCCAGGTGGCCAACTCTAGGCCCTGGTGGTCCCAAACTTTTACTTGTTGTAAATACCCTCACGCGATGCTACTCAGCCAATTACATCGGTGTATTTTGATAATTATACTTTATCATTATTAGCTTTACTATGATACAACTACTAAACATCTTCAAAATGTATGGCACTAAATTGTAATACAATGTTCTGGACTTTAAGGTAATTTGGTTTAACTGGACATCTTTAAATTTGAATTCAATACCCCTATAGTAAAGTATACAGTTCAGATTTATAAACAATGATCTCTTGGTCGTTTGACTAAATGCTAACTAAACTGTGTAGTTTGTATGTCAATGCATATGTATTACATTAAAAAAACAAGTACAGAGGAAAAAGTAACTTTACTCCCTGAGTTGATGTTGCGAATCCGGTGACAGCTCCTCCCGAAGCCAGCCTACAGCCATCAACAGGCAGGCTTCAGCGCTCGTCGTCACCGGCTTACTAGTGCCACCTCCCCTTTCTCATCACATTGTCTGTCTCGTCATTATCACACACCTGGTGCCCATTATCCCTTGTTAGTCTCGTATATACGTCCCCTGTGTTTGGCCGGTCGTTGTGAGGTGTTGTTGCATGTTACGTGACCATTGTATTGACTTAATTGTTGTTCGATTGATCCTTATATCAGTATTCCCCTAAAGGGACTGATTATTAGCGCTGCGTCGCTGTCTTTATTTTTTCTAACTGGGCAATGCATGTGTTGCACTGCCGTCGACGATTCGTTATTATTAAACAAAAGCATATAAACCTCGTCCTCTCTTGTCTGGATTCCTCCATCTCCTATTGGGACGTGACAGCTGATGATCTTTTTGTTATGTTACAATACTTCCTGATGCCATGTAATACCATTCTCTTCCACCAGATACCTGTGTCAGCTCTTGTAATATGGCCATTACAAAACCCTCCCAGACTCTTAAGTAACCTGCCGGGCTGCCTTCTTGGTAAATATGACCACACTTTGAGAGATACTGCACTGACTCCCTTTGCATACACAACATTCACTTATCTCAGTATCGGTTTGCGCACAGTTTACACAGTTTACACAGTCAGACATCCTCCATGCATAACCAGTGCCACAGAACTGCCGTGGCCAATCTCACTGACACATTCTATAATTGATTTACTTTGTTAACCCTGAAGCACAACTTTGACACCCATTTTCTCATAACGTTGGTTCAATCAACCCTTGGCTGGTATGTCATTAATACAATTAAACCGCTCTTAATGTATTTATTTTTCTTTCAATTTTTTGTGTTTGTGGTCATTTTGACTCCAGCCATAAAACCTGTCAAAAACAAGTTCCTCGGGACACATAATAACAATTCATCCATACGGGTGAAAGCGAACCAGTATTAGTGATACCGGATAGACAGATTATTTGCCCAGATATATCCCACTATGCACTTACATAACATTGTACAAATTGTGCACAAAACTCCCCACGTTATTTCTCTTTGTCAGCCAATGGTATAAAACTGCAATAGAGAATACAGATACTCTGTATCCACAGAGCTAGTTGCAATGTTGTCTTCTCCGGAAAAGTTGTTATAGAGTGCGAAATCCAATTAAGCATTTTTAACTCTTATGAAAACAGTTTTATTGGGACCCAAATCCATGACTTTGAACAGATACACAGTACATTTGCAGGTGATGCGGAACCTTTTGTACCTGCCCCTGTTGGTTACTCAGTATAACAAATATAACTATGCATACAATAAAAATTTATTCAGAAATTCTTTAAGAAAAGTCACAACAACTTGTCAAAAAATGGTCTTCGGATTATTGACTCATTTGGAGGATTTGACTCAGTTACAGTAGCAGTTAAATAGCTTTGTATGAGTGTATTTGTATTATGTTGCTGATATGAAAAGGTATTACAGTTCAAATGCTGAATGGTATCAATATAAATTTTTCGGGAAGTGGAAGCGTCAACATAACTTGTTTGCAAACACTTAGCATTCGCTAGCTACCGATAACAAATATGAATCTAGGTCAAACTATCAATGTAATACTTCTCTGCTGCAACACCTCTCTAGGCAGTATGCCTCCACAACCAACAGGCCTGACCACAAGGAAACATTTTACTATTCAAATAGGAAAGCACACACAAAAACCAAAACGCCAGCCAGCCAGTCAGCATAAAATAATGTAAAACAAGGTGATTATTAAGTATTCCTTTCCCTTAAGACTTTTCAACACATCTTACATGCTTAAATATGATTTGATTAGGAGATTTTACCACTGATTAACACAATAACATTAAATTAAAATATGACACATTAAATAAATGTAAGCATAATTAATCACTTGCTTTGCCATAATATGTATTTTATAAAAACATATCTCAGCTAAAGTTTTCCAAAAGGCATGTGGGAGAATGAGCGGAGGAAGATTATTCTCGGTCTTTATGAGATCTAAATAGAGCGTTTTGCCCCGATCACTATGCACTATGTTTTGAACCAGTCTAATGGCACACATCATCCTAAGCACACCATCACAAATTTCCCAAATCCTGACATTTAATCCTAGTGTTCTGCACTGTGACTACCTCTTCTGGCATGGGAACATTGATTCTATTGATTGCATATTTCAGAATCAGAAAGTATTTTATTCGCCAAGTACAGAAACGAATATCGATTGCTCTCTGAACTGAGTTATCTAGATTTATCGGAATATCTTTTTTGCAGCTTTATCAGACAACTTAAACATGACATCACACACCTGGGCCAGACAATCAAACAACCTGGGGATTGGCCATTTTTACTGTGTGTCTGTTGTCATGAAAGGGCTTCATATGTACGGCAAATTCGCTGTTCCATAGTAAAACGGTGCTCTGAGATTTTTATTGCTGTCGAGGTGAGATAAGTAACGGGGCTTTTTGTTTCTTATCTTGATAAGACAGAGACATTAAAAAGACACTAAATCATTTTTAGCTACTGCTAGGCTAAATCTGTTTTCCAAGGACCAGTATATTTCTATACCCACATGTTGATTACCTAGCCAATGAGGTGAGACGCATACTTTTCCCACAGCAGCCATTCATAGCCATTAACGTGTAAGTTGCTCTAATGTTGATGATTTGTTTCCAGATATATTGATTGTGCCTGTTGTTGTTGTAGAAAACCAAAGGGAGGCGCTCACTCTGGTAGCAGATTAATCATTTTACCAATCCACAGAAAAGGCCACGGCTGACAGAAGGCCTTCTTAAGCCAAAATGCGAAGCAGATGTGTGACAAAGGCCATGGGGCAGCCTGGCTATGTGGAGATGTAAGTGTGTAAGTGTGTAAGCCCCCTGTGTGGTAATGCATGCCAGCATGTTTGAATATTTCAAGTAATCATTTTAGAGTACATTAATTTGTGGACAAAATGAAATATGTTATGATTGTTAATGTGTTTGTATTGGGGCCTTTGTTTGGCCCCCAACGACCTTTCCTGGTCCCTCAAACCACAAGTCTGGTCAAAAAGACATCGGTATTTCTTGAGGAAAGACCCACCTATCTACCTACATTTTAGTAAACTTTTACCGCTGCACGGTCGTGAGCATTCTGACCAACTGTATTTTATCTGCCATTTGCACAATGTTTACTGTTTGTACTCTCCATTTGCCACTTGAACAGATGTTTTCCGCTTGTACTGCCCTCTGCATATTTGCACTTTGAGACATTGTTGAGCTGAAAAACTGCACATTTACCTATCCATGTCAATTTCACATCCTTACATTGTACTCCATCTCATTTGACTCATACATTGGCACATTGACAGACTGCCCTGCATATAATTTTTGCACTGCTCTATTTTTTGCACTTCTAGTTGGACGCAGACTGCATTTTTTGGACTGTATATGTACTGTTAAATGACAACAAAGTTAAATCTAATCTAATCATGGCACCTGTAAGTGGGTGGGATATATCAGACAGCAAGTGAACATTTTGTCCTCAAACTAGATGTGTTAGAAGGACAATGTGCAAGCTTAAAGATCTGAGAGACTTTGACAAGGGTGAAACTGTGATGTCTTGATGACTGGGTCAGAGCATCTCAGAGACTGCAGCTTTTGTGGGGCGTCCCAGTCTGCAGTGGCCAGTACCTATGAAATTGGTCTAAGGAAGGAAAAGCGATAAACTGGTTCTGATAGAATGGGGTCAAAACACACAGTGCATCAGTTTGTTGCGTACAGGGCTGTGTAGGTAATAATGTTATGGCTGATTGTTGTATGCATATGACTTATATAACTAATATAAACAACTTATCTGTAATGGATATTATTAATATAAACACACAGTGCATCAGTTTGTTGCGTATAGGGCTGTGTAGGTAATAATGTTATGGCTGATTGTTGTATGCATATGACTTATATAACTAATATAAACAACTTATCTGTAATGGATATTATTAATATAAACACACAGTGCATCAGTTTGTTGCGTACAGGGCTGTGTAGGTAATAATGTTATGGCTGATTGTTGTATGCATATGACTTATATAACTAATATAAACAACTTATCTGTAATGGATATTATTAATATAAACACACAGTGCATCAGTTTGTTGCGTACAGGGCTGTGTAGGTAATAATGTTATGGCTGATTGTTGTATGCATATGACTTATATAACTAATATAAACAACTTATCTGTAATGGATATTATTAATATAAACACACAGTGCATCAGTTTGTTGCGTATAGGGCTGTGTAGGTAATAATGTTATGGCTGATTGTTGTATGCATATGACTTATATAACTAATATAAACAACTTATCTGTAATGGATATTATTAATATAAACACACAGTGCATCAGTTTGTTGCGTATAGGGCTGTGTAGGTAATAATGTTATGGCTGATTGTTGTATGCATATGACTTATATAACTAATATAAACAACTTATCTGTAATGGATATTATTAATATAAACACACAGTGCATCAGTTTGTTGCGTATAGGGCTGTGTAGGTAATAATGTTATGGCTGATTGTTGTATGCATATGACTTATATAACTAATATAAACAACTTATCTGTAATGGATATTATTAATATAAACACAGCAGCCTCTACTCATAAACCTTTGGATGATTTATATACCGCTTTTATATTTGCATTTATATTCAGTGACAGCTTAAGAACGTGTGTGTAAAGTTGGGCTAAAATTGCTGATAATACAAGCTAAAAGGTAGCATTTTATCAAGAGATTTTATGTGAAGCATTTTCATTGGCTGATGCTGAAATTGAAACGTAGCTGTCACTGTGCCACGCGTGGCCACGCCTTCCCACTGGGGTAGTATTATTAAATGTTTTAAGTATTGCGACAAACACATATTTTATGAAACAGAGTAACACTATTTTATTATGTGCACTGATTTTCATGAATTAAATTAAAAACAAACTGTATCAACCATATAGAGCAAAGCAGCTACACTTATTCATAACAACAAAATGTTATTTCATTTGAAACGTTTGTAAAAGATATACAAGCCCACATTTAACTTCCATGAAAAGATTTCTATACATGTTCATAATCAACTTCCATCTAAACAAATATCACAATGTCAACACTATCAATGTTGACCTTTCTGTTAGTTTTTGCCCAAGCAAGCCTGCACAGTAAATATATTTACGTATTCATCATTATGATATTTTGTCCTAGACTTGGTTTTTTTATACATCTTATTTGTTGTTGAAATTGCTGTTGGAGGGTGAACTTAGACACTTTACATATTTTTTGTATAATATTGGTAATAATAGTATAAAACACACTGCTGTCTCTTATTTTCAAGTCAGTACAAACATTTCAACGTCATGTTTCACATGATCCAGATAACCAAGTAATTCCAGTTGATACAAATAAGAATATTAAGATGAAAATTCCAAATAAATACGATACGCACGCTCACTTCAGCTTTCAGTCTAACTTGCATTGCCACAAGGCCTTACTTTCTTGTCACAATATTTATTATCAAATCACTTATTTAGGCAAGATTGAATGAAACACTTTACCCTGTCACAACTCTGGTCATAAGCTTTTGTCCTAGATCTAGGCGATGGTTCACATTCTCCTTACATCCCCTGAATGTAAACCATACGTATTACAATAACAAACATCGGGTTTAGCCTATTCTCCCCCATTTCATGGAGGCTGGGAAAAAAATGTCTGGCAAAATTTACAGAAACGACAGAAACTCTTAAAATATCTCAAAAGAGCCTCGCAAATCAACAGACTTGGTGAACAACACATTTTCCCCCCTCACACGTAGTCTTTCCTGTTATAGGAGCTGGGGGCTGCGGACCTTGGAGTAACAGAATATGCCACCCGGCTCTGTGGATGAATGGAGTATCTTGACATGGGTTTGTCCTCTTTCGGGGGGCAGCTGCAACAGAGGATTGAGCCCCCCACCAGCAGCAGGGCTGCCGCACCCCAACCCAGGTACAGGGCCGCCCCGATTTCCATCTTTTGTGACGCGTGGATGATTGGGCTGTAGAACTCCTGGATGATGTTACTAGCCGACCAGGACACGGGCACCAGTTGGACCAGCGAGGCCAGGATGAAGGCCACTCCAGAAGTCACCATCACTTTGGCCTTTGCCCCCTCTTCCTCGATGCAGTTGGTGCACTTGGCCCCGATCGTGGAAACGAGGAGAGCCAGGACGCCCAGGACGATGGTGACCACGGAGAGAGCTCGGGCGGCCTGCAGGTCCTGGGGCAAAGCCAGCATGGAGTCGTAGATCTTGCACTGCATCTGGCCCGTACTCTGGACCACACAGCTCATCCATAAGCCTTCCCAGTAGACCTGAGCAGTGACAATATTGGCTCCGATAAAGGCTGAGACTCTCCACATGGGCAGAGCACAGCTCAGTATGCTCAGTATCCAGCCCAGCAGAGACAGAATCACTCCTACCAGCTCCAGAGCAAACGAAGTCATCGCAACGACACAACCGCTTCTGTCCCGTTTAGGATTAGGACGGCCCTCTTCTTTCTCTCACTTTACTCGGTCAAAGTATTTTGACCAGGGAAGGTTTGGTCACGCGTTCACCACTCAAATTCACTTTTTTGGTTTCACTGATTTTGTAATTGTGTTTTTCTCTCACGCTGTCCTTCTTTTCCTGTTTCACAGTACTGGGTGTTCTTCAACAGTTTCACTCTTCTTGGTTGTTGTCTGTTTAAGCCCTCGCAGTGTTTCTTCCGTGTGCTGTCTTCTTTTCCCCTTTTGTCTTGTAGCAGTCCAAATTTCCTGTGCCGTAGTATCCACAAAGCAAAGCGTCTTAAATTGTGTTTGGTGCGTGTGTGTCTCTGAGTTCGGTGCTCTAACAAACTAATATGTTAATGTCTCTGGAACGACGGTTGTCTAGTGTTATCACAATATATTTTATTGCAGGTTTGTCAGACCACTAAAAACCATGACATCACATACCGTGGCCAGCCAATCAAACAACCTGGGGACAGGACATTTCTACTGTGTGTCTGTTTATTGTCATGAAAGGGCTATGTATTTAGTGCAAATTCTTTGTACCATGTGCTCGGAGGTGTTTATTGCTGTTAGGAGGTAATAAGTGACAGGGCTTCTTATTTGGTTAATTGTTAACTAGACAACAGGACAGTGACCCTAAACTGAGACCAAAAATGATTTTCGCTACTGCTAGGCTAAACCCACATGTTGATTAGCTAGCCACTGTGGTTAGTCCAGTATTCTTACCATCAGCGCATATTCATAGATAATAATGTGTAAGTTGCTTAAATGTTGATGATTTGTTTTCATGTGTTTTAAATGCGCCCATTGTTGTTGTTGGAGAAAGCGAAAGGGAGGTGCACATTCCGGAAGATGACTGATCATGTTCTGACTCCGCAGAGCAGGACACGGCTGATAGTATGTGACTGTTAAATTGTGAACCTTCTTAAACCAAAGTGCAAATCAGCTAGTGAAGTTATAATCTGCGTCAAAGCTCAAGTCATTCTTTTACAATACAATTGATTTGTGGATGAAATGGAATATGTTATCAATGTGTTTCATGGGGACCTTTGGTTGCTCCCAACATATGGGCATTGTTACATGTATAGAAACATACTGACATCTTTTTACATTTGTTTCTCAAGCACTTCTTGGCATCATCAAGGGCGTGCACACCTTGTCCAGCCCCTAACGTCTGCATCTGTGTTAAGCCGTTACGGCAAGAGATTCAAATCTTTTAACGTGCGGTTGCCAGTGGTTGGGTATGTGGTTGCTATGATGCACTGTCATGGCTACATCCACTTGAACCATGTGACCATGTTCAATTCTCTGATGAGCCCCCACCTATTTTCTTTTACAGCTACAACCGTGAGTCTTGAGTCAGATATGTCTCAAGAAATTTCCAAGCGTAAACTAAAGCACTGATGACCTCTCGGTCCGCAGGTGAATCATTATACAGACCTGCAACTAAGAAAACCCCAACCCGTGGAAGCTGTGCAAACAAGGTTTATAAGTGGAAACAAAACCTCAGATTTTATTACATTAATTATAACTAATGCGAAACCGTTGCTAGTTATATTCTCTAGATGTTTTTACAATGCACCTTAGCCTATGGCTATGGCAAAGAAAGATTTTGGTTACTTTTGCCTATTTTTGAAAAGGGCTACCACCACTTTTAACATCAACTTTTCAGGGCTAGTCCCAGTTAAATAGTTCTGTGTCAAATTTGTCCATTAGCTCACAATTGAATTTAGGTTAAAACCTTAGGCCAGGGTTGACAAACTTTTGTGTGAATACAGGCTAAGCTAACACCCGGCCAGTCTTGGCCTGTGGCTAAGTAGAACCAGGAATAACGGCATTGTAATTGGAATAGAATATATATATCAGAATATATTACGTTTTTGCATGGTTGAAATCGGATATCCCTAGCTGGAGCAGTCGCCTTTAGAGAGGCGCAGTAATTTAGCCTTTCAATTTGATTTTCCTAGGCGAAATGGCTATATTTTGAAAGGTTTCTGGACGCAGAGTGCGGCAATGCTTCATCTCATAGATTCGCGGCTGGTCTCTTTTTACCGGAACCAGCTTTGAGTTGTGAAAATCAAATAGCAGTGGCCAAGCATAGTGCAGATAAGGTATTGGAAACTGGTATCTGTGCATTCCTAATTCCTAATTGCATTTTATTATGATTAATCTTTTATAGCCCAGACTAAGACGAGTCCAAGGAAGCAGTACTTCCTTCTACTGCACTTCTCAGTCTAAAACAGACAAAACCCTATCCGATGACATTCGATGGAACTTCTTCTGTGTCGCTTGCTGTTCTGCTTGTCTGCACCTTGCTCCATGTGTGTCCTGGATTTCCCGCCTCCGGGTCAGAGTATTCCTGCTTCTTACGGGAGACACAAACTGATCAAAAGGCCGACAGGTAAATAGCCCAATCAGAGTTACCTATGGTAGCCCTCACTGTCACCAGAAGTCACCAGAGCCCCCTGAGCTCAGGTCGGCCACAGATCCTTCACAGAGGGTAGTGTTAATTCCACTCTAGCTGCCTGTTGCTGATTTGACTGCTTATTGGACAGCAACTGTACACCTCCAAAAATACATCCTATTAAATATATTAGCCAGTGCAGGTGAAAATTGGTTAAATTGAAGCCTAAGAAAACTATTTGTGATTATGTCTTGGATCTGCGTCACTTTATGAATCAATGTTGTAACCACCTATTTTATGGTATTAGTCCTATTATTATATTATGTGTTTATATAGAATATATAATGGCGATTCGGGACCGATCTGAGAGCAACTATGAGTAAGGAAAAGACAAAAACTTTCATCTTAGTGAGGAGGCGGGGCTGCTGCTATGTATGACCCAATCTTTTGAAGACTCTGATTGGTTGGTTGTCCAAGAAGGAAAAAAAATAGTGATTTTATGTACAGGGACTATTCTATGTCTTCATTTTGAAAATACATCTGTAATTTTTCCTATTTGACTGTTTTCACACACACACACACACACACACACACACACACACACACACACACACACACAAAATATATAGGACATTCCTATAGGATATTTCATTGGCTTAGAATGATACAAATTGTTCTACTCTTTCCAAATTGAACGTTTATGCTGTGGTACCCATTTCTATTAACATAAACGTCCTCATCTTCCATTGGTGCAATAATTCGGATGTGGGTTCCATCAATTACTCCGACAACACCAGGGAAGCCTGCTTTATTCATAAATGAAGTTTTATTGATTAATCCAAATTTATATATATATATATTCATATTTGGCTGAATGCCACGTAAGAATTGTGATGAGGTGACTATTAGTGTTGTTTTCTAATAACTGTGCGCACCTTTAATGTTTTTTGGGGTTTGATAATTGCGGGAATAATTAGAAGGTTCTTTTTTGTGTTAGTTGGAGTTAGGGATGGAAAAGAATGGAGCCATACAGTTGATAGACATCTATCTCTCTTTTGTTTACTATTAAGTCGTATTTTCACTTCAATGTTGTTCAGTATTTTGATAAGTTACGTAAAATTTAAAAAAAAAAACTTGATTGAAGTGTCCTGTGGATTCATTCAAAGGGAATAGTTGAGCGTCAAACTAAGGCTACAAAGATGGAAACTTTAATTTTAAGCATTTTCTTAGAATTTTGTCACTAGGAGCTACTCTTTTCATTAAGATTCTTTATGAATACGGGCCCTGGACTATAGTATCATCAAGCACAATGTAGTTCTGGATGTTTTCCACACTTTAAGACTGAGCATGTTTCTATGTGCTACAAGCACTTCCTGCCAACAGCTCCCATAGCGACAGCAGGCTTCTGACCTCATAAAAATGTCTGAGTCAATAAGAGTATACTGAAGGTCGCAGTTGAAAACAGCATTGAGGGAGAATGTTCTCTGGTCTGATGTGAGTTTCATCTATTCCATAAATGTACATTTAGATTTGGTCATCGTAATCTGTTTCTAGATATATTCCAACAGTAAAGTGCGATGGTCAGGAGTGTAAAGGTGGGTATATTTTATTTTTTTCCGTGTCAAGGCGTGTGTGTTTAGACTAAACCTCAGGGCCAAACATCTTTCTAGAACAGTCTTGAATTTGTCTACTAAATAATTACTCACGAATATGTGATTTTTTGCCACTGATAAAGTGTGTTTGAGTCAAACGAAAATTGTGCACATATAAAAAACAACGGAATATGGATTATTTCCTGAATGGAAGGTTTTATTAAAAAGGAAATGGAATGTGTCTTTATCATTTGATGCTTTGCAAAGTGGGTGGAGTTACTCCCAGCCCAGTTGGCTCAGTCCAGAGTTAACTTGGAATTGCGACAATTGTCGCAATAAAACATCTTATTGTACCACTACTGTACATCCCGTCCCCATTGACGTCAGTACTATCACAAGTCAAGTGAATCATGTCACAGAAATGCAAATGGGACACACGGAAATGACAAAGAACACAACAATCGCTAACACTTATACTGTAGACTACTGTGGAATAAGCTAATAGTGTGTAATAGGGTCTACAAAATGAACATAGTGTTCTCAAGTGGTTTACCTAAAGATTATTTCCATCCGAGAGGTTAAACAATTTCTAAAAACAACAATTTTTGTAAATCAGAATTTTGCACGAGGGGTTTATGGCAGCTGTGACGCTTTACATTTCAGGTACTGTCATCATTACAGGGGTACACAGGAAAGTTGCAGTCGCTTTAGGGGTTCAAAAGCTGTTTTGAAAAAACACTATAACAGATGTTTTGAGATTTTTGTAATAATTATTCGCTCCCTACCCTAAACCTGACCTCCTCCACATTAACTAATGGATTAGGGAGGATTGGAGATGCATGCTTTCCTCTTAGGTATTCAACTCCATTCAGCTTTTTGCACATTGCTTGGTTTACTACTCGTGGCTGATCTTGCCAAAAGGCCTGTTACTTACCTTGGTCCACAACTAGGGTTTGCCTACATGCTAATCTCTTATTTGTTAATAAGAAAGCTGTGCAAAATTCCCGGTGCACTGGGAATTGGCCTAATTGGTTTTGTCTACCAGCCAATCACTACCATGACATGAACTCCCATGTGTCTTAAGCACAAGGTTAGCATCAGTCGCCTAGGTGAAATCCGCATTGGGGGTAATTTTACCGTTGCTGCATATAGAAGAGAGAAAGAGCTATGGGATTAGCATACACTTTATATGTGACAAAACCCCTGCGGTTGTGAAAAGTTCAGTTATTTCAAAAAAAGTATTTTCACACACTTATTTCGATATACACATTTCAAATAGTTCAAGAATATTGCCATGTACATTACGATATAATCAAATGACTATAAGTTATTGCTATATTAAACACAGGTCTACTCCACATAATACGCACCTGTTTTTATTTTATTGATTAAAATATGTGATGATATTGGAATTAAAGATCAGATATTTAATTCCACAGAACTGTAAGTTTCTGCGTGACCTTTGTAAACATGTGACTGTACTGTGTTCCATCCCTGGCACAGCCACAAAGGGGAACAATAGTTGAATATTATGTTATTTGAACATGTTATCACTTAACACACTTTAGTATCAGCCAGATAGGCCACTGCACTATGGACATACTAATCGTGTATTTGCCACGATAAGATAGCATTAATAAATAAACAATGTGCTGAGCAAAATTATTAAACTTTATGCCTTATGTCTTGTTTATACAAACGTTTTACTCAGTCAAATAACAAATAGCTTCGCATAAATGCTGGCCAATAGGCTGTATATTCCAAAGAGAAGATTACTAGAATTAATGCAATTTTGTGCAGAGCTAAGCGTTATCTGTGTCCAGGAAAAGTGCAATGTAAAATACCGGTAATGCATACCGGTAATTGCAATGGACTAGGGTTGTGTAAGCCTAACAGAATTCTGCAAATGTGAATAGAACTAACTATATGCAGTGTACAGCGTCTTTAGACAGTATTCAGAGCCTCTCGCTTTTCAAATTTTGTTGTGTTTGTAACAATATACATTACACTATACATTACACTATGCCCCTTAACCCTGTCCCCGGGTCAACAACCACAAGTCAGGGGAGAGACACTTATACTTACTAATTAGACATAGGGACCTGTGAATTAGACATAGGGACCTGGTGTGAATGGTCAGACAATACATTAAAGGAAATGAGTCCTGGGATCCTGTCCAGTCTCCCAGTACCTGTTGCTTATTCAGAGTAGGATTCTACTACCTCCACTTTTTACGGTGGGCATAATATTAACCAGGTGAGAGTGGAATCTTGTTTTTTTTTTGACATATTTCTTGACTTTCAGGCCTAATACTTTGCTACCTCATGCTTTCATGGTCTCTGACATTCTGTTAGAGTTGCCATTGGGTCCTTACCGCCTGTACTATGGCTCATTTTACCCAGTTAGTTTGGCCAGACGTCCAGCCCTATACAACATATTGGTGGTTTTAAACTTCTTCTATGGTGCCCTTGGGGATTTTACAATGGTGTCCTTGGGAACTTTAAAAATGTTAGAAGGGGTTTTATAACCTTCCCCATATCACTGGCTCGACACAATAATATCTATGATAGCCTTAAGTGTCCTTGAATTTCATAGCTTGGTGTTTCCTTTGATATGAACTGTGATGTGTAGGGCTTTTTATATTAATCAATCAATCATGTGTTTAATAAAGCCCTTCTTACAATGACATTGTCACAAAGTGCTTTTACAAATACCCAGTCTGAAACCTGACAGAGCATGCATCAACAAGTTGATACACAGCGGCTAGGAAAAACTCCCTGATGGGTCGAATTTAGGAAGAAACCTAAAGAGGAATCGAGCACAGGGAGTGGCCAGTCCTCTTCAGGCTGTGCTGGGTGAACATTTTGTACCTTGTGTGTCTTTGAAAATCATGTCTATTCTGCCTATACAGGAGACATATCAACTTCGATCAAAGGACACCGAATGCATGTGTGCTGAGCGCACCACAGAGCATTATGCAAAAGGTCGAAAAAAAAAAAACTATTTTCATGAGATATTTTAGATTTTTTATTTTCAATAAATCGTCACACATTTCTTAAACATGTGTTGGCTTTGTCGGAATGGGTTAATACTTTACAAAGGCACTGTATATTTACTGTGTCGACGAGATCATGACACATTCCTCCTCCGGTCTGAAACCTAACACTATGTTACTATCCCAACCATCCTACTCCGCCCCCATCATTCCCTTCCTGTAAAATCAAGCCAGTTTCTGTCACCCAAACGAGTTTCAGTAGGTAATGATATTATCCTGATAGTCAGTCTGTGTTCCGCCTGCTAGCTCGTAAGCTTCCCCCAGCCTGAAAGAGAAGAGGTTAGCCTTTGTTCTTGCGGCAGTGAGCAGGCAAATAGTAAGCTAATTACATCTAACGAAACTGTGCGGTTCTGCAAGGGAAGGGAGGGGGGTTAGGAGAGGTGCCCTGTGTCTGTGAGTTTGAAACTCAACTGAAAAGGGAAGATGCTAACTTTTGTCTGAGACATTATATTGCGATGCCTACCATGTCTCTGGTTGGTCCAGGTGACATTACACTCAACAGAAACATTTTGAAGAGAGACATTAAGTATTTCTAAAATAGCTCCCTATTCCCTCTATAGTGCATAACAGGGAAGGAGGACAACATTTGGCCCACAACACAATTTTAGACACAAATATCATCTTGAAAACGAACCTCGGAGCAGCAGCGCCGACTAGTGGCAAACCACTGTCATGCACTAGTCATGTACTACTGTCATTGATTAGTGGTCATCATTTAAATAAAACTTTTGTAGTGTAAAACATTTATAAATACGGCCACTGTTTAAACATTTTAATCTGTACTCTTTCAAAGCTTAAAAAAATACAAAAATATGCAATCAATCTGCACAAAACCTCTCTGGTGTTGAATTAGCAGTTTAAGTAGCTCAATATGTTGCTTGTTTGCACACACACATAGACAAAGACACAAACACACCTGTAGGCCAGGAACAGGTAGAACTGGTTCAGGTGCTCTCTGGCTGAAAGTCTTTCGTTTTGCCCCCATACAAGGCTCCGTTACCTTTAAACCATGGTCAAATCGGGTTCCTGTTGTTTTTCAAAACTGCTTTCTTTGTACAGCAATCTACCCTATGGAAATGAACATGTAATATGTTATTGAAATGTTTTGGAGATATTATGCATTATCTCTACATTACCGCTATTGTACATACATGTTTTGGATTGATTCTTGTTGTATTCATGTGTAACTGGGTGTTCTTTTACAATTGCAGTTGGCTGTTAAAAAAAGGCTATATAAAGAAGTTCATATCGGCATACAGTAATCAGTCTGTGTAATCGTAAGAAAAAAATAGAACAGTAAACACAGGTGTGTTTCTGAATCCACATAACCGATATATGTGTCAGTTTGTAGATCATAATGTTTGGTCACAACAATCAATTTTGAGAAGAATATATATAATCATTTGTACAATGTTAATTAACTGGATGTCAAAATTATTGCACACAGGATTATTTCCTCTCTAGTCCAATAAATATTTATATCAGTGTGACTACTAGAAGGACTAGTCATCCTCCACTTCATGTTGTGTAGTTGACTACTAGAAGGACTAGTCATCCTCCATTTCATGTTGTGTAGTTGATGACTGAAATGACTAGTAATTCTTCATTTCATGTTGTGTGGTTGATGACTGAAATGACTAGTAATTCTTCATTTCATGTTGTGTAGTTGACTACTAGAAGGACTAGTCATCCTCCATTTCATGTTGTGTAGTTGATGACTGAAATGACTAGTAATTCTTCATTTCATGTTGTGTGGTTGATGACTGAAATGACTAGTAATTCTTCATTTCATGTTGTGTAGTTGACTACTAGAAGGACTAGTCATCCTCAATTTCATGTTGTGTGGTTGATGACTGAAATGACTAGTAATTCTTCATTTCATGTTGTGTGGTTGATGACTGAAATGACTAGTAATTCTTCATTTCATGTTGTGTGGTTGATGACTGAAATGACTAGTAATTCTTCATTTCATGTTGTGTAGTTGACTACTAGAAGGACTAGTCATCCTCAATTTCATGTTGTGTGGTTGATGACTGAAATGACTAGTAATTCTTCATTTCATGTTGTGTGGTTGATGACTGAAATGACTAGTAATTCTTCATTTCATGTTGTGTGGTTGATGACTGAAATGACTAGTAATTCTTCATTTCATGTTGTGTGGTTGATGACTGAAATGACTAGTAATTCTTCATTTCATGTTTTGTAGTTGACTACTAGAAGGACTAGTCATCCTCAATTTCATGTTGTGTGGTTGATGACTGAAATGACTAGTAATTCTTCATTTCATGTTGTGTGGTTGATGACTGAAATGACTAGTAGTTCTTCATTTCATGTTGTGTAGTTGACTACCCAAAGGACTAGTCATCCTCAATTTCATGTTGTGTGGTTGATGACTGAAATGACTAGTAATTCTTCATTTCATGTTTTGTAGTTGACTACTAGAAGGACTAGTCATCCTCAATTTCATGTTGTGTGGTTGATGACTGAAATGACTAGTAATTCTTCATTTCATGTTGTGTGGTTGATGACTGAAATGACTAGTAGTTCTTCATTTCATGTTGTGTAGTTGACTACCCAAAGGACTAGTCATCCTCAATTTCATGTTGTGTGGTTGATGACTGAAATGACTAGTAATTCTTCATTTCATGTTGTGTGGTTGATGACTGAAATGACTAGTAATTCTTCATTTCATGTTGTGTGGTTGATGACTGAAATGACTAGTAATTCTTCATTTCATGTTGTGTGGTTGATGACTGAAATGACTAGTAATTCTTCATTTCATGTTGTGTGGTTGATGACTGAAATGACTAGTCATCCTCAATTTCATGTTGTGTGGTTGATGATTAGAAGGACTAGTAATCCTTCATTTCTGTTTAACACCACACAACTCAGTGATAGTTAACACGCCTTGAGTCTTGTCTAGTAATTATCATTTTCACTTGTTCCTGCTTTTCATGTGGGTAACTGGTGACGGGTGCCTTTTGTTGTTTTGTGCGTCAGTTAAAAAATGAAACGATTTAAGAGAAGCTCTGTGCTTGTTTCCTCCTGTACCAGCATTGTGACAATCAGGCTGTAAATGAAGGACTTGTTGGCTGACATTGTTTGCTGTGTCCAGCCCTTTAAAAGGATGCATTGTTTAAGTTTGAATCACCCTATCACATCTTACCATTACATATCTGACTCAATTAGCAAGGATATTCTCAGGAGTTAAATATTGATATGGCTGCTAGGTTGTAGACTTAACTTATTCCCTCTTAAGGACACCAGCATTCCACCAAAAACACCCTTACTCACCATGAATGTAATTGTGAGGAGTGCCTCATTTCTATATGAAAGGTAAAATGATTTTGAACAGGATGAAATAAATTACTTGAAAGGGTGTGATATGGATATATATGCAGTGTATACATCAATATACACTGTATATTAATATAATATCTACACAAATCAATACGAAAATCACGCACACTTTGTAGATGTATGTATAATCTGGGTTCAGACAACAAAAAACAAGCTACAGCGAATACAGAATGTCATTAGATAAGCCTCTCAGTTAGACACATCATTGCTATTTACTAAGTCCAAGAAAAAAAGGAAACTGTGGGGTAGGGTAGGGTTGGGTTGGTCAATTTAAGAATGAACAAGATAAGGAAAACTGTTCGGTGATTCCTTCTAGACTGTTGGTATATATTGCTGATTCAGCAGTACAGTTGTTAGATACCCAGACAGTTGTATCAGTATGATAGCAATTAAGCAACAGTCTCAGTTCAACTTCCACATGTGTCCTACTCATTAATCAGCCACATGAGATAGTAGAAATCAATAGAGATTACACAGAGTTAGATACAGACATCGCATGTTCAGAAATAAAATGTTTACACATTCATATATTTACAGTGCCATGAGTAGTGTAATTACTTATTAGTACAGTAAACTAACTCCACACAGAGATACAATCTGGGGTATTTTGTTATATATTATTTTAAAACATACTTAAAATCAGTGTATGGTGAAATTGGTTTGCTTTCAAATAACATTGGTATGTGTATTCCCATGTGCCATGTATTCCCATGTCTTCATATTTAATGCTTTTTAAAACCAATGATAATAAAGAAACAACCTAGCCTATTACTACTCATCATGCATTTACTGTACATACATTACTAATTAAACACCTAAAATGTTAATATCCTGAGAGCCAATCAATTCAGAATTCAAGTATAATTCAGCTGTCATAAACACTTTCAGATTGGTAATCTAAATTGTGAATACTTTAAAATTGTGGGATAAAAGTAGCACAGATCTAGACCGCTAGACCGCTAGCTCGATCTGGGACCGATCCAGCACTGACTGGCTCCCCCTGCTGGCCATCGACTTCATAGGTCTAATAAGCTGCATCGGCCCACTCATCCCATTAGACAACCCTGGACTGTCTTCTCTCATCATTACACTCGCCTGCCCTGGTCTCTCAACTTCCCTTGTTTTTCCTGTTCGTTACATGGCTCATGAGAAGTGTTATTATTTTTTTATTAGTTCCTTGATGAGAGATTGGTAGAAAAAATATTTTCTACCTGGCTCCTACTTCAAATCCTGACACCAATTTAAAAGTTCTTGTTGGTCGTTTTATCAGTTTGCATGGATGTGTGGTCCCCTCATACTTACTTTAGACACTCACAGTAGCCTATTAATATCACTAAATATGTTCAGTATGTATTTATATATATTTGAAATGTTTGTATAAGAAACCACAGTAACCCATCCCCAACCCATTGCCACTAGAAATGTGTTATTTGATGATGGTACATGTATATGTATTTCACCCAGCTGGCTTCAGTCACAAATAAAATATCTTCAATACAAGTGTTATGTTTTGTGATCCACTTGCCTGTCGCCCTGTATTATATTTCGGTTAGCAGCTTTCGGTTGCTGCTTTTTGGTTTGTTTTTTGTTTTTTATTAAATATCTTTATGTTTACACATCAGCTCTGCAACTGTTTCTTACCTAAAAACCAACCATGACAGAATGTCTATAATTCTATAATTACAATTTAGTGAATTGGTACCTCATACTGTTATAAAAGGTACTTTCATATCTCGTTTTGTCTCTTTCAAAATGTCCTGTATGCACAAATCCTGTAAGATCTTGGTTATCATGAGATGCAATCTGCAGTCGTTCCATCTGTACTTGACAGATAATAATAGAATGTTAGATGAGTGAGAGACAGAATATGTGATTTTTTTATGGAAGAAGTGAAATAATATATTAGAGCCTCTTGTCAAGGTTAATGAGATAAATTTAAATTTTATTCCATTTATATTTGATGTAACCTCTCATCTATAGTGCAGTTTGAAATGGTACAGCGCCCACTGCTGAGGAAATGAAGACAGCTCACTGTGATGCAGCAATTAATCCTAAACGCTGCCCTCAGTTGTTACTCATGATGTGACTGGCCAAAATGTTCCCAAATAACCCCATCAGGACTTTCCTGTAAATCTTGAATATATTGCAGTAACTTCTACCGCAAGGAGAGCACTCATCTGAGCACATGCTTCCAAGTTTCTGTCAAAATAATGTGGGGGTTGCCTGATGCCTGAATTTTAATTTCAATAAGAGCATAGCAATAACCTGTAGCAGGCAATGGTAGTACACACGTCCTGGCCCATGGGGTATTTTACGGTTTAAAATTGTATACATTTTAATAATTTGTATTATTCATTTCACTTGATATTGTGGATTACAAATATTGTTGTGATAGCCTGGTTGTGTGTCTTTTCATTGGATGTTGGTTATAGTTGAGCATTGCAATTCACAGGGGGGAGCAGTTTTCTAAATTGGGTGTTTGATTGTTTCAATTGTAGTTTATTTTTAAGATTTTTGTTAAATAAATTATATCAGGGTGACTATGGAAAGAAATTGAAATATTTTGAAAATGTGTTTAACTGAACACTGTGACAAATAAACTCAAGGTTTTATCCCATAATGATACTATTTTAAATATGCTACATTATACAAAAATATTATTAATAAATAATAAGCTCTAGGGGAGAAACTATAGAAGAGAAACTAGAGAAGCCTTAAAGTCAGACTCCAAAAGGGTCCTTGGGAGGGTTTCATTTGTGATACACATTTTTTTGGATGGTTTCATTTATGATTCACATTTATTTGTTGGGTTTCATTTATGATACGCATTTATTGGAAAGTGGAGACATTTAATGAACACACAGGACCTCAAACTGTGTCAGAGGTTAATCACAAAAATGACTGGAAGCACACAGCCAAGATAATACTGGAGTGGCTTCAGGACAAGTCTGTGAACGTCCTTGAGTTGCCCAGCCAAAGCCCTGACTTCAACCCCATTAAACATCATCAAAGCTCTTCAATTATTGAATACTTCTAGGTCAAGAAAGAAAGTACATTCGTTGTTTCAGTATGAATTTAAAGGAATTGGCACAAATCTGTAAAATGAATTTGTTCACTTTGTCATTGAGGGGCATTGGGTTAAGATATACCCAACAAAATGGGAAGAAGGTCTTGGGGTCTGAATACATTTCAGAAAGCACTGCAAATGCATTCTATGGACAGACTAGAGTGGTGTATCTGCCAAATCAATATGTATATGCCTACTGTACTGTTGTTACATAAGCATGGGCATTACTGTATTTCATTAAAGTATACTGTCTTATTGATCTTGCTCAAGAAAGACACAGCGATATTCTTCACTGGTAGGATGAAAGTAACCTTCAAGAAAGATCCCATGGTGTTTTCACATCAAGAAGAAACGCTCTACATGAAAGACATTTTGATTAGTATAGAGGGAAGCATAAACACTGAGGTTTATTTTGTTGGCCTGCGTCCTAGCCTCGTTTTTTTTCAAAATGCCGGTAATGAGTACATTGTGTCATTTTCCTTTTCAGGTAGGTTGGTCATAAAGAGCTGTAGCCAGCTATTTTACGTTATTTAAAGTAATAATTCGAGCAGATACAACACCTGATACTACACTGTTTTCTATACTATAACGGTTGGTACACCACACAAAGGGACTTTTCCGCAGTCGTGTCGTTTTTTCCCCCAGGGAGAATACAGAGAAAAAAATCGTTAAAATTCAATAGGCACACATGTTTATTAGTTAAAGTTGCCTACTGCACCAGTTACATAAATCCTTGAGTCGGTTGCTCCCTGGTCTCTAAGGATTGGGGTATGCCGTTGTTCACCAGTAGATGGCGACTCAGGCACTCAGAGACAATTGAGAGGCTGCTGCAGAACTCATCTGATATTTTTGCTACCTATCCGCATCCATTCAGGAGTGCATCCCATAGAGAATTTCCCTCCATTCACAATACATGGTTTCCACACAGCCAACACGAGGGCAAAAAACTTGCACCTGTAAAGATGGCATCTGCCACAACCATGTCATATAAACATAACAACAACTCGTATAATGATGTATCAGATGTCCCTATACACATTCCAGATCTCTTTTATTCATTCCGATATATGCAAGGCTTCACTCTATGCATAACAACAATCGAGTGAACAGGGTCATTTATATTCTAGTGTACTATCTCCGTCTCTCTCTGCAGAAGGCGTGAGCTGCATGGTAACAGTACAGAGGAGGTAGGTGGGTAGTGCTCTGCATCCAGTAGCGGAGAAACGAGTGCTGTGCCTGTATTTCAGCCTGTTCTCACAGACCAGATGTACCATAATGTACGTGCTACTGGGGCACTGAAATTAGTAATGTTATGTAAGGTTTGGTCCTATGGGAAGCTCAAATGAGTATTGTAAGGAACATATACGGTAGGGCCAATATGGGCATTGGTGATTGATATTAGACATACTGTAGCTAAAGTTGCAATAGCTAGTCATTTTACATTTCATTTCATGCTGTTACCGGACCATAACTTAACATTCAAAATGATAAATACCCTTATTATTTTTCATTCCGGGCATTTTGATGCTTTATTTGACGGGGAAGTTTGAATAGACTGAGATTTCTGCTGAAAGAGCAGGGGGCTGGTCTGAAATCCTGCAGCATATATGTGTACCACAGGCAGCGGTTCAGACTACTGGACCAACCGAGGCCACATGCTTTAATATTGTATGAATTCTATCAAGACATTGTATAATTCTATCTATGCAGAAATGACTGAGTGTTTTTACTGCCTCTGTCTGCCATCGATCATTGGAGAAGAGTTGTGTTTTTGATTTCCATAGAAAGGGAAGATGCAGCGTTTTTTATTTGACAACAGAAGCCAGTGAAGTTCTGTAGACCAGTACAAAATCTGCATTTTAGGATATGCTAGATATTGCCCTACACGTTGCTCCTAAAAATGTCTAATCGCACGCAGTGAACCACAATTGCTCATACTAATTCTGTGTCCCAGATGTACTTATACAGTGTTCGCCCTTGAGTCTAGGTAGCCATACAGGATATAATACAAATACTTATTGTTTTATGGCGATATAGAACGTGGAGAATAAATTACTTAAATGCTTGTCAATGAAAGCTATATGCTCTAATAATACCTTATATCTCTAATATGTGTTGTTATTAAAGCATGCAGAACGTCTCTCACGCTACTGTAAAAGTTACTCTGAAGTGGCTGAATCAGGGCTCCCAGCCAGTGAACAGAATTTATTTCTATAATAAAAGCCATTAGTCATAGAGGTAAAAGCACAGCCCTGCTTCATTTAAAGAACATAAAAGATAATGATATAAGACCGCAATCTTGCAAATTCTTCTTGCAACAGGGAAAACAATTTTCCGGGAAAGTTCGCTCTGACAGAATGACGGATATACTTTTTCTCAGATTTTAATCAAGGGCCTAAAATGAGTGGTATGACCAATGATGAAAACATTCTCCGCCTCCCTCTCCCAGGTAGAGCTGCAGAGGATCAAGCAGACAGATGGTTCACAGCCTCCTATTAGAGCAATTCGTTTCACTCCGTTTCTGAGCAGATTGAGGAGTTAATTAATACTCTTTAGACCCATCACCTGCAGGCAGTCTCTTCAATCAGTCTGAGGTAAAAAGAGAAAGTATAATTGAAGATAAGACCGAGGATGAATTGCCTGGGTTCCACAAACGTTTCTTTTAGACACCATCTGTTCCTAACAGCTATCCACAACGTAGTTTCATATCTGGACAACCCTGGACTGACGACTGTTTTTGATGAAATGCCCAGTGAAATTTAGCCGTGTTTTCAACATTGACCCAGAAGCAGACAATATACAATCACGAATACAGAAACTTAAGGCAGGCAAAGACAAGAAGACTGCATGACAGAACTACAATAAACATGCAACATCACAGTTTGACGTTTCAGCAAATGTGATATCTAAATATAAATAACATGACTTGACAATTGACCTCATTGCGACAGTAAAACCATAATATCAGTTTTTGGTGTAAATGCTCAGTATTTTCCATGAAACTTAACAACAATTACAGGCAAGTATCAGCTCAGAGGACATGGGGACCATTCGGACTTCAGTAAAATACTGTGGCCCCGAACTCTGTGTCGGGATGTAATGAGAAATACAAGATGCGAACTGTTTGAAATACGCGAATACGGCGTTCCAGTCCCTCAACCATTTGACCCGTCACCGACCCCTTGAGAGGTTTTGATCAGATGGGGCTATATTATTCACTGCTCTAGCCTGTTTTACAGGTTTACCTTATACTTTAACCCGGGGTTCAAGATCCATCTATCGACTGCTGTCAGGGATGTGCCTTTGTTTTCCTTAAAACCATTATCATTACTAATGCAGGAGGTCAGTGAGCCCAGGGGTCGTGCCCCTTCCATGACCCTTTAGTCAGTCAGTCTGGTCTTAATTCACGCCTCTCTGCTTTCCTTTAACCTAGCTGCCCAGGGCTCTCGCAAACATGTTACTGCATCTCTACCTTTTTACAGAAAATGGACACGCTCTATCAAACTGCACTCAACCCATATGCACAAATTTTCTTGCAACCCTTTCTCTCTCCATCTCTCTATCTCGCCGGTTGTGTCGCAAAGCTGTTTGTACTGAGGTCTAAGCAGTCTGGAACAGAGCTCCAGAGCTATGCCGATCTCTGATGTGACTTTTCTGTTGGGAGCGCCTGGGATTTCCACATGAGAGGCATTTCCATCAATATTAATGGCCTTTCCCTCTCCAGCAACTCAACATAGGCTCATCAGGCTCCCGTGGGTTTAATTGATAATGATCTAGCGAGCCCATCCATAAAACACGAAGGTCTGCGAAAGATGCATACAACCAGGATATTGTGGCCTCAGTGTTCACACTGGTGAAGGCGGTTTAACCCTTTCATAGGTGGGCTGGAAAAGAAGGACAGCATACGCGCGACTTGACAAAAAGAATAGTTTTATTCGGTGCATTTTCTTTAGCACAACAGATAACAAACTGGCAGAAGGTACTGGATTAAAAGTGGCATCTGTGCTACGGCTCATTCACATGGAGCAGGGAGCAGACTGGAAGAACACAGTCCAGAACCGGTCGATGACGAGCACAGTGAGCCCAGAACGTACACAAGTGCTGCATGCGGCTGCGTCCAGAAGGTCCGCAGACTCCCATGCAATAACATTGTCAATTCAAAGAAGAAATCCAACAAAAAAACGATAAAGGTCAGCATCTGTTTGGCCCTGAGGGAAGGACAAAACAACGCTTGCTAATACATACAATCGTTTCATCTGGAAGAGCGGTCGATTTCAACGGCAGTCCCGTTTTCATGGTGAAATTTGAAAAAAAGGATTATGCAATTATTGTAGACACACACACGCAGACAAAAAAAACACACACACACACACACACACACACACACACACACACACACACCAGCAAGCACTGACACCTACATGCAAGCAAGCACTGAACACACATACACGCAAGCAAACGACTGACCATATCTAAATACAAAGTGAAATTAACTTCATGGTTGATGTCATCTGGAATGTAAAAACACCCTACTAATGGCACAGCGTTGTAAAACTTTTGATATAAAGAAGCCTATACAAACAACAAGCTCTCACCAAGCCAGAGGTCTCTAATATGGAAACAAATTTAATACATAAACATGGGAACTGAGTCTTTAAATAGTACAGAGAAATAAATAGGGTCAATATGTCACAGCTAGAGACTGTGTTTATGTATGACACAACGCTGAATGCTCGGTTAAAGTCTTTAGCCATAGAATCTTAGTCCACATACCAGACTGTGCCTTACAGCTTTTATAAAATGGATACAAACAAAAAATAAAAGGTCATCCATGACTTTTAAGCAAATAAAAATTTTGGTCTGGAAACACCCTGTTTAAATTTCACTATAAACCACACATTGGCTGTGTCCAAATAAAAACCTGTAGCTTACTCATAACCTGTGTGCGTTCCAAAGAAAATTGACTACGCTATCATAACCCTTTTGATTCTCCATCTAGTATAAAATCACAACGTGAAGAGAGAATTGCATGTGTTTGGCAACCGCTGATTACCAGATAAGTGAACTTGTTTTGCTAAAACCAATTAACAGAGTGAACATATGATTAGTCAGTCTCCATATGTAGATATCTCTCGCTTACTGCTTAAACGTTTACAAAATGGTATGTTCTAAATGCTATGTAGAACGCATAGTCCACAGTGAGTGGTTTTAGTAAGTAGCCTAGTAGACAAGACAGATTTTGGACACAGCATATTTGTGGTAGCAAGGACTAAGTTGTATTATGTAATTATTTATTGGATGTTGAGTAAAACTAGAGAAACACGTTTGACTCTTTGGTACAGAGGAACAAATGAACGCAACCGTATCGCTGTTGGTTGATCATCAGACAGGCAAAATGCTTGCGTAAATGTTCACATTAAAAGAAAAAAGGCTTCTAGAGGGGACATTGAAGCAACAGATCGCGTACCACATAAATACTGGCCAGAAACTTCCCCAGTCAAGACCCCCTGGGAGATTTCCAAGGGTAATACGCTACATATGCTAAAGAATAATCAATGAAACAACATAAACTCCAGACCACCACAATGGCTTAGGCTTTGTGTATCGAAGTTCAGAGCAAAGTTGACGGGCAGAAGCTCATGGTGTGATTTAACTGATGTCATAGTCTGTCACAGTGGTTTCAGCAAACACTAAGCTAAGCTAATTTCCTTGCTCCCCGTCTGCTCTGTTCGATACGGTGCAGTTGTGTCTGCTTACTGTGAGACTGCCGGAGTCGCCCTTGCCTACAGGCTGACCCCAACAGCTATGTGGAGTGCTCATTCTGGCTCAGTGTTTTCCCTCCTCCATTCAGCAGGGCCGATGCACTGCGGCTCTTAGTGGGAGTCCCACTGCCCGAGCGGGAGAACTCTGTCAGATCATGGAGAGAGGGTTCCCTGTACATGGCAACTGGAAAGCAAAAGAGCAGAAAGTACATTAGGATTTGGTGAAGACAAATAAGACTCTATAAGTCAATGTATTTCATATGTCAAATGCCCCAAATAACATCAGCGTCATTATCAACAGTGAAACTCTTGCAACATGGCACGCGACACGTACACAGCAATCATTTAAGAAGATATAAAGCGAGAATTAATCTAAAAAATTTCGAGGCCGAGATGCGACAGGCTAGGCATCACTGCTATTCCTCCCTTTAAAGTCTGTGATGTGTCACAGTCCACACCACATGCGTTAGGGCTCAGAACTGTGGTAGTTAGTTGTAGACTCTTACAGGCTTTTCCCTGTAATCTCTCTTTGCATTTTTTGATGGCATATCTGGAAAACTTTAAAGCTTCCAGGTACCCAGAACTATAGGCAGAGGACTGTGTTCTGAGCTCAGCACGAACATTACCATAACCCAGGGCTTTTAGTCGAGAATGGTAATAATATTGACCCCCGAGACGGCCTCATCGATGCACTTAGAGAAATATGCTGAGAAATAGTCTCATGCGTGCGTTTTATCTGCCTAAGAGGAATGTAGACTGCTGTGATTAAAGAAGAGATGAATTCCAGAGGAAGGTAGAAGCTCCAAGTCTGGCGAGCAGTGCGTTAAAAGTCCTGCAACATCCGAACCCCGACAAGAGTTAACCATAATGAGAGACCCGTTCGCCTCTACGTTCACCCGACTCCAAAGCTCTGTCCCGCTGGCTGGTCTTCACGACATCTTGCCGAAACATAATCTGTGCGTTTGTGCATTTTATTGTCCAGGGATTGAATATTTTAAAGTAAAATGGCCGATGAAGGCGGACTGCATTATCTTGTCCGAGGTCTACATAGGATACAGGCACGTTTATATCTCTCCTACTCCTTTCTCCTCCTTTCTCCTCCTTTCTCCTCCTTTCTCCTCCTTTCTCCTCCATCGTATTAGTAAACACATAAGCGGCAGGAGAGAGGAGTTACAGCACGTGCACCTGTGATTTGAGAAAGTATTTCAGCATTGACGAATTTCCAAAAGTGGTAGTCGATCACACTGTATGAGCGACAGTGCAGCATGTACAAAAATAAAAACAATATAAACAGGAATGAAGAACAAATGACGTTACGAATGAAGTGCCATTATCAGTGCGATCTTTCTCTACTGCAACCGGGTACACGCTCTTTAATTATCAGAAGTAATGCCCTCAGAAACTCTTCTGTATTGTTCAACACAACAACATTCTCATGCCTACCTGTTTCTTACAAGTCCTTTACTCCATAAGTTCCTCTTTAAAATGTTAGTAAATCTATCAATAGTGTTAATTAAACAATGACAATAACATAACATGTGTATATCTTATGTAATATAAAAAAGAGCAATAACTTGAGAGTCCTACTGACCTTTTAGTGGCTTGGGGATGAAATGGGCCGCGGGTTTGTTCTTCTTCACATGGTTGCCCTTCATGATCACGCCCTCTTTATTAAGGCCAAGGTACCAGGCCCGGCCGGACTGCTGCTGTCTGTAGATCATGGAGGAGTACGTCACGTAGTAGTTCTCAAACACCGACTCCTTGAACTTACACTCCGGAGTAAAGTGTTCCTAAAGAGGGAGACAGAGAGGAGAGAAAGACAGCAGTGTGAATGTTTGTATATGCATTTTGTTTGTGAAGAAGCACAGTCAGAAAGAGACACGAAGTGAAAAAGAGAAAAAAACACCACCTACTATAAGCTATTTTATTCTCACTTAGGCAATCCATTAATTTACTAAAGGGAGTGAATGAGGACAACTCTCTGGAATGAAACACACTTAGAATACATATGTCCACTGCAGCATTTAGGCCTGAGCTAAAGGCCCTACATTCGAATGAATCATGTTCAATCTTAGGGTGTGTCACTGCCAGTTGGGACTGCGAGACGCCAATCGGCAGCACAGGCAGACAGGGGAGTTCTTGTTTCATCGTGCTCTGGTGACTCCTTGTGACAGATTGCCTTCCTACAATCTGACTTGAGGTCATAAATATATACAATGGTTTTATAGACTGACACCCTCGCTGTGCAAGCAGCGGGTAAGAAGTAGACTGGCCCTGGATCTACAAATTACCTGAGCTGTGTTGGGATTAGCGAAGCACCGGGCATAGGTTAGTTTATCAGTGGGCTATTTAAGGTCGCCAACTGGTTAGGTTCGCGGTTGTCGGTTATAGTTCCCGTTAGGTCCTATGTTTTGGTGATTGTCGTTTGTGTAAATATATATATATCTACGGCTGTTAACTGTAATACTTAGCAAGTCGCTTGTACGCGCAACTTTATTTTCATTTACTGTGTTGATATGTTTTCCGTTGGAGTTTGTGTTTGTTTTGGTTACCATTAAACAAACGATGAAGCTCTGCATGTGGCTTTATATAACCTTACACAGTAAAAGATATCTGACGGAATAACCAATCTTAACAAATAGCTTGACGGTGGGAGGTTTCCCCTGCGAGTATTGCTACAGCTTCGGGGAGAATTTCGAGCCGCAGATCAGTGGGAGCAGCGCTATTGGGGTCCCGACTCCCTGTCACCGGCCTCCCTAGAAGTCCCCCTGCTATGGGATCCCACCCTATGCCGATTAATCCCAGCTACAACATTCGACGGCTGGGGCGAGCAAATGAGGCTACCAGGGCCGGTAAAATATTTTGGGGGGGCTAACGGAGTGTTTATGGAGGACTGTGGGGAAAACACCCACGGCCCTGGTGCTGCAACAACTGCCACCCACTGCGCCGGGGCTGCAGCCAGCGTGAGACAAAACCCTGGAGCAACAACCACAACTCCAGCTCCAGCCATTCTACGACCTTTTCCAGCAACTAACCAGAACCCAAAGGCCCCCTAAAGGTTTGGAGCACCAGTCTCCAGAGGTGGTAAAGGATTTGGCTGGAGCTGCCAGAGACAGTCCCCCGCCTACAGCGTGCAAGAGCTGGTCCCTGCCTACAGCGTGCCAGAGCCGGGTTCCTGACTACAGCGTGCCAGAGCCAGCCTGGGTCTGGCACGCTGGGGTCTGGGATCCCGACATTTGCAGGGGAGTACTGTCATGAATGGGTGAGCTGTGTTATCACAGGGTGTATAGGTGTATTTTAGTTTGTGGGCACTGTGAGTTAAAACTATTCTGCAAGAAATGTTAACTGTGGTGCGCCAAACATACTTTGCTACTAGTGCTACCGATACCCAATGTTAATTCAGAGCCAATCCCAAGCACATAACACATCAAATCAGAAGTCCCCCAACAGTGACCATTGTCAGAATTGAGTTGTGACAACCTGTGTTGACTGATGAGCTGAAGTGAACTTGCTTTACACACTTGGTGAACAAGCCTATGATGGGAAACTCTAGTTATTGGAGCCACCATGAACCATCCATCACTCGTACAGCTAGCTTAGATTGGGAGAAGGAGCTGATTACTTTCAAACGCCACCGTCTGAAAACACTGACTCATTTGTTTGCTGAGATCAATATTTTCAATGGCAAAGATCGATACAACACATTTGGCAAGACAGATTCTGAGACACCAATGTTAAAGGTGACAACACACAAACACACAATCAATTACATGCATGCTCTCTCTCTCACACACACACACACACACACACACACCTCTACTGGCTAGGCTTTAGGCAACTAAAAACAAACATAATTTATGTAAATACTGTGTTGGAAATTCAGTCCATGGTGTACATGTCTATCCAGATACCAAAATACTGCTGAAACAATAACAACTTGAGAAACAAGCGTTTCCATGGCAACCAGAATAGAAACTGACCCTCTGATAAAGATCACAAAGCAGTCATTTTGTTATGGAAGCCCATAAGGGACTAGATTGACATGATAATGCAATTTCACAAATGAATTATTATTTTCAAATTATGTCAGTGTTATTTGAGACAATATTTAAATGAAAATGTAATAAACCAAATTGCATCCGCATTTTCACATGGTCATATGGGGTTCTATCGCCATCACAGAACAAGGAAGTTATGTCCTAACTGAATACCTGCTTCTATGAGAGGTCTGAAAAATTGCATTTTCATGACCGAATTTTGTCCCTAAAAGAGCGTGGTGACTTAAAAATAAAAATGCATTTGGACTGGGGGCCATGCTTAGCTTATTGCATTTGAATATTGTACACTGTAAAGCAGGGGAAGTCTTGGAAAATTTAATTTAAAACCCTTATTTTATTTAGATTTTTGTTTTTTCATAGAACACCCCTATGACCACGCATACATGCAAATGCAATTTGTATTAATGCATTTTCATTCGAATATTGTCTCAAATAAAACGTATATATATTAAACATAACAATGCATTTGTGAAATTGCCTTATCATTTGAATATAATCCCTTAAGGGCTTCCACAATCTTTCACAAATTACTCTTTAATATAGTTAACATAGCAGTTAAGGTGACCTTCAACATAATCAATGAGGTCTGTCAAACTGGTAATTACTTTACTGCTATATACTACCTGACACATGGATGCCCTAACTATGGAGTGTGACAGAGACCTAGAAGTGTGGCGGTATACAAAGGAGACTCACAGAGGTGTACAGGAAGCCTTCGTTGTTCATGGCCAGGTACAGCTTGGTCTGAACCCCCTGCATGGCCACCACCCGGAGACCAACAGGAATGAGGTTGAACACAGCTGTGACATGGAATACAGAGGAGAAAGCTTTATGAAACAGGATGTAATTATGGAAAAGAGCCATCCCATGTGGCCGAGTTGTTTGAACGCGGCCCTCCCAATGCTACGGTTGAGGGTTTGCTTCCCAAGGATGACCGGTGAGGAGAAGTGAACATATGCAGTGCAAGTTGCACTCGACCACTAAATTAAAATGTTCAGGGTATGGAAGCACAGCAAACCCCAAAAAATACATTCTCCATGACTGCTACATGACCATCCTGTGAAACATGAAAACATTAGAATTATGACAAAGAAGTAAAAAAACGTACCAGTAGAAAATGTTATATCTATCCTTTACCAAACAATTGTCATTAATTAACCAATGAAGTCGCAGCAGTATTGTTTTAATTAGTATATATTGCTACACATCGTGGCCTACCGTAGCTGCTGTCCTCGTCCTTGGTTCCATCGATGGTTCCATCTGCCTGCATCTGAAGGCAGAAGCCAGTGCGGCTAAACAGTCTGGTCACAATCCCCTTGAGCTGAGGCTCTGAGGAGATGGCATGATGGAAGAGAGGATTGGCGAGGGGGTACAGGGGCAGAGGACAGATTGTAGATGTTAAGTTAAGAGTATGCTGTTTTGCGACTGCTTCACAGCAGGCTGGAGAAAACCTGGGTCGCCCTCAAGTATCCCATAAACATCACAATACTGCACAAACAGTGCATTTGGGTACCTCAGATAGTGCTGGCTGTGCAATGGGAAATCCATTTTTGAAATTAATAGTTGATGCTGTATAGATAATTTAGGTCTAAAGTGTATTTTGAATAGATGATAATGTCTGAAATAAGATGATAAGGTCATGCACAACATAAGCATGCATGGCACCCTGAGGTGTAGTGCACCGATAATGATTGTGTATGCACCGATAATGATTGGGTATGCACCGATAATGATTGTGTATGCACCGATAATGATTGGGTATGCACCGATAATGATTGGGTATGCACCGATAATGATTGGGTATGCACCGATAATGATTGTGTATGCACCGATAATGATTGTGTATGCACCGATAATGATTGTGTATGCACCGATAATGATTGTGTATGCACTGATAATGATTGGGTATGCACCGATAATGATTGGGTATGCACCGATAATGATTGGGCATGCAACGATATTGATTGGGTATGCACGGATAATGATTGGGTATGCACGGATAATGATTGGGTATGCACGGATAATGATTGGGTATGCACCGATAATGATTGGGTATGCACCGATAATGATTGGGCATGCACGGATAATGATTGGGTATGCACGGATAATGATTGGGTATGCACCGATAATGATTTGGTATGCACCGATAATGATTGGGTATGCACCGATAATGATTGGGAATGCACCGATAATGATTGGGCATGCACGGATAATGATTGGGTATGCACCGATAATGATTGGGTATGCACCGATAATGATTAGGTATGCACCGATAATGATTTGGTATGCACCGATAATGATTGGGTATGCACCGATAATGATTGGGTATGCACCGATAATGATTGGGTATGCACCGATAATGATTGGGTATGCACCGATAATGATTGGGTATGCACCGATAATGATTGGGTATGCACCGATAATGATTGGGTATGCACCGATAATGATTGGGTATGCACCGATAATGATTGGGTATGCACCGATAATGATTGGGTATGCACCGATAATGATTGGGTATGCACCGATAATGATTGGGTATGCACCGATAATGATTGGGTATGCACCGATAATGATTGGGTATGCACCGATAATGATTGGGTATGCACTGATAATGATTGGGTATGCACCGATAATGATTGGGTATGCACCGATAATGATTGGGTATGCACTAATAATGATTGGGTATGCACCGATAATGATTGGGTATGCACCGATAATGATTGGGTATGCACCGATAATGATTGGGTATGCACCGATAATGATTGGGTATGCACCGATAATGATTGGGTATGCACCGATAATGATTGGGTATGCACTGATAATGATTGGGTATGCACTGATAATGATTGGGTATGCACTAATAATGATTGGGTATGCACCGATAATGATTGGGTATGCACCGATAATGATTGGGTATGCACCGATAATGATTGGGTATGCACCGATAATGATTGGGTATGCACTGCACTGTGTCTTATGCAGGAAAGTATGGTGGAGTACGGATGAAAGAGACCAGGGACTGCAGGATCTGACAGTTGATGGAATAATAAACAATCAAAAAGTCAAATAATGTATTTTGTAAGTTATTGCCTACCATCACAATTATGACAGAGGTGTCATTACTCCAATGTCTGTCTATTTAAATTGGGTGTGGAGGTGTTCGTAGTAATGATGATGATGGTGGTGATGATACTGATGATGACAGTTTTCTGTTTCGAGTTGAAAGATCACCCTGCAGAGCGCACCTGGTCGCCGTATTCGTTTCCGTTTCTTAGAGCCAAAGAGCTTGACGCGTGAGAACAAGTTCAGCTTGCTCGGTTTCTCACAGGGTCCCCTGTCTCCCGCTTTGCAATTATTCGGGCTGCTTGCGCAGCGGCACGCATTCGCCTTTTCTCGCTCCCTCGCCTGCCGCTTCTGCCGAATGAGGGAGCTGGCGATTGCTGCGGCCATAGCCAGTTTGGAGGCTTGGTGATGACAAAAGTCCCAGAAGAAAATGTTATATCCGCCCTTCACCAACTAAGTACAATTTTCCAATGATGCCGCAGCAATATTGTTTTTAAGTACACCAAATAATCCATGATTGCCTCCAAGCGGGTGTCTTAAGTCATCATTGGAGACCCATGCATTGCCACATCTGGAGAAGAAGCTTCAGGATATTCCGATCAGGCAACCCGCACGCGTCTTCAGATGAAACAAACAGTGCTTACAATTCATACATTCACTATGTTGTTGATCACTGCAGCTTCTGCGTGCACACTTGCTCCGATGCCTCCGCTCTCCGGGCTAAAAATGCAGTCCTGGAAATGTTTTTCACTCTGGCACAACTCGTGGTACAGCTGTGTGGGTGCCATTTGTGCTGCAGGCAAAAGTAAACCTCTCCTCCACTCGGTTGGAGCCAAAGCCACATATATGGGTTACAGTAACGAGCACCTGTTAGCACCACGTGGGATCCCAAACATATATGTAATGATATGACGAGACGGAGGTCGAGAGAGAGAGAGATGGGGAGAGGGAGGGGGTTGCCTTGTTTTGCTGCAGAGGTTCCCCTATATTCCTATTAGCCCCACCAACTCTACCACATGAATTGCGGCATACAACTGTATAGATTTAGGAGCATAGTCCAAACGCATTATGAGAAATTGCGGGATCTGTTTGTAGTCATCTGTAATATGTTTAAGATCCACATCTGACAGGATAGGCGAGTCGATAAACTATTTCAGAGTGAAAGCCGCATCTTATAGTCTAGATCCAGGAGATAGACTAACTGCATGTACGATTGATGTCACACTATTTCTTCATCCCAAAAATAACCAAGACCAAACGAGTGGGAACAGCAAAGTCTAACTTGAATGCGGCAGATCGAGCCACTCAGACAGGGGTGTGGTCATGTGAGGGGAATCTGATATAGACTTTCTGAAGGCTTGAATTGTTCTTTCTGGGGAAAAAGCTAAAATCACACGCTTGAGAAATATCGTCAGATTTAAGAGGCACTGTTATGGCGCGGGTGTAACACCTGTCTTACTCGTTGGCATTCATTAGATTTATTGACGTTTCCTTAGGTCGTCAAATGCTGGCGCCATATACATTATAGGTCCTTCCATATACATTATAGGTCCTTCCATATACATTATAGGTCCTTCCATATACATTATAGGTCCTTCCATATACACTATAGGTCCTTCTATATACATTATAGGTCCTTCCATATACATTATAGGTCCTTCCATATACATTATAGGTCCTTCCATATACACTATAGGTCCTTCCATATACACTATAGGTCCTTCCATATACATTATAGGTCCTTCCATATACATTATAGGTCCTTCCATATACATTATAGGTCCTTCCATATACATTATAGGTCCTTCCATATACATTATAGGTCCTTCCATATACACTATAGGTCCTTCCATATACACTATAGGTCCTTCCATATACATTATAGGTCCTTCCATATACATTATAGGTCCTTCCATATACATTATAGGTCCTTCCATATACATTATAGGTCCTTCCATATACCTTAAGGACCTATAATGTATATGGAAGGACATATACATTACATATACAATTTCATATACATTACATATACAATTTCACATGATTGATATTGAATATGAATTATTGTGAAATAGTACAGTAGTACAATATTTATTATCTACCTTATAATGTAATTTGAAATGTTTAATGGTTTACTTGAAATAACTGGCCTACTGTGTATCCCTGATTGTTCTCGGTGTTCATCTAGGTTAAACACTACCGTTTTTATTAGCTGTTTACTTTCCTCTGATGTTCAGTTGACCTGTCTCATAGGCCCTTTGCGAAATATATTGGACATAGTCAACTGCGCCCTCTGCAGGTCATACAGAATCATTCACACTTCAAGTGACCTATTCTTGCCTTCTTCGTCAACAGAGAAATCACCAGACCTACGACACAACAGGTAAATTGTGTATAGATGCACGCGATTAATTAAATGTGATCCTGGCACCTTGGACAGAGAACATTACTTACTAATATTATATAAGTATATGACGTATACTTATAACTGACAATTGGATATTAACAGCACAGTGAATGAACATTTTCAACGTACAACAACCTAATGTTCAGGGACATTTACATCAAACTACACAATGTTCAGGGACATTTACCTACAACCACACAATGTTCAGGGACCTTTACATCAAACTACACAATGTTCAGGGACATTTACCTACAACCACACAATGTTCAGGAAGACAGAGACATTAACCTACAACCACACAATGTTCAGGAACTTTACCCTACAACCACACAATGTTCAGGAACTTTAACCTACAACCACACCATGGTCATGGACACAACTGTATGATAATCAAGGGGACAACATTCCCACTATCAATCTATGAGGGGACAATTAGCCTACTTTATCCCAAACTTCCTGAATCATTAGTCAATTTCATTTCATTAGGCTAATGAGCCTGATTTATATATTATTGAGTTTAACTGTTTAATTCCTGACACTTTTTATCTATATTTTCCAATGAAAAACACAGTTTTCCTGTATTTTATTTATGCACAAAAAGTCTCCATTTAAATAATAAAAAAAATATATTTGAGGAAAGACCTACCAGATGTTGTTCTCCGGAGTGGAAAAGTCATGCTTCTAGGAATCAAGGAGCCGTCCTATGCTAGAGTTTTAACACTTCCTTGATGCGCACAGCAGAAAGAAAGAGGGCTTTCCGGAGTTAAAACCAAGAATTCTCAGAGGTATTTCCTCCATTAAACCCATGCACGTGGTTGTGATAGGAGATCGTTTATAGAACATTAGTGGAAGGCCATTATAACTATAGAAATGCTCATTAATGATTTATACCGAGGCAACGACATCGCTGATCCGGCAGAACCCTGCATTAGTGGCCCAGTGCAGCCATACTCTGATGTGCGGGAAGAGAAATCCATTAAAGAAATCACATGGCCTGTAATGGTTTAGAAGACCATCCAATGTTCTAGCAAATGTTTATTTCACTCACCCTGGCATTAGAAATACCGTGAAGGGTCAATGTTGTAGACTGTAATATGGATACCCAAATAGGTGAATTGTTCTAAACAAACACAACAATCAACTAGCTATCCATTAAATTGACTCAAACTCCCACTGAAACAGTAGAGTAATGAAAAGGTAGTTTCGCCATTCTTAGATTTGTCTATCAACTATTAGAATCCAGAACTAATGGGGAATGGTACAGTATTAAGGCATCTTGACATGGTCTTCATTAGTGTTTTTACATGCCAGAATAATCTGTTCAAACATGAAGATAGTTGTCATCCTGGTGCCTAGTTGTGCATTAGAGAAATTATTAAACTACAACGAGCTTTTCAATAATTAAACGAGTCAGTCACATCAAGCGCTGGGAGAAGGATTTATAATAAACAGAACCATATGCTATGATGAAGTCATTGATGACCCTATCTGTCACTTATGTAAACGACCACTTTCACAAGCATCTAAATGTTTAGTCACTGGAAAAAGCTTCAACGTTGACACCGTTGCCAGGCTCCAGAAATTAGCATCTCTGAATGATGGGTTTACTTCTCAGGGCTGGGGCGTTCTCTTTCAATCCAATCCAACAGTCTTCATATTGTTATGGCAGTGTAGGCTAGGAACACCAGCAAGCTAGCTGTTATATGCAGTATTTTGAACAGAATGATAACTTTTGTTCAGTTTCAAACTTTAACTCCCCACTAGGTGGCGCCAAATGACAGGGAAATAGGAAACAGGGCAGTGTCTCTAAGGCAGTGTATATAATTCCTTCATAGGACCATTCAAACATGTTGAACAAGGTAGAAGAGAGACACTGTTTCAATGGGTTGGGCTTGTCCATAGCTTGAGTGTGCGGGTAGGTGGAAGTAGAATCACACTGGTTCTGGACGTTGACAGTTTACTGTATCTAGCTGGAGACATTATCCTCACCACCACCATCATCAATACAATACATTTTATGGGTTACAAATAGCTTAGCTGGTAGAGTACAGAAATTCAGGTCTGTGGGTTGGATTCACGTGTTGGATGATGTTGATTACAATGAGAGACAAAGGATAAATACTGACCCCTGTGTATAATACTAAACTGCTTTTAACAGCCCATTAAATGATATGGCACCAGCACACTGTCCCATGCATCTAGGAGTTTTAAAACGGATTAATGTACGCTGCATATACAGTAGTAAGGGTGCGGACAAGCAGGCTTGGAATAAAGGGGTTCTACTCTCATGAAAGACACTAAGAAATTCTAACAAATGACATCAACATGCCATCAAAGGCACAACTGAATTCAAGCAAAACCAAACCGAAGAAACGAAAAAGCCAAACCGGGTGCAAGCTTAACATTGTCATGGACAAACCTTCTGGAGAGATTTCTCTTTGCATTCTGATGGCTTGCTTCAATCGACAGCAGAAGATTTTGTAACACGTATTACAGCGGGGGGACTCATAAATCACCACATCCACAGACTGGCTAGAATCCTGCCGTAACATGACATAATCCAGGATATATTATCATTAGTAGCAGTTAGATGGTGCCCTAACCCAATGTTCCTTATCTATTGACAGATAATAGTTCTCCAATGTGTAATGCAATGGTAATGCAATGCTCATATGGTGTATCTGGCAAAATATAGCCAGTAGTCAGATGAGTGAGTGCATGCCAAGACATTTGTCCATGGGCTCCACTCATGTTAAAATCCACCAGCAGGGCCTGTGGCGAGAGAGATTGAAAAGAGGGGGGTTTTCACATCAATGCTGTTGGGAATTGGGTGGACTGGTGTCTGTAATGGAGTGGATAGGCCTCAGAAATAGCCTTTTTAAGGCCTAGTTTTGTTTTATCTTCAAAATAATTGGCAGAAATTACTGACATGAAAACATCAAAATAAAAAATAAACATAGGGAGTAATTAAACATGGCAAGTTACATTATGGCCAACTTCCTAACACTTTAATGCTGATGAATGGTTAGGGCAGTTGTGTTTATATGACTAATAAGAAATGCGAGACAACAGTCCTGCAGTCCCAAAACCCACTGTGGTCATGTGCATAGACTTCTACCTGACAACTAGCAATCTGGAATCAAGCGGTCCAATAAGGAAGTTAAGGTGAAAAATTGTCAAAGATCAACACCTGTACTTTACACTAAGTGAAACCCAATTAAAAGTTCCACCATCTTAACTTAAATCCTCATGTTTATCAAGCGTTCAATTGCTTTATCTACACTTTGACCTCCTCAATTCACATGATTTAATAAACTTTAATTAGCTTGTGTCTATACCACCGTAATCCGCTCCACGGTTTTAAAAATGTTAAATCCATTGAGACATCTAACCTTGTACCAAGGAGAGAGAGAGAGAGAGAGAGAGAGAGAGAGAGATAAAGAAAGAGAGAAAAGAGAGAGACATTTATTTTTGACCCCTTACTGATTTTTTGTTTTTTCTTTTACCCTGACTTCAGCTATAGGCCAAATCACTAAGTCTACAACTGACACCTTATTTCATAATCAATTAATCTGTCGATTACAACTTTGATTAGTCTGATAGAATAAATAAATGCAATTGTTTTATTATTTTACAGTGCCTTAAAACATATGTAGGTAGTGGTTATATGCCAAATAAAAGCATGTGCAAAAACAATGAAAAAGTTACTCCATGAATACAAATTTAAAGTAATTGTATTTATTATATTGTATTATATTAACTTGCCAAGAACTGAACTTTGTCATCACAAATACAACGTGTTTTCACTTTAAATGTGTTACAGTCGTGCACCAGTCCCAGAGTATTCTGATTGGCACATTTTGCAACAAACATGGTCCCATACTTTTGCAGTTTTTGGTCGTACATACCTAGTGCATCTCGTGTAGACCATCTAATCGATAATCAACAATTTTGGTTATTGACGTTATTGATTTGTATTGATTAGTTGTTGCAGCCGTACAAACCACAATAACAGTGTTTCACTCTGAAATGGGAATTATAGAACAAGCAACACCATTTTTTGTGTATTCGTATATTTGAATTCATATTATGGGGTCACAGTAGCATGTGGTTCTACATAACTGCCCCCTTCCCTAATCCCTGCCCTTATTTTGTTGTGGTTATAATATCCTTCATTTGGTATGTAGAATGGAATCTGAGGGTGAGACTAATAAATCAAAGTGATCCATCAACGTGGCCATTGATTTAAAAAACCGAGGTTGCCAGTTGCACATCTGATTTATATAGTTCACAGGGTCCACAACTATTAATTAGTTATTTGGATTTAGATTGTAGGATATTTAGTGTAGAATATTATATTAGTGTAATATGATGGCAATTATTGACCACATATGTACACCATTTTCACAATCATATGAATTAACCAGGGTTTTATAAGTGTTTTAATTTGGTGTTTTGCCCTGATGGTCCCAGTAGTAAAAATATCTGAGAGCGCGGTCTACTCCCTTTTTGTCTCCATGGCAATACAGGCTTCCCAGCATCCATTGCGATATTTCGCGCGGAGAGTCTGGTAATTACATATTACCTCTGAATGCACACCTGCTAGTAAAGCATAAGAAGTAAGAACCTCTCTGTTGCGCCTTTAAGAGACAGTTACGCCTTTTCTTTGCTTCGCACTCAACGTTTCGTCAGGACTAATATCCATACACACTGCATGTTTTGATATTAATAACCCTTTCATGTTTACATACCGATCCAATTCCCACTGTGATTTGCATAATTTAGTTTATGTAGCATCAATAGTCAAACGACTCAAACGACTCTAAATCTGATTCTGATTAAGAAGGGGAACAAAATGTGGCAAGTCAAAACATAAATCATCAACGCTCCTACTACATTACAATTGACACAAGGCAATCCAAAAAAGGCACTCGGTCCAATACAACATGCAGGCTATGCTACTCACCTCTGGTTGCATGTTCCTTTTCTCCTTTTGCCACTTGTTTTGTCGCTTTCGCACTCATAGAGCCCTTTTGGGTTAGGAAATCCCACAATGAAACTTCCACCCAACAGATCGGCAGTCGCACTGGTTCTCCTTTAAATTCGCAGAGTCCGTGTAGCGTTTCTGGAGAGAAAAAATCCCGAACTGGGGATCTGTGTACACACAAGCACAAAGGCTATGATACAGACCGTATAAAAGCGACTCGGTCATCCTCATCAACACTGATAGAAGTCTTCTGCCTTGATTTGCTGAGAGCGCAAAAATGGAAAGGCAAAAACATAACACATATGGGATACTAATTCGTGCAATAATGATTCAATCGCGTATTTATCATTTAACAAAACATTTTAAGCGTTGTTTCAAAACGTATAAAATTCGACAATTCACTCCACTGTTCGTTTTCCAAGCAAAACTGTAGACACGCAAAAATAGGCACACACACGCATAGACACACTAATTGACCAACGATAATATATTCTGGATGACAGATCATATCGCCTATTGTCTACAATTGCAATTAAATGGAGGTTGCTTACCGAGACATGCACGGAACCGAAACTCACTTCTATCACAACAGACCACGTTAGGTGTTACTCACACGTACAGGTCCGCGCTTATTGCCAGTGTTTGAATAACGTTTTGAGGGAGCAGTTATTCCATCCATCGGGTTAACAACTTCTCCATGCAATTGTCAATATTTTTTGAAAGGTTTACAAATAATCTGAATTATTTGAACTCTTATTGTATGTTTGTCTACAGACAGCAGCCCGTTCTATTCCAAATAGGCCTATTGTATAACAGGCGAATCCCAATCTGCACTCAACATCTCTATTATCTTCAGAATCACGAGGCTATTAGTTTGTTGTGATTATCACTGCTATTAATTATTTGCAGCTACATAATCAAAACTAATTAATTAATTAAAACATGTTTCTCGTGTTAGCATTGTTCCCTGCCTTGGTTATTAGGATAACCTTTCACAATTCCATTTATTATACAAATGAACCAATCAAGAATACAGCCGGATTGGCTCAACGCCTATAGCCACAGTCGACATGGTATAGGGTAGATGGGTTGGCCGAGGGTTTCAATCTGTAATGCTCGCTGTTGACAGGCAATTGTTTAAGGCAAAACTGATTTTTTTTATACAGTATCTGTAAAATTCAAAGGCTCATTCTTTTTGTTATTCCGAAATATCAATTATTCACAATTCATATTGTTAATACTAATTACCAGTTACGGTATTTAGATTCTAGTGCCCTTTTAGTGGTGGCCTATAAATATTTTTTAAATATTAAAAATGATGACCATTTTAATACCCAGTGGCCCTATTTACTTTCATCAAAAGTTTTGGAACTTTGCATTTGCCTTTTGAGTCTATCAGTGTCGGCCAAATGAGGACCAAAGAGGTCAATGAAAGGTAACAAAGCCATTAGGAGATTTTTTAAATCTAACAAACCTGTCAAAACATTGCTAAAACCATAGGCTTACCAAAATGAAAACGTTGATACATTATTAAAAATAAGTAATGCACCAATGAGCTCAGCAATAACACATGTTCTCGAAGGCCTAGGAAGCCCGTCTAATGGATGTCTGAAGAACGCTCACTCAAATGAAGAAACAAATCAAACAATTATCTGACAGATCAGGGACGCTAGGGCATGGATGTGTAAAGCATTGCTTTATCGCAATGTGCAATAGCACAAGGTGAGCCTTAAAAAACAGGATATCTAAAAAACTAGCAGCATTCTGGAAAGAGGTATTGTGGACAGATAAAAAAGAGTGACAAATATCAGGCTGATGGAAAGAGGAGTTTGTAGGAAAAAGAACACTTTTCATTAGAGGGTATTCACATCCAAATTGTAATTTAGGAACTACAGCTCTTTAATATGTAGCATCCTCTTCTCAAAACTAATTTAGACAGTAGACTCACAAGCTGTTTGATGGACAGGCGTGGTGGGCTATTCCTTCGTTAATGTATCATCGATTGACCAGGAAATAGGAGTTGATTCCAGGTGTGGAAAACACATTTGGAAGCTGTTGCTGTGAAACCAGATCATGTGGTCAAATGAGCTCTCAATGCAAGTGAAGCAGGCCATTCTTAGACTGCAGACAAAATCCATCAGAAAGATAACTGGAACTTTACGAGTGGCCAAATCATCAGTTTGGCACATTAAGAGAGAAAAATAACGCACAAGTGAGTTCTGCATCGCATACATGGCCAACAGTGATGGATGATCATAGAATGGATAAAAAAAATAATTGAAAGTCTATATTAGACTTGCACACCTGCATTTACACACCTGGACATACACACCTGGACATACACACCTGGACATACACACATGCACATACACACCTGCACAACACACCTATATATACACACCTGCACATACACACCTGCACACAAACACCTGCACATACACACCTGTGCATTCACACCTGCGCATACACACATGCACATACACACCTGGACATACACACATGCACATACACACATGCACAACATACCTATACATACACACATGCACATACACACATGCACAACACACCTGCACATACACACCTGTGCATTCACACCTGCACACAAACACCTGCACATACACACCTGCGCATACACACCTGTGCATACACACATGCACATACACACCTGCACATACACACCTGCACATACACACCTGTGCATTCACACCTGCGCATACACATATGCACAACACACCTATACATACACACCTATGCATACACACTTGTGCATACACACCTGCGCATACACACCTGCGCATACACACCTGCACATACACACCTGCACACAAACACCTGCGCATACACACCTGCGCATACACACCTGGGCATACATACCTGCACATACACACCTGCACACAAACACCTGCACATATGCACCTGCACACTTATACCTACATACACGCATGCATGAACACTGAAGCACATGAATGTTTTGACACGGAAAAGGGCAACCAATCAGTGTGTTTTCTCTGTACAGTGGTGAAGACTAAGAAGGGTCAAAGGTTGAATAGGTAACATGAGTAATGGTGGTACAGGTAACTGCCAAAGCCAATTAGAAGTTTGTAAGATGAAAATAGGAATATACCAATCTTGTCAGTTCAACTGAAATGTGTCCTCTGCATTTTACACAACCCTGAGGTGCAGGGGGCAGCTTTAATCAGTTACCTGATTCGACTTCCACGTCAACGGGTTAACTGTCGGGTTAACTGTCTTGCTCAAGGACAGAACGACTTCCAGACCCAAGCCTTATTCCCTAACCAGTAAGCCACCTTGCCGCCATGCTCACAGTGCAAAATCAATGTCCCATTTTTTTTTGTTTTTATGTATCCTTTACTGATAGGCTTTCTAGACTTGGGACATGATTTTATTTATACATCGATTTTGTGTTTGCACTTATTATATGCCCCCTAGAGGTCTGATTGATAGCTGTTATGTCTAACGAGAAGTTGTTTGTTCTTTGGCAAAATCCTTATGTGGAAAAATTGGGGGGATGGCGGAATGAAAGGGATATAATACACAGCCAGCTGACATTGCTTTACTGATGCCAAATGCTTTCTAATTCTAGGATATAGAAAATCCACATTGTTGCCCCTGTCAGAGCGCCCTCCGAGGCCAGTCTACCGCTCCACTGTAACCTCTATGTCACATAATTGTCTCATCCTGTGATACACACACTGGGGGTCCGTTTCCCTGATTATGTACAGTACAAGTTCCTCGTGTTTGGTCTGTGTGTGGAATTGTCATATGTTACTGGTGCTGCAGTGTGTGAGCTGTTTAAACTTGAGCATGCGCTACTGACGCACATTTGTTTATTATTTTCTCATCACGTACAAGTGGGCACGTTTATGATTTCTTACACAAAATTAATTCTATTATCACATTTAGTAAAACTTTTATTTTGTGCTGAACCGTGCATATAAAGGAATTACGTGAGAATTTAGTTGTCATTGCCAATGCATGTATTTTGTATTAAGTGTAATACATGTGACATTTTGCAACTGTAGCTGTGCAACTAGAGCCTACTATGGTTTGGACATTCTAATGAAACATGCTTGATGCTTTTGTAAAGCCTTTTTGAACCTGATACATACATTACGCGTGTTACCTGTTTTAGAGACCTAGGGTCGGTTTCTCTAAGGTCATTGGATAAATCCATAAACTTTATTCATCTCGGGCCATGATTGCTGAACTATTGTAGAAACACGAGATTACGTTACTAGTAAAACGTAATTAAGCAAAAAATCACATCATGCGGGTGGAAACAAACCTCTGCCAACGGCTGGGCAGGCGAGGGCTGTACCCACTGTACCTGTGTCTGCTAATTGAAACATCTGTCCTGTTTGTTCTCCTACCCTGTAGAGCGCAAACAAGGAAACTGTAGGACAACTGGAAATTGTAAAATGCACATAATTAACGAGGCAGAACCTCGTCGGGTCTTGTAATGATCCGGAGTTGTCAGATTTGACAGCCATGCAGATGTAACGCCTTTTAGAGCAAATGTTGTGCTATTTAGCAGTCTTGGGGATCGGGGTTATAAAAGTCTATTAGCAACAGTCAATATTTGTTTAGTTGCTCGACTTTGGACAAAACGTCTATTCAATGATATGTAAAAAAGATTTACAATTTGACTAAGCCAGGAATTACAACATAAAGATATTACAATAATATTAGTTTTTACTGAAAACTACAAATAGATCGTAGAAACACACATTTTCTACAGACCTAAAGTAAGTGAGACAGATAGAGAGAATCCAGTCAGTCTTGTGCAAATAGTTTTTTGTACTTTGGAGTTTACTTTCAACTTGTTCATTCTTGTCTGGTCTTATTTGTTTGGTGGGTAATCTCAACAAACTGCTAGCTAGGGCAACAAGATGGCGAGGCTTTGTTTATTGATCATAACGGTTGGATATATGGTGGAAAACTGGTTTACCTCTGGAGGTAGGTGTGGAACATTTTACATCTTGAAGAATGTATGGTAGATAAAGCTCTCTTTCTAGTTATTTATGATGTTATAGGACTGAAATCCAAGTATGATCTTTGAATCACATGTTAGCTTGTCCTTTTCATGTGATAGCTCCTTCGCATTAACCCTTACTGTGGTTATAACGTTGTCTGCTTTCACCTGCCGTCACATTTGATGGTCAGTCACAGTGACACATTGTCTTCAAAAAATGTCAGTAAACAGATCATGGGTGAGAGATGCAAGAGGATAAGAAGAAGGGAGCTTTCCTATGCAAGACCATCTTTCTTCATACTAATTAACATATGCAGTTGTCAACCTGAATGACATCAAAAACAATTTTGTTATTTCCCCTATAAGGGGTATTGGTCTATAAGGGGTATTGGTATATAAGGGGTATTGGTCTATAAGGGGTATTGGTATATAAGGGGTATTGGTCTATAAGGGGTATTGGTCTATAAGGGGTATTGGTCTGTAAGGGGTATTGGTCTATAAGGGTATTGGTCTATAATATAAGGGAATTGGTCTATAAGGGATATTGGTCTATAAGGGTATTGGTCTATAAGGGGTATTGGTCTATAAGGGTATTGGTCTATAAGGGGTATTGGTCTATAAGGGGTATTGGTCTATATTGGTCTATAAGGGTATTGGTATATAAGGGGTATTGGTCTATAAGGGGGATTGGTCTATAAGGGTATTGGTCTATAAGGGGTATTGGTCTATAAGGGGTATTGGTCTGTAAGGGGTATTGGTCTATAAGGGGTATTGGTCTATAAGGGGTATTGGTCTATAAGGGTATTGGTATATAAGGGGTATTGGTCTATAAGGGGTATTGGTCTATAAGGGGGATTGGTCTATAAGGGTATTGGTATATAAGGGGTATTGGTCTATAAATTGGTCTATAAGGGATATTGGAGGGGTATTGGTCTATAAGGGAGGGGGTATTGGTCTATAAGGGTATTGGTCTATAAGGGGTATTGGTCTATAAGGGGTATTGGTCTATAAGGGATATTGGTCTATAAGGGGTATTGGTCTATAAGGGGTATTGGTCTATAAGGGGTATTGGTCTATAAGGGGTATTGGTCTATAAGGGGTATTGGTCTGTAAGGGGTATTGGTCTGTAAGGGGTATTGGTATATAAGGGGTATTGGTCTATAAGGGGTATTGGTCTATAAGGGGTATTGGTATATAAGGGGTATTGGTATATAAGGGGTATTGGTCTATAAGGGGTATTGGTCTATACGGGGTATTGGTCTATAAGGGGTTTTGGTCTATAAGGGATATTGGTCTATAAGGGGTATTGGTTCATTTATTTACTCCCTGACCGCCACCTCCCCAGCCTACGTCTTTCTGTCGGGCCATTCTGCGGACACCCTCCTCAAGAGACAGAAGCGCTATAACACAGGGGCCTTCGAGGAGATGACATGGGGCAACCTGGAGAGGGAGTGTTATGAGGAGCAGTGCAGCCTGGAGGAGGCCAGGGAGGTGTTTGAGGACGATGAAAAAACAGTAGGTAGCATCCTTTGCATCCCAGGAAGTCCATCTGCACGTAAGCAAGCTTTTCCAAGGCAAGTGTCGGACAGCGTTTATAAAATGGTGTTTGTTTCTTTCTTGTAGATGGATTTTTGGGCGAGGTACCTTGGTAAGCAGTATCGATGAATATGTGTGTGGCTCATCTGCATCAGCATATTGTCTCATCCATCTGGAGATCTCATTCGTGCAAAGCAATGATTTCTGCACACCTTCCAGATGGAGATCAGTGCGAGTCCAACCCATGCGAGAATCAGGGGAAATGCGAGGACGGCATGAGTGCTTACGTGTGCTGGTGTCCGCGTGAGTTCAATGGCAAGAACTGTGAGATAGGTGAGCGAGCGATGAGTTCTCCGGCAATTGCTTCGGTTCACACGTGAAACGGAATGAAATGAAACAGCCCTGTGCCTTTCCCTTACCACAGCTTACACACCTACCTCTTAACACACCCTCCCCATTTGATGGAAGTCAACTTGTTTTTTTATATACTGTTTTCATGGATCCCCCGGGTCAGAGATGGCGAGGCAGTGTGAAGTTAACAACGGCGGCTGTTCTCACTTTTGCACGTTGAACGTCCAGCGTGCGGTGTGCGGCTGTGCTGCGGGATACACACTGGCCTCGGATCAGACCACCTGTGAACCTGAAGGTGCCGATCAGTTTCTCATACAGACAGACCCATAGGATGCCAGTGCCATTTAGTCATGCGCGTGATTCACCTCCGAGTCGACTAACAACATGGGAGCAATACTGAGTGATTATATAGTGATACTATAGTGAAGAGGGATTGCTTCCCAGGGGAGGGGTAGATTCTGGGTTCCCATCTTGATGGTTTTTGTCCTTTGTTTTTATTTAAGTTTTAAAAATAAAGGCATGTTGTAATTTGGGTCTGTATATATATATATATATATATATATATATACAAAAACAAGCACTAGTCCACCCTAGACGACTTAATAAAAGACACATATGAAAGGTTTAACGATTACATACGAGAGGTCCTCTAACATTTTATTCTGTATAATTTTCATGTGTTCCCAAGGAAATTACCCTTGCGGTCATCTTGCCATGGCTGTCAGCTCATCGCTGTCCCCCAGGTCGCTCATCACGGCCATAAACGTCGATCAGACTAAGCACACCTACGATCAAGGCCCCAACGCCACGGAGGCACTTCAGACCCACGTGAACGCCTCTGGAGCATCTGTCGTGGCCGACGTGTCCGCCCCCACGCCAGCTCCCCATCCGGTCAAGAACAGTAACCGGTCTTCGTCCGTGTTGGGGGGCCTACCCTCCTGGGCCTTCTTTCCAACACTTGCCACAATTCAGGAGCAGAAGTCCAACGACAAACGCATTGTCGGGGGTGACGAGGCGACTCCAGGCGAGATCCCCTGGCAGGTAGGGTAACCCAGCGTGTGCGCGCGAATCTGTGCATGTGCGCCGCTCTAGCCAATATGTGTTTAGACTGTGTTTGACTGCGCCAACCTCTGGGACTCCGTCAGGTGTCCTTAATGAACAAGCACACAGGGCTGGGCTTCTGTGGGGGCACCCTTCTTAGTGAGCTGTGGGTCATCACTGCAGCCCATTGCCTGATCGAAATTCCTTTTGGGCTCCTCTTCATCAGACTGGGTGAGTTAAACCCCTCATGTTATGCATAGTAGGGTAAATCTGAAATTTAATTGATTATTATGCAAAATATATAATGTGTGTTCAAAATATATATTTGTTAGTATAGTGTTTGGCACGTTCTTCATCTCAACGTCTCTGCAGGCGAGCACAATGTTGAGGTCAACGAGGCGACAGAGCAGGACCACGCTGTGATTGAGCAACACAGGCACCCGAGATATGACCCCGCCAAAAGCCTCTACAACCATGACATTGCCCTGCTGAAGCTCAGGGAGCCTGCGCGCCTGTCAGACTTCATCGTCCCCATTTGCCTGGGTCCCAAAGACTTCACCGAGACGCTGTTGAAGAACGCTCCCAACTCGCTGGTAAGCGGCTGGGGCCGGACACGCTACCAGGGCAGGGAAGCCGCCATACTGCAGAAGTTGGAGGTGCCCTTCATCGACCGGATGAAATGCAAGAGCAGCACCGTTAAACGCATCTCTACCTTCATGTTTTGCGCCGGTTACAGCGACGGGGAAATGGATTCTTGCCAGGGGGACAGTGGCGGCCCCCATGCTACCAGACACAAGGACACCTGGTTCCTCACAGGCATTGTAAGCTGGGGCGAGGAGTGCGCCAAGGAGGGCAAGTATGGCATCTACACCAGCGTCTCCCGCTACTACCCGTGGATCTCCAACATTACTGGGCTTGAAAACCTCAGTCCCAACTTAGTGCCTGACGTCTGAGAACCCATGTCTAAATCCATTGCTTCTTTGTTACTTGTTTTGGGATATATGCATTTGTGTGTAATTAAGTTGATAATATACCTTTGCCGGTTTATTAAACAAGATCTGGGATTGCCTGTCACAATGTATTTTTTAAGTCATTCGAACTTTTACGACACAGTTTCAAGGACGTGGAAATGGCCCAAACATTGTAATGTAGCGTCAGCATTTGCAACGCTGGCAAAAAATATATAAATAAACCGCAATAACTCTCTGTTTAGATTGTTTTGTGCTTCTATTTGGTAAAATAATTTCCATCCATATTACATATGCACATACATTTCTTTGTACATTTACATGAATCTCCAACAACTGGTTAAGGTGCATCGTTTACATGTAAGTTGTTACATCCATTCAGCCGTCAGAAACAGTTCTGCAGGACACGCAACTTATGCCAACAGTTACTGACACTCCCCCTACTGGCAGAAAAGTGATATGCACATAAAAAACATCCAATTGTTCAACAGGGAACTGACCATTTACAGAAAATTGTAGTCTTTCATGCAGAATAGTGAGCACAGAAATGCAAAAATTGGCATGATTCAATTAGCTTTCATAATAAAAATGATTTAAAAGTAACTGGAGACAATGGAATCGGTACAAACTGAGGTTGTTGTTTACAAATTAAGGGAAAGAGTAAACTGTACACAAGCATGTTTTGGCACATACATTGGTATAGAAGATATGTTGAAATCCGACATGATTCCGTGTCAATTCACAAATGTTAAAAAGTATATATAAATCACCCTTTAGTGGTAGTAAATATCAATGAAGTCCAGAAACAGTTCATGCACTTTGTCCACAAGAAAATTAAGACTTAATGTGTGATGATTTGCAGTTGTCTCAGGTAATGCTGCAATGCTACATGGGGTTGAAAAGTCGGGTGTGTTACTTGTGCTTGAGGTTGTTTTACGTTGCCACGGTGTTAACTCTGTGAAACTTGCACACGAACGATGGACCACGTCCTTGTGGTACATCAACATTGTTATTACATTGACCCATTGGTACTGAATTGCTGGAGATAAATGGTAAGAATTAGTTGACCCCTCAGATCCCCTGGTTTGATTGATGACAGCATGTTCATGGTCCCTGGAGACTACAGAAGAGATGACCTCGAATGGGAATGATAGCAGAATGACTGCAGTTGTGATGAGTTGTGCCTTTAAACGGAAGACAGATGGCACAAGGTCCGCTCAGAGAGAACTGAGCTTCCTGGTTTTCTCATTCCCTACAAGAGCAAACAAAACATAGAGGATGGTTGAATTTACAAAATGACAACATTGCATTAATCCACAGCTAAGAACAAGAGCCTAACCTCCTGTTCTGCTAAAGTGAGCTGGTCCACTCTCTCCCAGAATCCTTTGCAGATTTTCGGTTAAGACCAGGCCCTCGTCACAACGACTGACATTTCGTACAAGCCTGACAATTAAAAAAAGCAGGCGTGCCGCTGCAGTAATGCCACTAACACAAGTTAAAGAAATAATGTGATTTTATTGATGCGTTTGATAGTATGTTAGAAGTTATCTGGCGGGTAATATGAAGGTAGGTGATGTGGTTTGTAGGTTAGGGTTCTCACCACATCCCCACAGTGTCCAGGCGAAGTAGCTGGATGACATCACCAGACTTAATGATGAGGTCATGGGTACCACACACTGGACTGTCCACCAGGGCCCTATACCTCCCAGGAACCTGTGAGAAGAAACGTGCCCTTTGACCTACAGACCAGTAACACATACTGACAATGCTGATCCACACAAGGTCATATGGTTAAAAAAGATTCCATGTTTGATATATACAAACATTGTTCGTAAACTGTATTACAACAATAGCATTTACAATTCCTGTGGCTTTAGTATTGTTTTTCTGCTTTTACTCAAATTAAGATATGGCATTTTTCCACAATGCATTTATTTCACTTTATGAACTGTGAATAATGTCTGCCTGTTTTACTGCCAAAATAATACTACAATGGCAGTAGTTTAATTTGCTCACCAGTGGAAGGGGGTCGTCATCTACGTCTGAGTCTGACAGGTTGGAAAGGTCAGTTGTGCTCCAGTCCTCCAGACCTTCACAGACATCCACTGAGTGGGAGGTGCCGGGCCAACCTATTTTTTTACAGACAACCACAAATGCAACCACAGTCACAAGACAATAACCTATAGGCCTACATACCAAAAATATTTATAATAAATACATTTCCTTTAAAGTATACTATTTAAATACCTAAATGACTCTGCAGTGCCTTTGGTTACCAGTGAAGATTTTGGCATGACAAATTGGCAAATCTACTACTACTACATCTACTGTTTAAGGCTAGTTGAACAAAATCAATGGTCCATACTGTTTCCCATAGACTCTCGACCGCAAGAACAACTATAAAGGGGGAAGGGGGGCGTGGTGAGTAGCCCGGCACACTTTTTTAACTGGAATAAACCCATACATATTAATACTAATACTAGTAATGAAACATGCTGAAAAGAGTGATTTTTTTTTGCAATATCCCATATGCTCAAAATCGTCCCAGTCACAAAAGACTCAGCTATGGTTCGATTCATTTGCTATTGCCTCATGCTAGCATTCCAGCTCAGCCGGCGGTTTACAGCCGTGGGTAAATTCATATTTATTCTATTGTCCTGCCTATTATGAGCTTTGACATTTCTTGGCACTGTTCACGGTATATCACATACTCTTTGGTGAGAAAACACTTTTGATTTAAGTTGAAATTTTAATTGCGAATAGCTTACCGTAAATTTATATTGTATGTTAACTTATTAGTATAATTTTATGGTACTGTTTTGTTACAACAGCCACTGAACTTTTATCTTTAGAACTTTTCTTGAAAGGAACTGAAATGTTTGCTATTATCCACGGTGAGGTAGAAGAAAACACACTACACATACTGTAGATACAGACATGCTTATGTAGCCAGACACTGAGTAACACTGCAGGTTGTAAAATGTATTTAGTATAATGTATGCATTTACCTGTGACCTTGGATTGTAATCTTGCTAATTTATTTTGATAAATAATTCATATTTAAGTACAATGTCTCGTTTAAACTTGAGCCAGATTTAGAATGGATGCACCCAGTTACAAGAAAGCTAACTGTACCTAGTAATTTCCATTGCCTGTTAAAAGTACTATGTTTTTAGTACTATATTTTATTTCAGTTCATCTACAGACCATGTCTTGTTTACACTTTGAATAAAACAATGCATTATATTAACCCTTCACCAACTTTTTCACCAACATTTTACACAAAGTTGCTCCCATAGCCTTAACATAAATCATCAAAGTAGGTTTGTATGGAAATGTGTCTCCTGTCGGGAACATAAGCTTGTGCTACATTTGACCTTTCCATTGACTAAGTACAGGAAATGTCACTGCTCCACGGCAGAATTCCAAAAACGAAACCTTACAGACAAACGTTTATTACTGATTTGTGACACAAATTGACTGCCGGTTTATAATGTTGACTCACTGCGTCTATTGTAGTGCTGGGACTGGGGGGACAGGACCACTGGGTCCGTGAGGACTGGGCTGGTGCGCCCTGATGACTCCGCCTCCTCCGTGCTCAGAGACCGGCCCACTGGTGTGCTGTGAGGAAGGACATCAAAACAACCTGAGCAGCCAGCGATCTGTCCAGGCGTCCACAGCATGCACACCGACACACGGCATGCCAGACTGTCCCAAGCGGCAGAGGAACAAGGCAGAAACACAACACCCAAACAGAATGGTCACCACATGACACAGAACGGTCCCCAGCTCGACCTCAGCCACTGGCCCTCACTGTGACTGCGTTCTCTGGAACCTACCAGAGACGAGCCTGACGTGTCAGAGTCAGTACGAGCTGAAACCAAGCTAGGGTCGGAGTACACACCTACTACACTGCATGCTATGAGCATTTTCTTTTTTAAATGACCATGACATCAGGACGAACCGATTGTCGGGCAAAACGGTGAGCAACGGAGACACGGGGAGAGGAGAGGACATGAGATGATTTTCACCTGTCAGCAGAGGAGGGACGTAGAGGAGTCTGTTCCGAGAGCTGAATATGGGCAATGTCTTCATAGAGGGGGGATAAAAGGGACTTTAAAACTCCAGGTAGCTTATTCGAACCATTAGCATGCAGGCGGCAACGAAATTCTGGACAGCACACCCAACGTGGAAGCAGACAGACAATTTGATGCAAAGTAGAAACCTTGGAGCAGCTTCTGCTGGTTGGTGAGGATCTTCCGGATCTCTTTCAGCCAGGCGATCTTGATCTGGAACGTCAGGGCCTAGGTGGAACAGTCGCGGCGCTGTTTGCGTTAGCAAGTAAAGACAACCCCAAGACCCCGAGTACGAGAGCGCTATTTAGTACGAATAAAAAAGATTGACGATCCTCACCTGAATAATGTACACCTCTTCTCTTCCGCTGTACCATAACTCAAACTTCTTCACGTCTCCTTTGACATTCTCTGTGATCCCGACGGCACTCATCTGAAGAGGAAAGACAATTTGTTATTGCATATGTTAGTGTAAGGCCATGAGTGAACATGTGTTGATGTGATGAGCGGGCAAGGAGCCCCCCCAGTCATACCTTCAGGCAATGTTTGAAGCTGTAGAACGGGGTGCGGTCATGACCCTCGCCGTGCTCCTCGCGGCGCTTGCAGAAGAGCAGGGCGTGCTCGTGCAAAAAGAGGTGCCTCTGCATCGGCTTGAAGCGTGCCAGGTCCTTCATCCTAGTGGAGCCCCGCTTATGGCTGATCCACACAGTGAAGGAGCCCTGCATCAGAACCCGGCCCAGCTCGCTCAGCTCCCCCTAGTGGAACGAGCGGAGAGCGCGACACGGGGTGATGGCGCTTGGTCAAACATCATTTGTACAAAATATGTTTTCATCGAAAAAAAGGAACCAGGAGGAAGATAAATACATCAGTCGCTCCTTTGTTTCCATTAGTCACTCATACAGGCTCACAATATTTACCTCATAACCAGTAATGGCGATCTGGTGCATGGAGTCGTTGACAGACTTGAGTAGGTCCAACATGGCCTCTAGCGCCCCCTGCAGCTCCGATATGTACTCACTGTCTGCACTGTGCTTCAAAAGTTCCTGTTGGAAACGCCCCACGGAGGCCCAATGTGTTATCACGAATCATACGGTTCACATGTAAAACATGACAGTCAAACGTTGCTAAATTGGATTGGTGAAGCTAAACGGTGTTCGTGGTTAAGCTCATTTGTAATGTGCCAGTCAAGACTTTATCGCAGCCTGAACACTACCTTTAGCAACAGTTGGTACTTAGTTAACCTCTGAACAGGTTTTAACAGGTACGAGTCCAGCCCCAGTTTGTGCTCGAGCTTCTTCTGACACTCCTTCAGAGGATGGAGGAAGTATCATTTAATGAAAAAGTCTTGGCAAGAAGAAATGTCGCAAATGTAATGTTTAGAAGATCATTTTTCAAAACCTCCATTAATAGATAAGGATTACCCTGTACTATAAATGCATTTGTAGCTACAGTTTGGGAGGATTACCTGGAAGAAGGCCGAAGCAGAGCACTGTCTCCAAAGCGACTCGGACTGTGGCTTGTTGTTACAGTAGCGTTCATAAACCTGAAAATGTTCTTTCTGAAACAACAAGGAGCCAGAACCGAGCCACGCATGCAGATTACAGGAGGTTCTGAGAGGTAACCCAAAAACAAATGTCGATACGTAGCAGGCGGTTGTGTGATTCCTGCGTCACATGTCGCTCACTCGTTTTAGAAAGCAGGCTCCGACCCTCTCAGCGGTTTCCAGGCACCCCTCCAAGTCCTGGAGGAACGTCCTGCAGAGAGGATGGCGGATGGGCGTGAGGCATGGCGGGCTTGTAACTTCAATCAATACCCTCTCCTTACTCAGCAGTAATTCCGTGTTGTAGTTTGTGTGAGTGTGTGTGTGTGAGAGACCAAAGTGTTTGTCCTTGCCTGCTGTGGAATTTGTAGATCTCTGGCATATTCCCAAAGAGGACCTCCTTCTTGCTGCGTAGCACAGAGGGTAGAAGGTCAGAAAGGGTGGGGTTGTCCATCTCTGCTCTATAACCCTACAGAAATGAAGATGTGGTTTATATACGGAACCCTTCGAACGATATTTGGCTCTGTGCAACTGTGAAACAAAACCCCTTACCAGTAAGACGGACAGAAGCTCCTCTACATAGATCCTCTCTGTCTCAATAAGCTCGTTCATTATGTGTCTGAAGATACGAAGATACGCATTTGGCCCACATGAAAATACAGATAAAGAAAAAAAGAGATGCAGCGATAAGAGAAATTACTTTATTAAATGTATGTTCCAGGCAGACATAGACCAAGATGGATTCATACAGGTTTTGAAACCAATCAGAAGTGCATTTGGACTGATGTGGTGTGGGATGGACCAATGTTTCACCGTTTCAGCTGGTCTGGGCTCTCCTCCCCCTCCGGGCCGTAGGAAAGACAGTTGCGGTTCTCCTCATAATCATGCATCACCTCAATCTGGATGGTATGGTGCAGGCATTAATAAACATGACAAGCTGACAAATAACTAACTGATCTATCGGCACAGAGACAATGCGGAGGCCTGCAAAAAATTTTTTTTATTCCAGAACCCCGACACAGTTCGGTACTTACATTTAGTGACATTACAGAACATTAGTCGAAATGTGTCCCATGTCATAAGTTTATTGATGTGTTTCAAATGATGCCTGACTATTGTCAAATTAACAAAGCGATTTACTTTTGGTTAACCAGCAAACAACTAACAATATCTTTTGATATAAGAGTAGTCTTTGAAATAAAATGCTGATGTTTTATCATTTATGGTGGTCAACCATAATGCACTCTGTTTAAACGACACATCATGCCCAATAAACACTAGCTAGGATTCGCAGTGATGATGATTTATTTATCTCAACCAACCACTAATTAAAATGATTTCACTTTTAATGAACTAACGTTAGCTACACATCTTCACAGTAGTTAAATGTCAAGCTGCAGAAAGTATGTGAATCAACAAATCAACTGCATTTAATTTTATTCTAATAAATCATCGACAGTATCGAGATGATGGATGGCCAGACAGAGCTGGAGTTTGCGAAGTTACTTAGAAGCTACAGTAGTATTCATGTAGTAATGTTGAAAACACAGGCTTTTTTATGTTCTAGTTGACAGAATGTGCTCTAATGATGGAATCCCTAAACCACCCGTCTCATTGTCCATCTAAATATCATGCAAAACCTTTCACGTCATTCTCACAAAAAATATATATAATTTAGTTCATCCTCGTAAATTTGTGTTTGTAAATAAATGGACTTTGTAAAATACTTATTAAAATCGTACATGTACATTGCGTTATATATTGAGAACACAATGACGTAACAACAGTCAATGGAAAACAAAATCACCAATCGATCCAGAGCTGGATTCAAAGAAATGTCAAATAAATGTCTTTGATCAGAATGAAACTATGTTATTAGGTGCTTTTGACAAATAAAATACTTTGACATTGATACCTCTGTATTCAGGTGTAACGGTTAGACATTGTAGTGCCAAAGAAGAACAGTTGAATCAATTTGAGTAAAAGGCAGAAACTCACCTTTCTTGGGCTTTTCCTGGCTGCCCTCTTGCCAGGTAGGAGGTCAAAAGAAAACCTTGAGTTGAGAACTGAGTTCAAATCAACACCTGCAGGCATGAAAACACAAAACATGAAGAAACCCTACCACTTCTCACATGAACACTTGACCTGAGGAAGCGCGGCGTCTGAATCCTCTGTCATTCTTAAACGCGACTGTTTATCACATGCCTAATAATGATAGCGCCAGATCCATCTATATTCACATTCAGCATCCCTTAGGCCTGGGTGGGGGTTGTGTGGTGGTGTGTTAATGGCAACGTACTGTGTTTGGGGGAGTAGAGAGGGGATTTGCACCGGGGGGAGGGCTCAGGCCGAGGGGCCACCAGCTGGATGGGCCGCACCTGAATATCAGACAGCTTCCTCAGACACGCCTTTCTGTTCTGGATTATCCCCTGCATCAGAGTCAGCTTCTCAGTGGCCGCCCCAATCTGAGACTGACCGAGAGACGAGGAAATGCTGTTACAGATGTAGATCGATCGGCCTGTTCGATCGGAAGGTTGTGAACGATAATACACACAGCTGGTAATAATATCAAAATCGTTCACGTTGTAATGATGGCAAAATATGTGTAATGTTTTCAGTGTTGCCATCGTTTTTTTGTACATTTGGGATGAAATGATACAGTGATACTGGTCCAGCGTGTCTTGGAGTGAGTCTGCAATGTTGAAGTGACCAGTCCCACCATAGGCGCAAGGCAGCATACCTGTAGCTGAGGGGTCAAGATGGCCTCGAATTCCAGACTGAGGACATCAGGGCTTTGGCTAAGACACGACGGCGCCCTCTCCTGGAGCCTCTCTATATCTTCCAGCGCCACTTGGGCTCCCTCCTTGGACTGGAACTTATCAACCAGCTGATTGGCTAGGAGGTATGCCCCCTCGTCGCACCAGCGCTTAGCCTGAATGCAACGACACGGACAGACACAGGTTGTCACAGACTCAATAGGGTTATCTGAGGGAACGCGAGGGCAGGGCTGTCTCGGTGTGCCCGTCAGCATACCTCTTCCAAACGAAGCAGCAGGTCGCGCGCGCGTGTGAGGCAAGCCCGTTTGGCTCGGATGGCGGTGGTCAGCACGTCACAGTGGTGGCGCAGCTCATTGCAACGCTGGACGATCAGGGCTAGGGCATAGTGGTGGCCGGCGGCCAGCTGGTGGCCATGCAGGATGACGATCTGGGCACGGCCCATCTCCTCCTGACAACCAGCACATAACCATAGTTGTGAATCGCTGCATGTTAATTGTCGAACAGCGACATCTAGTGGACATGATCAGGGGTGAGTTTCTGTGTGTAGGGGTTCTTGACCTGGGCACGGGTGTCCAGTAACTCCAGTTCTTTCAGTAACTGTTCTGTCTGGGCCACGGCCCCTCCCACTGAAGCAATCTCTTTTTCCTGAGCGGACAGCTGGTCCAGGGTCTCCTGCATCTGAGCAACAGTGAAAAAGGACAGTTGATCTCTGGCACTCAGTGTCAAACAAAGAATCATGGGACACCACATCTTGCGGTACCACGCCAATTGGACTATACCTCGTGAAAACTTATCTCGTATCTCATGAGTTGTAGGTACTGCTGCAGCTTCAGGTGGTGTTTTTCGAAAAAGCCGTCAAAGGCCATTTCCATGTCCCGTAGTTGGGCCAGAAGCCTAATGTAAATGTACACAATTTCAGGGCCAAACGGTATCAATATATCTAACAAAAAGGTAATCCCACCATATTCCTTCCTATTCGACAGCTATTATAAAGACACCCCTGGATTAAATGTACATCGCACCAATGGCATGTGAAGAAACATAATCCCATGTATGTTTTGTACAGTACATTACCTCTGAACCGTGTCCCAGTCCTGCTTGATGTCACTGTCTTCCTGACCGTCGGCTTTAGCCGCCTTGGCGACCTCCAGGTTGGATAACAGGTGACGGCCCTGTCTCATCACCAACCTGATGTCTCCCTAGGAGCATTCTATTCAGTTACTCACAGGATCAATAAAAGAACTCTACGGTTTTATTCGGAGGTTGTCCGGTCTTACTTTAAGGTGCCTGTATTTGTCGGTGTGGGATCTGAGGAGAAACTCGATGGCGTCAGCCTCGTCTGGCAACTCCGTCTCGGCCAGTTCCGTGCCGAACGCCTGCAGCATCTGGGCTATTTCCTTCACGGTCACCGCAAAGCTCTCGATGGCCTGCAGAGGGGGACAGACACCACTGAATATGTGTCATTTACCCCAAAAGATATCTTATGCTATTCATTTTGACACATTCCATATCTAGGCTGCCTTGCTGTGTAATGGTATGTGTGTGTGTGTTATTGATGTGGTCCGTACTCCAAATACCAGGTCCGTCTATAATGGATGTGTTGCTGTGGGTGACACTTTGGGACATCTTGTTTACCGTACGGAGGACAATCCAGTCGCTGTGGCAGTACTCCAGAGTTCCGCCAAACTCTGAGGTCAGCTGGTTGTCCTCGATATAGCGAAGCAGGTCCGTAACTGAGCTCAGCATTACCACCTGTTCAGGGACGCCGTGCGTTGGGGTTTTACAGAAAAGATACAACCACAATGCAAACAAAACCAAACAGTTGCTTTATCATAACAACAATGTCTAATAGAGATAAGGTAGTGGACGTTAAAGCCCCTCACAGAACCCTGTTATGTATGATGTTTTCAATGAACTAGATTAACATCCACTATAAGCCTCCAGTATTGGTGGTTTCATCATCTCCGCTCCTTACGGGCATCTTGAGCATGAAGTCGTCCTGGCTGAAGCGAAAGCCCAGGTCAGTGCCAGTGCCTGATGGACTTTGAAGGAGACTGGTGGGCTGCAGAACCAAAACAAGGTGGAGATTCCCTGGGAAGGACATCTGCGAAGAGAAGACAGAGGAAGAAGGGAAAACGGCATTCAGGTCATTGACACTGTATAACATGACTATAATCTGTGTGGTAGGATTGCGGTGTTGCAGTCATACTCTTCTTGGTTACGGCTGTGTTCTCAAGACATACTCGGTTTTACTTCCCAGTGTGTAACGGGAGATCTTTTAGTGCTGACCTACAATCATTATGCAACGGTTGTTGCGTAAATTCTCAGCCACAGGAATTCAAGTCAGCTTGTTGTCTTTTTCTTTTTGGGACAAATGATTTGTACGTAATCCAGGACATTTCAAAGACTTGTTTAAAATGTTAACATTTTGTGATCCTTAATTTTATCATCAACAGGGTGGCCACCTAACCTGTGTGACAAGCTGAAGCATGGGCCTTGAGAAATTACATTTGCAATTTGCAATGCCTGCTTACGCCAGATGTCTACATTGGTTGGAACCATGTTTTAATCAACATTACCGTTAGAAACATGTTTTGAGGCTATACAGTGTGTTATAATTGACAAATATACTATCAGGTATGATGTGGATAAGAACATGTGGCCAAATGCAGAAGACCAGGTAGATCAGAAGATGGCTTTTTCTATATTTTGTATTTTCACATAATACCGTAAATGCCAGCTATATTGCATATTTTTGTTATCTTGCAGTAATGTCCTGTTACGAATAAAGCCGTTACTGCAGCAATTCTGTCTCTGTCTTCTTTTTTTACTCTGAGATGGTTCAATCATTTTTTGTATTGAGACAGAAGTGCAAGCATTTACTAAACACAAAAGTAAAATCTAGAGAAGCTTAAAAAAAACGACAGTGACATGTGCATAGAGGGATCGTTCATTTTTATTAATATATATTTTTTTGTGACTGCTTTACAATCTGAGTCTTTATTGATAGCAATATTGATATTTTCCGATCATTTTGTGAAAAGACGAGACACCGATATATTCTTAACAAAATCGTTATTGCTTTTAGAGTCTGTAACTAATTGATCAGTCCATTATCCTGATGGGAGGGGTCGGCCTCAATCTCTGCTGCCCTCCTCAGTGACCTGGCTTTGAACAGATCTTTGAGGGACGGCAGCTTACATCCAATGGTCCACTTCCACAGAGCGGATGATGCGTTGCAGTCCTTGACAGTGGCTGCAGCGTACCAGACACTGATGGTGGAGGTCAGCATGGACTCAATGATGGCTGTGTGGGCATTAATCATCATAAGATAATCAATGTATGTTTATGCACCAGTAATTTGATTAAAATGACATGACTCTTGACTCTCGAGATATAATGTTACATTACAGGACCCAGTAGTATCGACCCAGTTGCTCGGACCTTAATGATTTTCGGGAAATTTAGAACCTTATTAGAACCGGGTCTCGTTCCCCATCCTTAATTTATTTATGAATGACAAAATTTGTGTTAGTGTTTTGGAAGAATATTTGATTTTGAGCAAGTTTGCAGTGTTTTGGTAGACGTAGTGTCTTGTATTAGTGTATTATTGTATTTTGAAAATTTGCGTTGGGAGTATAGTTTACAATGTGTGATTTTGTGCATGAAATTTACCTTTTTTCGCTGATTGTGTGTTGTAGGTGTCTTGGTGCCTTAAGAGTTTAGGAAAATTAAAGTTTAATGTTTAAAGTTTAAGTTAAATGTATTGAAAAAATTGTCATAGCCATTGTAATTTTTACAAATATTTGGCCGCATCTCCTTTGCATCCAATGACTGCTTAAAGTGAGCGATGCATCATTAAACCAGACACTGGGTATCCTAGTTTTTGATGCTTTTGGAAGTTGTTGTTGGGGTGCGACAATGTGGGAAAGACCACAGACGTCATGCAAATGAAGCTGTAAATCATAAGGATCAGAAATGACAATAAATCGATCAGGAACAATGCAAAAACACTGAGCATGCTTAAGTCAAAAGTTTGGTTTATCATTAACGAGAAAGAAACAACTGGTGAACTCAATTGTCAGAAGACCACTGTATTGGATAACCGGAGAATACTCTCTATGGTAAAGAAACTCCACCTGACAACAGCACAACAGATCAAAAACACTCTCCTAGAAAGAAATGCTTATGATCCAATGCATACCATCTTATCAGTGGAACATGGTGGAGGAGGTGTTATGGTGTGGGTCTGTATGGCTGCCAGTAGAACATGGTGGAGGGGGTGTTATGGTGTGGGTCTGTATGGCTGCCAGTGAAACATGGTGGAGGGGGTGTTATGGTGTGGGTCTGTATGGCTGCCAGTGGAACATGGTGGAGGGGGTGTTATGGTGTGGGTCTGTATGGCTGCCAGTGAAACATGGTGGAGGGGGTGTTATGGTGTGGGTCTGTATGGCTGCCAGTGGAACATGGTGGAGGGGGTGTATTGGCCTGGGTCTGTATGGCTGCCAGTGGAACATGGTGGAGGGGGTGTTATGGCGTGGGTCTGTATGGCTGACAGTGGAACATGGTGGAGGGGGTGTTATGGTGTGGGTCTGTATGGCTGCCAGTGGAACATGGTGGAGGGGGTGTTATGGTGTGGGTCTGTATGGCTGCCAGTGGAACATAGTGGAGGGGGTGTTATGGTGTGGGTCTGTATGGCTGCCAGTGGAACATGGTGGAAGGGGTGTTATGGCTCAGATCTGTATGGCTGCCAGTGGAACATAGTGGAGGGGGTGTTATGGTGTGGATCTGTATGGCTGCCAGTGGAACATAGTGGAGGGGGTGTTATGGTGTGGGTCTGTATGGCTGCCAGTGGAACATGGTGGAGGGGGTGTTATGGCAAGGACCTGAATGGCTGCAATAGCAATGACATTTTTTAATGGCCAAAACGGGAATGGAAAAATCCCTGACTGGTCAAGTCAATCATCGGAACTGAATCCAATTGAACATGCATTCTACAAGCTGAAAGGTAGACTAAAAACGATAAATTACTATTTGCAAAAGGTGCTGTCATTTCTAAACGGTTCATCCGATTTATATAAAAATTAAAGCCCACCCTGAAAATAAATGTGACCGTCTGCATTTCCACCCCTTTTTCCCATATCCTTTCAAACTTTAAATAGAGTAGTGAACCAAAATAACTAAAAATGGTCACTGTCCAATGAACCATGGGACTCACTGTATATATATATATCTACTGATCTCAAATTTAGGTTCAGGTTAATTCATAGAAAAAATTCTCTTCATGTGTGGAAGGCAAAGTCATTGCAGGCTCAGAAGTATGAGGACTGCAAGTGACTCTTCAGTTATGTAACTCTTCATAGACTAACAGAGATGTACTTTCATGTACTGGCCACCGTCCTCTAATGGGCAGCTTTGAGCAGTTACCTAAATACAAGTAGGCACAGGCAATGTCAATCTGTCTGCACGACAAGTGATCAATGAAACACACCAGCCGACACCAAGCTTGTCTGCTTTCCATCTTACTCTGTCAATCCTGGGGGAGTCCGCATTAGTTTAACTGTTTCAGCACAGATAAGAAACGTGCATAAAAACAGAGTTTTACACCTCACACTTCTGAAACATAGCTTCACATAACACAGCCATAACTAAATACATATATGTGTGTGGGAAATTATCAGTATCTTATAAAACGTCTGCCTTCATAACTAATTTACCAACAACATCCATTGCAGTGGACCGCACTGCTGTGTCAGTGAAACCTTAAATGCCCTGTTGTAAACGGCCACACAATACAGGCCTATCAGTCAGTACTCAACTTTATGAATGATAGACACTGAGATTACTGACATACAGAAATGCAATCTGGCTACAGGCATATGGTTCTACAATATGCATGAACATACATTAACAAGATTACACTGATATCATAGAGTATACTGACCGTACAACTTATATTAGCCCGAAATATTACCATTTCACTGTTATGTATTACGCACCTTTCTGTCATTGGAATGACCTGCCCGTATCACATCTCAAACCAAACATTCAGATATTTGTAGAACTCACGCTTACCAGAAAAGACAGAATTGCAAGTTCCAACATGCATGTGTTTATATTTCTTAAGTCCCAATCGATGTCTATCAGATGCCGCAGTATAGTGCAAATCCCGACCTAGCAGTATTAGGATCCCTGTGCTGCAACAGACCGATCCTGTTTCCTAATATGTGGAAACGTCTCAGAAATACTTCTATCATAAAAACCTTACCGCAGCCCTGCGCAAGCGGGGCAGTCCCCTGAAAGGATTAGCCTCCGCCATGGTTTAGAGGTTGTCTCCCCTTCTCGCCCGGCTCACACCTCCCCTCCCTCCATCAGTAGTGCGCGGGACTCTCCGCAGCAGGGAGCAGACGCAGCATCGCACTGCAGTGGCGGCCGGCCGGGTGGGTGGGTGGGTACCGGGTGGGTGGGGAGCAGGAGTACCTCCAACGTGTAATTGTGTTTCAACTAAAAAAGGGGGCGTGCCATTGTAACGCGCTTTTTACGTCAAACTGAAACAATTTGTAAATAATATCTTAATAATAAAAGATAATATATTTTATTTTATTATTATAACAATTTAGCATAAGTACTTTCCTGTTGCCTCCAACAGGGTAGCCCTAGGTTGCATATGCCGTCACTTCAGCATTACAGGTTGTTATGAATATAAAATGCATGTATTTTATTATTTCATTATTATTTACCTCTGTAAAGCACATTGAATTGCTTCTATGTATGAATTGTGCTATATAAATGAACTTGCTTGCTTGCTAGTAAACACAATATATTCACATTAGGCGCCCATGATTCATTGTGCCTACGAACCGTTTCTTGCCATTGCATATTAGCCATATTCCACACCTCCTTAGGAAATATTGTTTAACTATATCATGTTTCTCAGATAGTCAGGATTCAGTCCCCAAACCACTTAATTCAAAATGCAAAATAAGAGAATTTTACAGATACCACCACAATTTGTACACATAAGTAGAGATCTCTGAACATTGTGATCATCACCAAAATGTGTGCGTTTTTATCCTATAATTCAATCGCCTCATATGTCTGTGCTTTTTAGCACCCATTTGAGTTTGTGGTTGGAGAAAATGTTGTGACTCCATTCAGTTTGTTTGTTTGTGGTCTGTTGATGTCACTATGGTAGGCTGAAGCTTTACAAAGTGGGTGGTGCTTTTACCTGTCTGGTTGACTCTTATCTCTGGGTCATAGTGACCCTAATCCCGCTGTTTAAGTCCCCAGTAGCTATGTTGCAATAATATTTGGATTAATGATCAGTTTGTCTTGTTCGATTAGCTCTATCAACAGCTTTGTTTTCAAGGTAACACACTTTGAAAAAAAATGCTCTGCAACTACCAAAGCCAAATGAGGACTGGCCAACCTCACTAAGCCAGGCACCTCTCTAGGTTTGTTAACATAGCAGGTATTATTTATTAGGTTAGAAGAAGATGAGTGGCAGGTTTGGAAAATTTGGTTTTAAAGATTAGTAAGAGTTGTTGTCAACTGTGGTCAAAGATTTGACCACTAGATGGAGCTGTAGGCCACAACTAAAGAATCATCCATACAACATGTACAGTGTTATTAGAAAAGTATTTACAAAATCAAAATATTTTCAGTTTGTAACATTGCACCCCGGAAATTAAAAAATAAATTAAATCTAACTTTTTACAGCTGTATTTATGGCTATGTTATTACCCTCAACATCAAAGTGAAAATACAATTCTACGACATTCTGAACAATTATTAACTGTGAAACACCTGGTTTGGATAAGTGATTTGCCCCTTGGAGTAACCACAACTGGCTACTTTGAAGGGCTTACATGTCCTTATTGCTGAGATTGTTGTCACATGCACAGACTGACCAATCTCACAAGCTTTACACAAAGCTGGCTTGTATGGCAGGGGGGCCAAAAGAAAGCCTCTTCTGAAAAAAGGCCACATGGAGTCTCATTTGCGCTTTGCAAAAAAACACTTGGAAGATTAGAATGCAATGTGGCAAAAAGCTTTATTGTCAGATGAGTCCAATATTTAAGTTTTTAGACTTCAGGCTTTAGGGTCGTGACAGTACTGCACACTGTGTATGGTCCTGCGGTTACATCTCCACTACTGCCGTCTCACTCCAAGTGCACTATGAAAATCTCCAGTGCACCTCGCCCGCTGCTAGGCCGGCAATGTCTTTTGCTAGCCACTGTCAACCTTCTAGGAGACAGATCACCAGAGAAAGGCCCAGACAGAAACCCATCTGAAGTGAGTCTGTTCTTGCGGTGGGTTCATCAAATGTTTTAATCCTAAAGTCCGAGCCTTTCTGTTATCTTGGAGCTAGGACCTCTGACTTAAATTCCATACTTCCGCAACTCATTAGCAAGCACTCAGCTCCTACTGTCCTTGTCTATGTTGGGTCTAATGACATTAAACATCAGCAGTCTGTAAAAAACTTTGAAAGGATTTTAAAACTTTAATAAATACACTGCTCAACTCTTGTAATCAGTGCGCCATCTCTGGTCCATCTCCCCGCTATTTGGATATGGTTTTAGTCGTATTCGCCAATTACACATCTGGCTTAAGGGATACTGCTGCTTATTGAGAATTCCATTTGTCGATACTTTTTCTGCTTTTATAGACCGGCCTGGTCTACGTCTTCGGTACAATATACATCTTAACAGGTATGGCTCCAGCATTCTCTCCACCAACACATCTCTTACTCTTGCCTCGTGTAAAGCTTTATATACCTTACCTCTAGTGTGTGGCCCAGCTGTTTGTATATTTCTCTGTTTGTGGCCCTAAGTGAAAAAAGTTTAGTCACCACTGCTTTAGATAATAAAAAGCACAGTGCTGCGTTTTTTGTAGACTTATAAAACGCTTTTGAAACTGTAGACCATGCAATTCTTTTGACACTGTAGACCATGCAATCCTTATGACACTGTAGACCATGCAATCCTTTTGACACTGTAGACCATGCAATCCTTTTGACACTGTAGACCATGTAATCCTTTTGACACTGTAGACCATGCAATCCTTTTGACACTGTAGACCATGCAATCCTTTTGACACTGTAGACCATGCTATCCTTTTGACACTGTAGACCATGCTATCCTTTTGACACTGTAGACCATGCAATCCTTTTGACACTGTAGACCATGCAATCCTTTTGACACTGTAGACCATGCAATCCTTATGACACTGTAGACCATGCTATCCTTTTGACACTGTAGACCATGCAATCCTTATGACACTGTAGACCATGCAATCCTTTTGACACTGTAGACCATGCTATCCTTTTGACACTGTAGACCATGCTATCCTTTTGACACTGTAGACCATGCCAAAAACGTCCAAAAGCTCATTTGGCTTCCTTAAACTTCACCTAAAGGATTCATGATACAGTCATTCAATGTACTGTATAATATCATTAGCTGAAGTTTTAAAGTCTAAGATTAAAATGTGTGTGTTAACTATTACTTAATTAATACTTTTTTGTAGTAATCATACACAAGATATGACACAGTAACCCGGTGATACAATTTATTATAATGCAGGCAAAACATTTTCAGCACCTCCGACACTAGTGAAAAGCCTTCATGAGGCTGTTCAGAACCACATGGAATTGGACAGCAGTTATTTCACTCAGGTTCAGGCTTGGATCAGCATCACAATTTTTAACCAGGATGGGGCACTATACCTCATTAAATAGAAAACCTGTTTTAAAGTGCTACTGCTACTTTAGCGACACAATCTGAGCGTGGCAGCATTCACTGATTTCAAAGTAAGAGTTCCATCAAACGCTAATGGCACTGGTTCTGTGTGGTAACGTTATGCAGTTTGCCATGAAATGTCAAAATGTCACTTAGCAAAAAAAGACAATCCAAATAACACTTAAATTTTTCAATCATATAAGATTTTACTCTTCAGCTCACCCCACAGGTTTTTTCTGTGATTTAGGTCAGGGTATTGTGATGGCAAAAGCTTGATATGGTGAGTATATCATTCTGTGTGGATCCAACCTGTAGAAATTAGATACATTTTTCAGATATTTGGATATTTCTACGCCAAACCCTCCTCCGGTGTTTGTTACCAAAAAAGTCTACTATTAGTCAAATAGGACCATGGAACCTGGGTCCAATTAATGTCTGAAATATATTTATCAAAAAATAAACTGTGATCGAAGGTGATTTTTTGCATTTTTTAACCTTATTTCTTACTATGCTGGCAGGCAAAATACAGGTGCATCCACTTCTATTCTTCCCAGGTACAGCACAGTCTTTTGGTTCAAATGTAACTATAGTACCAATAACTATTAAGGATTGTGTCCATAGCTTTATAATGGGACACTCATCTCACGTGAAACCTATTACTATGGACACAGGAATTAAACTCTCAGCCTGAAATATGTTTCAAACTGACCTCGAGGTTATACATCTTATATAAGGTATCGTGTCTCCCGTGTCTTGATCCTGTCCAGGTTTTCCACGTGTCTATGTTTTCTGTATGTTCGTGTTAATTTTTCTTATCTAGTGGTTTTATTTCTATGTTTGGTTCCTTGTCAGCAGGTTGCATTGTTTTCACCTGTCTTCTGTTACCCCCACTATATATATATGTCAGCTTTTGAGTTAATTCTTTGTGGAAGCGTTGTTTTGTTTGTACAAACAAGTGCCTGACCTGTGCTATTGGGTTATTCCAGTTCTTCTCTGTGTTCAACTGTTTTCTTTGTGACATTGTCTTTGTACTCTCCGTGTTCCGGTTGTCCTCCTGTCTGTCGGTCTGCCCGATTGTACCTGTGTCTCACCTGCCCTGTCGTTGTGTCTGCCTTCCTGCTAGAGGTTTGTGTTTTTTCCAGTATTCCATACTATGTGCAAAGATCAATTAAAAAAGAAAATAAGCCTAATAATAAATACACCAAAACTGGAGCTCTGCACCTGAGTTCCAATACTGCCTCCTTGACAAATCTTTGCTAGTTGAGTTTAAGGAATCTGGACATTAATATTCACTTTAGCTGTTTTGAGTAAACTAGCTGGACAGCACAAACTTTTGTACGTAGAGTGGATATTAAAAGACAACACACCTCTGTTATAATTCCAGGTTTTTGTGATGTGAACAAATGAGACAAAGATAAATCATGTCAGAACATTTTCCACTTTTAATGTGACCTATAATGTGAACAATTCAATTGAAAAACAAACTGACATCTTTTGAGGCAGAAAAATAAAAACCTTACAATAACCTGGTTGCATAAGTGTGCACACCTTTAAACCTATACTATGTAAAAGCACCTTTTTATTTCTTTACGGCACTTTTTTGGAGGTAGGAGTCTATGAGCATGGCACATCTTGACGTGGCAATATTTGCCCCCTCTTCTTTGCAAAAGTGCTTCAAATCTGTCAGATTGTGAGGACATCTCCTCTGCACAGCCCTCTTCAGATCACCCCACAGAAATTGGATTCAGGTCTGGGCTCTGACTGGGCCATTCCAAAACCTCTAGTGAAGCCATGCTTTTGTGGATTTGGATGAGTGCTTTGGGTCGTTGTCGTGCTGAAAGGTGAACTTCCTCTTCATCTACAGCATTCTGAAGGTTTTGTGCCAAAATTGCCTGGTATTCGGAGCTGTTCATAATTCCCTCCACCCTGACTTAGGCATTGATCACATCACAAAAACCTGGCATTTTAAGAGGGGTGTGTAGACCTTTTATATCCACTGTATACTTTTTTGCTTTTATTATTATGATTTACCATAGGGAGTTCAGCGATGTGTTGCTGACCATGCAGACTGCGAGTGAAATACTCAGTGTGCTTGATCAGAACTGTATTCCTTCTGAAAGCAAGTCCTCAGGTGCTGTGTCTATCTATAGGCATCTGAAATTGATTAAGAGATAAATCTCCCTCAATCCGTCTGTCGTCTATCTTAGCTGTTAATCGGATTGTGTTGTGGATCAGAGTTGTGTATTAGGGCTCTGGGTCACACACAACAGAGATGTTATGAGGTAGATGGCACATGGCACTCGTAATGACTGGCACTGCACTCCTTGGCATCGCTCTGAAATGCATTATGTCCGTTTTTCTTACCTGCAGTGTCCGCACAAAACATGTCTTTGCTGAAAAGCAAAAACTTACTAAGGAAACACCAGGTTGACTTTTAGAATGGCTTTTAGAACAGAATATCACATACAACTTACCTGGTAGACTAAACATTATTTTTGCCAATGAAAGCCTGATACTCTACTCATATAATTGCATGCAGTTTCAACAAGGCTAAATAAGGCACCTGGGTATGTTTGAACTGTGTTAGAATTGGTCGTTTGGCCAAAATAAGCAACCCAGCAAGACGACTATGACCGACAATACAATGGCAACTTAAACAGATCTTAATAGTCTCTCTGTGGAGATTGAAAAAAACTGTTTAAATGTGTCCTATAATCAAAAGTTAAATGTGAAGAGATTTATGGACTTCCACAGGTTAAGTGTTGCTCATGGGAATGTTTTTGATAATTGATCATACTCTCTCTCTGTGTGTCTGTACATTTTTGTGCAAACTGAGTTTACTCAAACAGTAGCAATATTTATATTCCACCCAAGCTATTTTCACTAGAGATTAGCAGTAAATGGATTACCTTAAACGCAAAGAACTTGACTATAGCTGTGGCCTCTCCTACGCATGGACAACCGGAAATAGTACAGGTGTGGCACTAATCATTGGAGAACACAGTAAACACTGATGGATGCGTAGAATAGCATTAAGACACAAGAGGTTAACACTCTTTTTAGTCTAAAAAACATATAGAATCAAGGATAATGAACAATTAATTTATAAAATCAGGCCATCATCTGGAGAGTTGGCTTTTTAAATGTAAATACAGAAAGCATGTGTCCAGAGTGAATTACCAGGATACATTTCCGATCCTTCAATTGCACAAACAAACATTGCTCTCTCCTAAACACAGTTCACCCATATGTGACAGCAGTGGGCTAGGGGCTTTTCAAATTTGGACTAGGACACATTTTCACGTTGATTTTAGGGCTCCTAGTTATGGAGCAGTATTTTCCATCAGTGAGATGCAAAGTGGCTGGGAGCTTAGTACAACCCCAATATCGAAAGATGTGATAGTATGGATAATGCCCAAAAAAGCGGAACTATATTAAAAACACATTGTTAACACATTAGCTGATATTTTCCTATGTGAATTTAATCTATTTTTTGTAAACTATACACTCATTTCAAATCCGATGACTGCAACACACTTTCGGGCACTGAAGACACCAGTTGGGTAAGTTAAGCAAGCCGTATATCTTCAGATGTGCAACATTCAGGGGCCTTTGTAGCCTCATAATGCGGCACACATTCTCAATCAGAGACAGGTCAGGACTGCAGGCGGTCATGCTAGCACCCACAATCTGCCTACACAACCATGAGCTTGTAATGTCCATGGAAAAGACGACGACTGGATGGCAGCATATGTTGCTTCAAAATGTGTACATGTGTTATAAAAGTTAACTAAGTATTCACAAGCCCATGCCCGGAAATCCATTACAGACTTGTGACGGTCGTTAAGACAGTGTTGACTGAGGATTGGAGATAACGCGCATTCAGAAGTAGTTTTTGGCTTCGCCCTTTTAGGACCAAGATTTGATCCGATTCCTTAATTTCTTTGTGCACTGTCGAAGGTGAAATGCCACTAGAAGTGGCACTAGGAAGCCTGTGATGAGGAATAGCATTAGATGGCGGCCCCTAGAGAAACTTCTAAAGGAATCGTGACAGTACCCCCCCCTTGACGGGCAGCTCCAGCCGTCCGTCGACACCGATCCCGACACCTCCCACTCCATGAGTACCTCCCTCCGGCGTCTAGAGTCTCTGATGTCCCTCAAGATGTACGCCAGAGCCCCCTAGATGTCCAGGGGTGGCAGAGGGATCTCCATCATCTCAGACTGCTGGATGGGACCAGTGACCAATAGATAGAAACATGGAACGATAATCAGGTGGCAGCTGTAATCGATGTGTTACCATGTTCACTTTCCCCAGGACTTTAAATGGACTTAAATGGCCCCACAAATGGCGGACCCAGCTTCCGGCAGGGCAGGTCGAGAGCCAGACCCGATCCCCCAGGGCATATACCGGCGTGTCACATTTGACATTGTCTGGCGCACTGCAGGTGCGGTGAGCTACATTCCACGTGTCCTCAGCGCGCCGGAACCAGTCGTCCATTGCTGGTGTTCTGGCTCTGCTGCCACTGGGCCCAAACTGGCAGGTACCCCCTACTGTCTCATAAACGCCCTCCAGACCGTAGACATGAACTGGGGACCCCGGTCAGATACAATGTCCTCTGGCACCATGTTGTGCCAGAAGACGTGTGTGAACAGGGCCTCAGCGGTCCGTAGGGCTGTCAGGGGTCCTGGCATGGGCAGGAAGCAGCAGGCCTTTGAGAAACGGTCCACAACGACGAGAACCATGGTGTTTCCTTGAGACAGAGGGAGGTCAATCAAATCAACAGACACATCTGACCATGGTCGCTGTGGAACGGGCAACGGTTGTAACTTACCCGCGGGAAGGTTTCTCTGTGCCTTACTCTGAGCGCATACTAAACAGGAAGAGAGAGCCAGACTAGGCCACCAATATCTATTGATAAGGAAGCTTCCAACGAAGGAATAAACATAGTTCCAGTTTCATCTGTCCAAATGCCTCTTTTAAAGGCCAGTGTAAAAGTGTTACTGAAGCTTGGCCAATATGTGCTAATATGTGTTAGGAGGCGAGCTGGACTGAAATGGTCCATGAGGGACAAACAGGGCTTGTCATTTGTCAAGTGGAGAAAAACAAATGCCAAGACATTAGGAGAATTGTTATCTGTGAGACCTTCAGTAGCTTTCCTCAACACCCGGTATTTAATTGTGACCCCTGACAGTAAAACTAGAGATCAAACACAACACAGATTACCGGTAACACGTGTTTTCAGTATCTGGGCTAAATAATCAGGTGATTCAGGCCATCTGTTAAAGGTTGTGGACCAGCAAGTCCCTGCAGGAAGTGAGTTTTTTTTTCTCTAGAACCAACATTTAGATTCAAGTATGATGCTGTCTCTTTGTGTCAGCATCTCATAACTGGAAGCCCACAAATGTTAACTTGGCTACAGTAATTTTAATCAGCTTGGAAACAATTTGTTACGTGTCGTTACAGCTAAAATAAGGCCATCCATATTAGATCAGATAATGTTCTAATGTGGACAGTATATCGAAGACCCTTTATAAATGAAATCACTGAAACACTGTTAATGAAGACAATCTCATTGTCACCAATCAAATGTGACAACTGCATTTCAACCTCTGTTAAGCACCTTTGAAAGTCAGTTCTAAACTTTGAATGTAATTCATGTATTTGCAGTGCCATGGTTAAAATGATTACTGGCAAGGAAAAGCAAGATGCCTAAAGTGAGGGGGAAAAAATGATTTATAGAGAAAACGTTAATTCTCACAATATCAAAACTACCATCCTTAACAAATTATTAACAAAATAATCCACAAAATAAAACATTAAAGTAATTTGATTGACAATGTATCGCTTGTGGAAACTGTACAACATCTTAAGCTGCCTAGCTGCTTCATTTATAAAAACCTTTTTAGAGATGTTTTTAGCTGCTTGGAAATATATATTTACTGCAAATAGTTATATGGATACTGCAAATAGTTAATAGTTCCCTCTCATCAGGCACTTTTTCAAAGGCCCCAAGGTCATTAAGTCTCTGTTAAAAAATATATAGCCTAGTCTCTTGTGTAATTAACTACAGATTTCTAACAAATTTAGATATGTTATGTTGCCGAAATATGAATGTCAGTTAAACTATTCCCTTAATTAGAGAGAGACACAGTTCTGTCATATGTTCAATAATCTTGTCCTGAAGGCAGATCTGACCCTACGGCAGAAGTCCTGTGATGGTTTACCTCGTTGATGTGCAGGGAGCACTGTTAAGTCCCCTAATTTGGAGTTGGAAAATGTTTAATGTTAGGGCAAGTAAGAGGTTAATTTTGGGTTACAGGACAAGCTCTGTCCTCAGAATATTTAGCCCCTTTGAAACGCAAAAGGCAAACAATCACATAATGTTTGTGCTGGGAAGTTGATTTGCATCCAGAAAAAATATATTGAGAGAAATGCCAACATGCTGCCACGTGTTCATTTGCTGCAAAGAGGGATTGAGTAATCTCATCAGGTACTGTGCCAGCTTACCATACAACTCAGAAACAAAAACACCTCCCAATTAAGATAGAAGTCCAATGGGTCATGCCTTAGGTGTTGGACCTCGTGACATCTTGCAGACACGGATTAATGGAGCTTGACCTTTTAGTCCAAGGCTTTATCTGTGCCCGTGATTCAAGGCCTTGGACATCCAGATTAATTTAAAAAAGTTATTGGCTGGCAGATGATCTCTTGGTTTTAGCTGTGTTGTCGCTATACTATCAAAAAGTAAAGCCTGATCCTGTATGATATTTAATGAGATTAGCAATTTTAGCAGGATCATTATATCTCAGTTTCAATCAGTCATGATTATTCAGCAATGTTTCAGCAGATTATATAGCTACCTCTGGTTTCCACTGTTTTGAATTTCATTACACACTTTTGTGTTTCTTTATTTATAATTCAAGATTACAAACATGCCTTCTTAATGGAAATCTGTGACAATAACCCTTTTTCGTTTTTACATCACATGCTGAACAACATTGAGTGGAAAGTGAATAGCCCCCCCAAAGGTGACATTTTTGCTATGGGGCGTTGGGGCAATGCTGATGAAGCAGGTCTAATCTGATAATGCTATGTTTGTACTCCAGGGGCATTGAATGTTTTTTGTATATTTCTTTTTCATCTGTAAAGTGTGCATTGTAAAGTGTGAATTTGTTGCCACAAATGGGCTTTATAGCTCCACAATTTCTCCGATGGCTGCTTGAGTGATAGGGCATGTTAGTGTATAACTTTTTTCCTGTCATACCAGTTTTTTTTCTATTTTATTTTGAAGACCTTTTTCAGCTAGTTGTTAATCTGTCAATTTGAAATGATTACAAGTAACTATTTTTCTGTGTAATTCAATATTTCACTTGAAAACGTCGGTCATCGCAATGCTGCACGATGAAAGGTCGTCCAATTAGTTTAGACCAATATGGTTGGATCTGAGCAGAATATGTGTTTATGTACATTTAGGTCACTGTTAATTAATTCTGATGATGCCATCAGCAGTTAGGTCAGCGGGGAAGACAAGTGAGTATTTACTAGTGGCAGCTTTTGTCCAAAACATAGCAGCCCCTCCACCTTATTTCACTTACTTTTAACAGTTCTCTTGCCATCATTCTGACACAAGTTAATCTTTATCTCATCTGTCCGCAGCGACCTGGAGAAGGGATCTTGACCTGATAAAGAGATCACACGCACAGATGGAGCACCTTACGTACTCGCATTTGGTTGTAACTAAGCAGTCAGAACAGCTTAGAGAGGTCTCACAGTGCTAACGGCAGTATTCATATCCTGTCTATGTGCTTATTGTGTTATATCGAAATGTTCTGTTGAAATATGTAATATTATACAAACATTTATATATAGACTTCCTACCCTCTACATTTCTAAACATTACATTTTTGTGCTATTTTCAGTGTTATTATATTGGTATGAAGTTACTGTAAGGATTTCAGGATGCTTTTAGAGACGTTCTGACCATCCATTCTGAACTTTTTTCAAAATTGACATACAATTTCAATAAAACAAAGTTACACTAACACAGTTAGGAAAACATGCATTTTAATACTGAATACTTAAAAAATTAATATATCGATACTGTCTCTAATGTGTTATGACAAATAATTTTCTAATAACAATTATGTTCATATTATGCTAAAATTGTTCTTTTTTAGTACTCGAAGTTGCCTGTTTGGCCGTATGAGGTTTAAGCAAACAGTCCATATCAAGATTGGCTTTACCAATCTCCATATTTGAACTGAAATTGAGACTTTATTATGGTAGCGTAAGATTTACGCAAACATTTGAATGTATCCTACAAAATACTGCATGTTATCAAACTCAAAATCAAATGTCACTCTCAAAGGCCAAGGGTCGTGTAGTCATATAACAAAGAAGGCGATACTCCTATTCAGTGTAATCCCCTACGAGGATTAGACCTTCAGCCACATGACCAAGTCTCTGGAACATCACTGTTCTTCATGTTTAACACATAACAGGGGTCATGGCACTATTACTACACTACTATTAATACTACACATTACAGGGGTCATGGCTACACTACTATTATTACTACACATTACAGGGGTCACGACACTATTACTACACTACTATTATTACTACACATAACAGGGTTTACGGCACAATTACTACACTACTATTATTACTACACATTACAGGGGTCACGGCACTATTACTACACTACAATTATATTATTACTACACGTTACAGGGGTCACGGCACTATTACTACACTACTATTATTACTACACATTACAGGGGTCACGGCACAATTACTACACTACTATTATTACTACACATAACAGGGGTCCCGGCACTATTACTACACTACTATTATTACTACACATTACAGGGGTTACGGCACTAGTACTACACTACTATTATTACTACACATAACAGCGGTCACGGCACTATTACTACACTACTATTATATTATTACTACACATAACAGGGGTCATGGCACTATTACTACACTACTACTATTACTACACATTACAGGGGTCACGGCACTAATACTACACTACTATTATTACTACACTTAACAGGGGTCACGGCACTATTACTACACTATTATTATATTACTACTACTACACATTACAGGGGTTACGGCACTATTACTACACTACTATTATTACTACACATAACAGGGGTCACGGCACTATTACTACACTACTATTATATTATTACTACACATAACAGGGGTCATGGCACTATTACTACACTACTATTATTACTACACATTACAGGGGTTACGGCACTATTACTACACTACTATTATTACTACACATAACAGGGGTCACGGCACTATTACTACACTACTATTATTACTACACGTTACAGGGTCACGGCACTATTACTACACTACTATTATATTATTACTACACGTTACAGGGGTCACGGCACTATTACTACACTACTATTATATTATTACTACACATTACAGGGGTCACGGCACTATTACTACACTACTATTATTTCGACCCATAACAGGGGTCACGACACTATTACCTTACTGCAGATTGCACCTTTTACTTTGGTTGAGTGATGGTATTTTTAAACCGTTCGTGTTCAAAATAGATGTTCACTAATTGAATAATTGGATTGAGAGGCAGACAACTGCGTCTAAAACGAGATAGTTAAGTAAAAGGCGGGGGCAGAGGTCTAGGTATAAATGGTGATGTCAACAGTCACAGAGTGCACTCTGACCACAGACCACTAGCAAGGGACTTGAACACCGGTGGGGATAGATACCTTTTGGAAAAGGTAAGACAATACCATTTTTTTTGCTTCACAGGTTTGTCATGTTGGTGATGGGAGTAGGAAGGAGGAACGATGAGACAACGGCTTACTCTGTGGAAGAAAGAGGACATTATGAAGTTATAGAACATTATAACTGTATGTAGAATGAATGATCGAGACCAGAAACAATGTGGGCAAATGTTTACAAAATGTAATACAACTAATTGACAGTGAACCATATGCACGAAACGCGCAAATTGTAATACTTCCTAGTTCAGTCAGATTTAGTATAGAATTGTAATAGATGTCAATTTGTACGCATGGATATTGGTTCTGGAAATGCAAGGGTTGGCATTCACAGGAGAATATCCTACTAGTTTTGAAACATGACTCTTCCTGGTCCTGGCTTAATGCTAAGCGCTTGTTCATCTGTAATGTCGTCACATGTTAAGGTCAACAATAACAGTTTTTTAGGTTCAATAAGGCAAATGGAGGTGTGAGAGTTCCCCAGGTACCTCTACCATAGAAGAATATGTAATATGCAAGAAACATTCAAATTTCTGTGTACAAACATTACGCGGTGAACGGGAATTCATTTTACCCTCCATTCTCCCGATAGAATGCCAACTCTTTAACATTATTTTAAAGTATTAGCTTTAACTTAGCATAACATCTCCTTTACTTCTCGTGTTGTTTTTGAAAGCACCATGGAAGAACCTTCTGCAATTTAATAAACACCATTTTATTGAAATCAGGACCAAAGATCAAATCAAACGTATTTCATGAAGCCCTTTTTCAAAGTGCTTTAACAAACACCCGGCGTGATACTCAATGTCACTATTTTGAGTTTATGGTGATACGTTACTAAAACACGAACAATAGAACGTTCAAATGTGACTGTTGACTAAAATAACTAGACTACAGTAGATTATTGATATTCACATTTTAACTCATCTTATGTATCAATGTTATGATGTAATTTTGTCATCTTCACATATCTGATCAGAAACAATCTGTGACCATGTAAATATTTAAGGGCCTATGTGTGTCGTTCTGGGACACAAGGATGCAAACCCTCTTTTTAGATTAACAGTGAAACAATAGAAAATGACATAACAGTATCGTGCAAATCCAGCACAAGTACTTAGAGGAACTGCCAGGGTCTCTGAGCTGGGTTATCAAAAGCAGCACTGCAACAGGGCTAATCCCCAGACAAGAACACAGTGATGCTGTAATCCCATTTCACCAGATTAGCCATTCTCCCTGCCTGGCACACAGCTCTGATAAAGTACCCCTTCATCCGTAATGCATTGGTGGATGGATGGTTACACCTGACAGTAATCTCGATTACATGGCAATTCATGCCATTGACAAAATTGCCTTTTTCAAAAACTCACACTTGTTGAACTATTTTGTTTTCTTTTTCCCCAGATATTACTGAGATTGCTGGAAAATGGCTAAGTGAGTCTCTTACTAAATTTTCAGTTTTTAAATTTACAAATGTAAATAAATGGTAGTAAAACAAAAGTAGATTTTGTCTTTGGTAAGTTTGACAAATGCATCAGATCTTGTTTGAAGTGAACAGCTTAGATGTCACAAGTAAGAGACAATACCATCAAATACATTGGGTCCATAGCAACACGCAACATGTTTATGCTAATTCCATGAAATGCTGTCATTCCCAAAGGTTTTGACAGTTTGTCGGTGGACATTAGACTTACGTAAGATTTGTCATCTCACAGAAGGATTGCATTGGGCATCTTTTTTCACCTGTACTTTAGGTCACGGCTTGCCATTTGAGGGTTTTTAACTGAACTGCGTGTTTTATCCTTAAAGTAAACTGAATTATTTACCTTCAATTGAATTTGATTGTTTCTCTGTGATTCGTCACCAGGGTTTACAAGAAAACCTCTGGAAATGGTGCTGTAAGTGAACCTTCTCTGTTTCTTAATATCACCTGAAAAACTAAAATTTAGGCCATCGCCTGTTTGTCGTTAATGTGGAAATGCACGTGTTGCAAGTGATAATGTATTTCTTTTTGTATTCAGCTTACCCTTTACCTGGGGAAGAGGGATTATGTTGACCATATCCAGCAAGTTGACGCTATTGGTATGTCTTATATTTGTGATTTGCACTTATGTGTACAGATAAAACTATTTTTCTGGGGCAAATCAATCAAATCTGCCCTCATCTTTGTTACAGAGGGAGTAGTGAAAATTGATCCTTCAGATCTTGGAGGCAAAAAAGGTAATCTTACAATCCTACCTCCATAGAATACCATCAGCAGATGTTTCCGCATGATTCTATACCGTTAAACATTCATACCATTCTTTTCAGTCTTTGTGCAGTTGTGTTGTGCCTTTCGTTATGGCCGGGAGGACCTGGATGTCATCGGCCTGTCTTTCAGGAAAGACATCTGGATCAAGCACATCCAGTTGTACCCTGAATCCAGCCAGAAAATCACCCTGACGCCCATGCATGAATGCCTGCTCAAGAAGGCTGGGGAGCAAGGCCACGCTTTCACCTTCAACATGGATCTCAACCTCCCTTGCTCGGTCACACTCCAGCCAGGACCAGAAGATTCTGGGAAGGTTAGAGCCTCGCCGTGTTTATAAATCACTTCAAATCCCGCAATGCATTATATTTATGTTGAATCTCTGTGCGGCAGCCTTGCGGCGTGGACTTTGAAGTCAAGACCTACATTGCCGATGTGGCGGACCCTGAAGAGAAGCTTGAAAAGAAGTGAGTCGCAATTCAAATTGTTGTTTGATTAAAAACAACACAGCTACTAGTCGCACAAAACTCACTGAAAGTATTTTTTAACCTCCTTCTGTTCTTTTTGCTACTCCTCCCTCCTTTGTAGGGATACCGCTCGTCTGCTTGTCCGTAAGATCCAATTTGCCCCAGATGCTACTGGTGGCCCTGGACCCAAGGCAGACATCTGTAAGAGTTTTATGATGTCTGACAAGCCTGTCCACCTGGAGGCCCATCTGGATAAGGAGGTGAGTTCTACTTCTACAGAGTAGAATACTGAGGCAACGGTACTGAATACGTTATAAATTGGGATCGCCAAAATGTGACCATATTTTTTTTGTACGGATATCAGATCTACTACCATGGGGATCCGATCAAGGTCCACGTCAAAATCAATAATGAAACTTCAAAAACTGTGACAAGAATTAGGGTCACGGGTGAGTTTATTTCCACTGACTTTCAATGTGAGAATGGAATTAGTCTACTCGATTTGGTAACAGCGGGCTCCTTCTTTTAGTCGACCAGACAACGGACGTGGTGCTCTACTCTGCGGACAAGTACACCAAAACCGTACTCAACCAAGAGTTTGGGTGAGATAGAAACCCATTCATGGACAACCTCTCCCTCGTGCTAATTATAATTGACGTGCTTCTTTCCTGCTCATGTTCTGACTAAAAAATCCGACATTTTCTTACAGAGAGACAATTAATGCCAATAGCACATTTGAAGGGGCGCTCTCCATCATTCCTCTTCTAAGTGAAAACAAGGAGAAGCGTGGTCTGGCCCTAGATGGCAGAATGAAGTATGAGGACACAAACCTGGCATCCAACACAATGTGAGTACACTTTTGTCCCATTCTCAATCTGGACCGCAGCAGCCTGAGTACACCGCTCACCGTCATCTCCGTTCATCCCATCAGAATGAGACCCGGTATGGATAAAGAAGTGATGGGAATCTTGGTCTCCTACAAAATCAAGGTCAACTTGATGGTGTCTTCCGGAGGGTAAGGTTCAGCCTGAACAAGTATTTTCTTAGAAGCAGGCGCATAAAATAAAAAGCTGTTTTTTGAACTTGTATTGTTGTTTGTTGTTTACCTTGATTTAGCTTATTGGGAGGTCTCACAGCCAGTGATGTACAGGTGGAGCTCCCTCTGATTCTGATGCACCCCAAACCCCAAGGTAAGCTAACCGTTTTACCTGTTATTGTACATGTTATACTGGAACAGATGTAGTTATGGTGCCATGGTTCTTTACTCATTAACATAAGGTTATTGCTAATTTTATTTTTCAACTCTTTGCATCAAAAAAACCCTGATGAATGAGCAGACCTGTAAGTATACAATTGTCAATTTTGTTTAAACATATTTTTAGGCTATCCTCTAGACATCAAGTTTAGTAAATAGATGTAGGGCTTAAATTTAAATATGCACTCCAATACCTTAAGCATGTTAAGTTTGTTACATGAATTAGGAATTTTGCACCAGACAAATTTGACGCCAGACAAATTTGTAACATATGTAAACAAATGTTTTAGCAGGTCATGAATTACATAGTAAACATTTTGATTTCATTATACACAAAATACAACAACTTGCTTTAGCTTGTGAGCAATACCTCAATACCTCACAGTGGATGAAATCGTTAAAAACAGTGATGAAGTGCATCTTTAAACTTAATTTTGAACTTCTGTTGAAATGGTTCCAGAGCTTCTGTTGTTGTAATGTTTCCTTTACGATTTGCAGTGGCCTTCCGGAGTAGAAACCTCTTTAAGTGAAGGTGAGATTCAATTTGACCGACTTTTAGGTGTTCATTAGAATAAAGCTAAATTTTAGTCTTAACTAGGGATGCAGTGATTCGATAATGGCATAGGAAATGTGATCGATACTGGCCAAAAATACGAGATCAGGTATAGGCGACTGCAAGTCTATGTAATGGCCATACCAGAAACAGATTTCATTAACCACAACGTGGAGGAAACTTGTTGTAAGTTGATAATGGGCAGATGGAAACATGCCGGCAATGCCTAGTGAACTCAAAACCAACAACAATCATGTCGAATTATCGGTTGTCTGGAAACTGCCTTTAGTAAAGCTAGAAGTTGAATATGTTGCAAAGCAAGTGTTTCAAGAGTGACTTGAGAAGCTCAGACTAGCAAGTTGGCTAACGCTAGCTAGTTGGCAAATGCTAGCTAAGTTGACTACCTTTGGCAGACGCTAGCTAACGCCAGCTAGTTAACACCAGGCAAACTGAAAATACATCCTTTTTTAACTGTGTGATGTATTGTTGTGTACATTCCATAATGTAAAATATTGACAGCAATAAAACATTGTATTACATACAATGCAGTCATGTAGAGTATTGGCAGTTATAGCACATTAACAAAAAATTATTTGGGAGTATCGGATCTGTTCAATATACTAAGTTGAGTACTTAAAATCTTTATCTACATTGAAAAATAAGTATTGGTCCATAGTTTTAGGATTTTGTATTACCATGATAAGCACTGGATGACAGGAGCATGACGTCCCCAACATGTGTATTTCAATGAAGTTCAAACTACTGTAAATTAATCGGGTGATTAAATAGAATAATTCCAATCACAGACTTATGCTACATCTATGCTTTCTATTCAGTTGTTGTCTGTGACTGACCACAAGGCTGCAATATTTTACTCTATGTGGTTTGTGTATCCCCAGAGCAGACATTACCTTCGAAGTTGAGTAGATTCCAACTCAGATGCCCAGCAGAAGACTGAGGAAAAGGAGCTGCACAATAAAGCTGGTGCCCATATTGACATCTTAACAAACCAAAAAAACAAGAAACTGTAAAATCTAATAAGAACGGTGTCAACAACTTTGTATACTCTCATATCCATAATGTCTTTCTATTATTTAGACACATATCTGTTAGTTTACATCTGTTAGATTTGTCAATTAGAGTCTTCACTTTCTGCACAGCAGAATCATATCATATCATATCACACAGCTTTACAATTTATGCAGCACATTAAATGATGGAATGCATTCTCACACCCAGTAAAAAACAACATCAATTTTTGGGGGGATTAAATCAACAACATAAAATGATCCCAACCCAATGGGAGTCTGCAAGAATTCAGTTCATCATTGTCAATTCACTTTGTTGTGATACGAATGCATGTTTTCTGCTGATAAGTCAATAAACAAATAAAAACACCACATGGAATTCTAAATTTGGGTATGCGTTCAATAATATTATACGTGTGATGCCGTACCAACATGGAAGATTTTACAGCAATGAAACAATAAGTTACACCCAAGGATATCCGCAGAGGAAACAAAAACAACTATTTTTTAGTATTAGAGTAAAGTGCATTTGTTCAAGTAAAGCTAGAAAGACAGGGCCCGAGCAGGATGCATTGAACTGACACTCCAGAGTTGTTGCCAGTATATACCTACGCCAAACAAAGACCGACAGAGAATAACTTAAATAAGAACAGTGATTAGGAAAACAGGTGAGGGCAATAAGCAATAAAACAAGTGTTGTGATGAAAACAAGGGAGAGAGGGAGTTGGATTTCACTGGCACGGCCATTCAGCTGTGCCAAGACGTAACAGTACCAGCCCGCAAAGGCGCGACTCCAGCCGCAAGACTCCGACAACTGGGAGTGGGAGGGCAAAACCAATGGTGGCAGCTGCCAATCATAGAGCTCCACCGAATCCCATGGATCTCTAGCAAGTAAACATGCAAGTTTATTTATATAGCACAATTCATACATAGAAGCAATTAAATGTGCTTTACAAATGAAAAAAATAATAAGAAATGATAAAATACATAGCAACCTGTTTACTGGCATCATGTTACATCTCAGTATTATCTGTGTACATTTAGGGTCTTTAGAACCTGGCCAAGAAGTCTTTAGAACTTCCAGGTCTTATGAACTTTATTCAAAAGGTCTTCAGAACCTTTTCAGGTCTTTAGAACCGGGCCGAGAAATCTAGAACTTCCAGGTTTTAAGAACTTTATTCAAAAGGTATTAAGAACCTTTTCAGGTCTTTAGAACCTGGCCGAGAAATCTAAAACTTCCAGGTCTTAAGAACTTTATTCAAAAGGTCTTTAGAACCTTTTCAGGTCTCTAGAACCTGGCTGAAAAGTCTTTAGAACTTCAGGGCGAAGGTTCATTTTCCAAAAGGACAATGGGCCATATTCTTCAATGTTTTCCTAAGTTATTTCTTAAATATGTTCCTAAGAAAGGTCCTAAGATAAGTCTTACTCAAATACACGAACGTGTTCTTAAATTGCATAATTGTTCAAACCTACGTTCCTATAAGGATGAATGCCACGTCTTCGTAAATTGAAAGCGCGTGTCCATTGTTCCTAATTAGCATAGCATCCCATAAAACGGCATTAAACTGCAGGGCGGAGTGGAAACTCATCGTAAAAACGTGGAGAACGCAAAAATGCAGAAACGAGAATGTATAGACAGTATAGAGGATCAGACGCCAAAAGAAAAAAAACTTCAGTAGTTCAGAAGTGGAAATACTTTTGCAAGACGTGAACAGGCAAAAAGATGTAATATTTAGCAGCGTCAGTGGTTGCAAAATCAAATACAAAAAGGATGCATGGGATTTAATCATTCGTTTTGTGAACGCTGTGTCAGGGGCAGGCCCGCATTAATGCAAGGGCTTACTGGGGCTGAAGCCCCAGGGCCTATGAAGACAAGGGGCCTATCATGAGCCAATAAAAAAATCACATTGTTTTGTAATTTGTCGAATTTTCTGTCAATCACTTGATATTCATGTTTTTGGCTGCTGATTGATCCAATTTACAAGTGACCCACGTGGGAAGCGTGATATGACAGCCTATCAGAATGTAGAGAAACAGTTGCGTCATATTCTCTAGTAGTTTATTCAACTTTATGCTAGTCACAGAGGCTGATATCAAAATGTTGAGAAAGAAAAAGTTTGAGAGTTGTGCTCATAAATGAAAAATATCGCGACAGAAACAAAACAGTGAGAAGGAATTGTTAAAAAAAGATTCCAAAGCTAACAGGATTTTTTAAACCTGCAAATGAAGGTGAGTCGAGCTCATTAAGCGGAGCACTGATGAACAGTGGAGAGGACAAGCTAACAGGCGGGCAGTGTTAATTTAGTTATAATTTTCGTAATTATTTTCGTCAATGAAAATTTTTCAGAGACAGAAAACGAGACGATACGGTCCCGACCCGAATCGTGGTGCAGCCCTGCACATAGACAGACAGGGCGCGAGGACTGAATTGAGCTCTCTCTCTCGTGTCTGAATGGACAAATACACACAACATTATGTCTAAATGTCCGTTTTGGAGAGTATTCACGTAAACACAGGCGGTTATGTCTTTACAGAACGTACAATTGTGAGAATATCGGATGTGCATCAGCGCACACTCGGTCTTAAAGTGACAGTGCGCAATAAACCTAATGCCGTCTGTACACTTAATATTAATCAAACAAATATCATTAATCAAAGAAATACCACTGTGATTTGGAACTGGACTTTGTGGAGGAAGCGGTGCAGTTCAGGGAGTTTGTACAGAATGACAAGTTGGGCAGCACGTCGGCAGTGAAGTTACAGAAAGTATTAAGAAGTAGAAAACTCCATACAGTGTTTCCCAACACAGATATAGCTCTACGGCTATTCCTGACCATGCCAGTGACCAACGTGCTTTCTGCTTTTGTTGTATATAGACAAATGTGATCATTAGACTTTTCTTTATTGTGGGCTTACAAAACCTCTCAGCCCCAGGGCCTAACGGCAGGTTAATGCGGGCCTGGTCAGGGGAAGGCAGGCACTGATTTAGAAAGCAGAGGCCCCTGGGCACAAAATCTTGGAGGCCCTTAACCTTTAATTGATTAGCAGTTTATAGACAGAAAATATAGATTACTTTGTTGCTGCATTATGACAAGCACTAGATTTGACTACAATATCCCTAAAAGCATGTTTTGGGTGTATTCATATCAATATGGGGTTAATACTCAGGTGTCCACTTGTGTATAAATTATATGAAAATGTACCCCACATACAGTAATGCTATGCGATGTACCAAACCGAGTGTACATTTTTTCATGTAAAATGGGAATATTTTAATGCATATTCCAAATATATTTAAAACTTAGCATAGCCTATAATGATGAATGAATAACTATGTGTGTAGCTAATTCTCTGCTTTCGTAGGACGGGCTCACACTGACACACACACACACACACAGACAGACACACACACACACACACACACACACACAGCTCGGGCCGAACCCCGTGTGTCCGCTTCGCCTGTGCCAAAAACCGCAACTAGCGATACTTCTCTGCAGTGAACTGAAGGAAAAAGACAAAAGATATTGGCTACTTTTAAAATATTAGGTGAAATATTACTCAACTCAACGAGAGAATGAGTCCCACATATTATGTATTAATAAGCCTAGACTGCGTATCTGATAATAAAAATTAACAGTCAACATTAATACAACAACGTTACATGATTTAAAAAGCAACATATCATACAGGACAGATCAGAGGAGCTGGGCTCAAGCTAAATCAGAAAAAAATGTTTATTAAGGTGGGTTGGTGGACGCAGATTCGGAAGGCCGGCGCCGATCGGGGTATCTATAATAACCAGGGTTTTTAATAAGTGGAAAAAGTAATAGATTCGCCTACACTTTGAGGCTGTCAAACCTGTAATGTAGCCTCCTGCCTACGTTTGTTAACCTACCCGTCACCGCCGGGTCTCTGCCGCCTTCAGTGGCTTCCAAAGCACCTGCTTCGGTTTCGTTCTCACGGGGAGTCGGGGACTGTGCTGGTGGGGGGGGTGCACTTGGACAGTTGTCTGTCACTCCAGCCGGGCTGGTGTTCATGTCTTCTTGTCGTGCTGGTGCTGATGCTCAAGTAAGTCAGGTTCAGGTTCATCCGAAATAGCAAGGCTGGATGCTGAACTCCTCGTTGCTAGCATCACAGGCACAGCAGGCGCCACCAGGCTTTTTATTAGGGTCGACGAGCCGACTTTTAAAAAAAAGTGGAGATGGTTGGAATATTTCTGATCATTACATCCTCTCTGCTATCCTTCTCCCTTTTGGTCTTTCGTTTTGTGGCTCCACTTCTCTACCGTTTTTTATCCATGTTTGTTTGATGTCTCTCTTTTTCCCCTCACTATCACTATCTTCTGTCTTGCTTGCCGCTATCAACAGTTTACGTGGTAACTCATGGTCATCAGACACAGCCGACAGCCAAAAACTGATCAAGATACTTTTTGTGTGTAAATAAATTATTATTAACACACATACACACAAACACACATTCATTAATTCATTTTAATTAATAATAAAAAAGCCCACACAGTTAGTGGGATCTTGGAGGCCCCTAGTGGTCGGAGGCCTCTGGGCACTGGCCCAATCGGCCCGGTGGTAAATCCGTGCCTGGGGGAAGCGCACCACTGATGACATAAAAAGGAAATGGTTTGACATGAAGTTTGAGGCAACAAAAAGTATTGCCAAACACAAACGAGATGCTGACCACAGGAGGGGGAAAGGCTTGCACTGTCCTTACTGAGCTGGACCAGCACATCAGGGACATAGTCGGAATGACCGCAATCATTCCGACTTTTCATACCAATAGCAAAAAATAATAAAATTTGAGACTAAAAAAAGTTTTGAGAGGAAAAAAAAATCTCTCTCAAAATACTTTTTTTAACTCTCACATATATATTTTTTGCTATCAGTGTGAAAACATTTTCTCGCAAACATTTTTTTTTCTCTCAAAACATTTTTCTTCTCGCTCTCAAAACCTAAATCTTTGCTCTCGATGCAGTTTCTTGCTCTCGTGTCAGGATTTTGCTCTCACTGTGAAAATAATGTCATTGGCGGAGCCACGTTCCTATTGGCCAGCCAGGTGAGCATCCTCTTGTCTTGGGAGTCGAACTGAATCATTACACCGTTGTCGATTCACCCACCGGCCATAGATGGGCGTGCCTTAGTTGAGCGTGGTGACTCCAATGTTTAGGTAAGATGATGACACACACAACTCAATGGGTAGCTGGCTGAGCAAGTTCAGCATCACTGAAGATTAAACGTCAAATAGGCTATCCTAAATTTAAGCTAGTTTGCCATTACTGATGTGTTTGGCAGATTGACATGGACAAAGAATAGCACTCATATTCATGAATGTGTATTACAGTATTAGCATGCTAATCGCTATCATGCTAGGTAAACTTGCAAACTCACCTGGTTTATACTAATTTGAAATCAAATGCCAATTGAATATGTTGATTTAAATAGTTTCACTCTTTATTTAATGAGTAGTGAGCTAGCTAGTTTCCACCTTAGCACTTGCTAGCCTCAAAGCCCCTAGAGTAACTGCTGCTGTAACTGTTCATCATATACAACCTCCGGTACAGTTTTACTCCATCCATGGACTCAGAATAAACTATTTTGGTTTAAGGGCAATATGATACATTTCCTGTTTTAACGTATAATTGAACTTTAACCTAAAATGATTGTTATTGTTTAGCATCTGTATCTCTTACTATATGTAGCTTATATAGCACTATGTACGCTTGTAAATCTTTGCCTTAGGCTATGTAATTTAAATGGAGGAAATACAGATAGGTTGATATGAAGGCTATGCATATGTGAAAGATATGCTATAAATATAGCAGCATAAATTTAACCTCTTAATGTTGCTCTCAGAGTGCATCAGAATGATGCATTTGACTTAAAAATGTAAAAATTTCCAGCCAGGGGTGGATACCCCAGGACCCTCTTTGCATTCTCCTGAACTGAGGTCCAAACATCATTGTCTCTGAAAGTTCTGCTTACATTATAGTTACATTATAATTATAGCCAACGTTAATAGCAAAAACTTTCGAGTTCAACAGATCTTTACATGACTTCAATTCATAGGTTCATTTTTCATCTAGTCCCATAATTTCGAATACCCACACAGCTGTGTCATTTGTCTGATTGGCTTTACTTCATAGACTTCAAAGGCAATGCAATCAATTCATTAGAAACACCTGTGGGTCCTCAAAATGGCAGATCTGGGACTAAATGCTACCCATAAATAGATGAAATGTACATGTTTGTGGAAAATAAAAAGTTACTGTCATTGTAATGTGCGTTCTTGCTTCTTTTTATTTCCAGCATGGAAAATCACCGCAGTGACTGCACACAACCTCCGGTAAGCCATTGCAAAGTTTATTTCAGTGCTGTTGCCACACAATATGTTTTTGAGGTGTCCTTACATGCAGAATCCCTTTCAGTCTGATGCACATGAAACAGAGAATGTGCAACACCTTCCTAGAGTTCAGGTATGAGGTCCTCTTTATCCAAACGTTGAATTATCTGTAGCCTATCTGCACTTCATCTCCTTTTTTCTTCTATTTTCCCTTTTGCAGGAATCAATTAGGTGGCAGCTATTAAGAAGGGCCCCTCCACTGTCATGTATTTGGAGTCCCCCTATGTCAATAAGTCATTATGGTAAACATGTATTTCCTTGTATTCTGTATTTGCATACACATTTACAATGTGATCCCACTGTGTTATATTCCTGTCGAATTTTGTGATAAAATATTTTTGAAATAAATAAAATTAACATAATGACTTCCAGTTTAACCTAAGTTGTAAGTAAATAAGTTGTATACACAGGTGTCACTGATAAATATGTCCCACAAAACCCATTTGGAGTTTATGTTACAACACATGTGTAGTCTGGCTTTAAGCACACTCCTGGTATTAAATGGTTTGAGTCCCCGTAGTATCCACACACTCCTCTGGGGTGGCTCAGTTTAAAGAAATTAATTCTCCATTCACATCACAGGCTTAAAGCCTGAAGCCCGTGGGTGTTGATGCAGTTACTTTCCAGGGAAAAACCAGCAAATACAGAAGATGGCCATGAAGAAACTAACAGCCAAAGTTTCTCCATCCTCACCCTTGACTGATCTTCCGGACATCCGAACTCCAACACTGCAGGGTGAGTAGATACTTTTTTTAGAATCAGAATCATGTTTATTTGCCGAGTCTGGATTTTGTTCTGACCCCTAGCTGCAGCATTTAGAACACACATTTTATACATTTTAAGACGTACACAGAACAGTGCAAAAAGATCAAAAACACACAACACCCTTCCTAGTATGTACTAGGTAAATATAGAATATGTACTGTAGTGTGCAGTGTCTAGATGTGTGAGCAGATTGCAGATAGATAAAAGGAGCAATGACCAGGTTCAAGTTACAAATTGTGCAAAATAGCAATATCTTGTTATATATGCAGTTGTGCAAAAGAAGGGCAATTTCCAGGTTGAAGTATCACATTATAGACTATTATAGACTATTGTAGTAGTAAAAAAAATAGACAAAAACAGTAGACTATTTTTTGATTGCAAGTACACGTCTACAAAGTTTATGTGCAGTTAAAGGTGTAGAGTAAGTTAAGTTTGGCATAATATACTGCAGTTAAACTTATTTTAAATACTATTGATATTGTCTAGGAAAAAGCACTGACATAGAGGTTGCACACTATTGTTTTTGAATAATCATTTTGTATAAACAAACATGCAACAATTCATTAATTTATAATTTATTTATTAAATTATATTGACGTAGACACTTTGTTATGGAAAAATTCTCATGTTATTTGTCATAGCTTTACGCACTGTATAATTAGTTACAACAGGATCATATCTCTTGCTTTGTCATATAGAGGATGTTGAAAGACAGCATGGATGTCGGGTCTGCTATGCCCGATGCGCACTGAGAGCCGTGCGTCGTGCAGTGTGGGGGCTTTTACTCGGGTGCTGTGTGGCTCTGGCGTGGGCCGGGGCCACACACTATGCCAAGCAGTCACTAGGGAAATTCCCAGCCCCCTTCTTCATGACTTGGTTCTGCGGTTCGTGGAACATCTTCCTGTTCCCTCTCTACTACCTGGTACACGCACTAGGGGCATTGGAGTGGCCGTGGCCAGGGCCCAGAGCCCACTTCAGGTACGGAGCAATCTGACAGGACTCTGAATGGATGGAAGTCATCATCATCTTCTTAATAACTATCGTCAAAATTGTTTCATAATTTTTTTAATTGAGTGTAATTATATATTTCTGGGGACTTCACCTGTTGCCGCAAACATTGTACAAAACACATTTTAAGCAGCTTTGTGCTTTTATCTTGATTGCTCTGCACTAGCTAGCAGCCAAACGAACACATTGAAATCATGTTTATCTAGGGGTAGCTAACCAAGTCACCAGGTGTCTTTGTGTGTCTCAGGCAGTGCAGTGGCTTCCTGGTGGCGGAGAACATTACAGTGACAGGGCTCCTGAAGAGTGCTGCGCCGTTCTCTGTGCTGCTGAGTTTTTCAGGTTACCTGTACCTCCAGGCTCTCCGACGCATCTCAGCAGGTGATGCTAGCGCCGTTCTCTGCTGCAGCCAGGCCTTCGTTTTCCTGCTCTCCTGGATCGGACTTAACGACCGCTTCATGGGCGTGAGGGTGAGTGCGTCCACTTTTACTGGACTCTATTTTGAGGCTCTATTTGTTTCCCTGTTAGTGCGAGTGCTGGTTTGTTGTATTAGTGCTGGTTTGTTGTATTAGTGCTGGTTTGTTGTATTAGTGCTGGTTTGTTGTATTAGTGCTGGTTTGTTGTATTAGTGCTGGTTTGTTGTATTAGTGCTGGTTTGTTGTATTAGTGCTGGTTTGTTGTATTAGTGCTGGTTTTATGTATTAGTGCTGGTTTGTTGTAATACTGCTGGTTTGTTGTATTAGTGCTGGTTTGTTGTAATACTGCTGGTTTATGTATTAGTGCTGGTTTGTTGTAATACTGCTGGTTTGTTGTATTAGTGCTGGTTTGTTGTATTAGTGCTGGTTTGTTGTATTGGTGCTGGTTTGTTGTATTAGTGCTGGTTTGTTGTATTGGTGCTGGTTTGTTGTATTGGTGCTGGTTTGTTGTATTGGTGCTGGTTTGTTGTATTGGTGCTGGTTTGTTGTATTGGTGCTGGTTTGTTGTATTAGTGCTGGTTTGTTGTATTACTGCTGGTTTGTTGTATTACTGCTGGTTTGTTGTATTACTGCTGGTTTGTTGTATTTGGTGCTGGTTTGTTGTATTGGTGCTGGTTTGGTTTGTTGTATTAGTGCTGGTTTGTTGTATTAGTGCTGGTTTGTTGTATTGGTGCTGGTTTGTTGTATTGGTGCTGGTTTGTTGTATTGGTGCTGGTTTGTTGTATTGGTGCTGGTTTGTTGTATTGGTGCTGGTTTGTTGTATTGGTGCTGGTTTGTTGTATTGGTGCTGGTTTGTTGTATTGGTGCTGGTTTGTTGTATTGGTGCTGGTTTGTTGTATTGGTGCTGGTTTGTTGTATTGGTGCTGGTTTGTTGTATTGGTGCTGGTTTGTTGTATTGGTGCTGGTTTGTTGTATTGGTGCTGGTTTGTTGTATTAGTGCTGGTTTGTTGTATTAGTGCTGGTTTGTTGTATTAGTGCTGGTTTGTTGTATTAGTGCTGGTTTGTTGTATTAGTGCTGGTTTATTGTAGAAGCGCTGGTTTGTTGTATTAGTGCTGGTTTGTTGTATTAGTGCTGGTTTGTTGTATTAGTGCTGGTTTGTTGTATTAGTGCTGGTTTGTTGTATTAGTGCTGGTTTATGTATTAGTGCTGGTTTATGTATTAGTGCTGGTTTGATGTAATACTGCTGGTTTGTTGTATTGGTGCTGGTTTGTTGTATTAGTGCTGGTTTGTTGTAAAAGTGCTGGTTTGTTGTAATACTGCTGGTTTGTTGTATTATTTCGAGTTTGTTGTATTAGTGCTGTTTGTTTTATTCCTGCTGGTTTGTTTTATTACAGCAGTTTTTTTTGTAGAAGTGCTGCTTTGTTGTTGAGGGGACAGACTTGATTGGCAGCAAGTCTTACATCATTAAAAGAGGAGGCCTTAGTAAAACTCAGTAAACATACACTAAATGGAAATCTGGCATGAAACAACAGAATATGTAGGTTAATGATTTCTCCCCTTGATCAGCATTGTGTTGCACGTTGCCTTTCCTTTTTCTCTCCGACAGATAGTGGCCGTCATTCTCTCCATCACAGGTATCGTCATGATGGCATACGCAGACGGTTTCCATAGCGACTCAATCACAGGTGTTGCCCTGGGAGTAGGCTCAGCATCGACCGCTGCATTTTACAAGGTCTTCCATTGACTCATCCACAGACCACAGACTTGTCTCAATGTGCGTCCTGTACAAATTCACTCTTTTGGTTGTTGTCAGGTATTGTTAAGAAAGCGGATGGGCGAGGTGCAGCCAGGTGAGGCCAGTGTTCTGCTGTCCTGCGTGGGCCTGTGCACCTGTGTCCTCCACTCCTGGGTGTGTGTGCTGCTCTACCTCACACACTTGGAGTACTGGCCTCCGACTCAGTCCATCCCATGGGACACACTGTCCATGGTGGCCATTCTGCTTCTCGGTAAAACCCTCTAGCTGATATCTGTCCAGATATTTAATTACTTCATTTGAACGTCGTTGGTTAATGTTCCCTCTGCCCAAATCACTCCACCATATCAGCGTTCAGTGTGTTGGTGAATCTGGGAAGTGTGATTGCCTCCCCGGTCCTCATATCTCTGGGAATGTTACTGAGTATCCCGGCAAATACAGGTACCACTTAGTTCTATTTGTGTGTGTGTAAAACCATTGTATACCATTGCGATAATTCAATATACAACAGTGAGATCTTCATGTCTGAATTCATGATGTCACTTTGAGCATCCCAGACAGAATTCCCCACCTTCTGGCTGACATCTCCTTTCTGCGCCTCTGCAGCTGTGGATTTCTATGTTGCTGCAGCCCGGCCAATCAGCCAGGTCAGAATGTCTGCAGTGGGTGTCATCGGGATGGGCTACCTGTTACTACTGCTCCCGGAAGACTGGGATAACAGTATTTTCCACCAGATAGAGGGGCTATGCATGGCAGGCTGACAGTGAGGTCGGAGATGGAGCCAATGCAAAACCCAAGAACAAACCAGCTGGCATTGCTGTCCTCGCTTGACTCTTTGGTTTTACAGGGAGAAACCTGTGTAAAAAGTCTCCGTGTAAAAAGTGTATTGATAAAAAAATATTATTGTTCGCAGTTGTCTGTCTTACTGAGCTTATGTGACGGATGACTGTAAAGAAACAACATGGGGACGTTCATCAGCAAGCATTTAAGATATATTTAAAATATGTACATGTCAGTGGTTGTGTTTTTACATTCAGGCAAGTTGCATACATTCACACATGTTTGGGATCTTAAAATTAAATATGTTTTTATTTCTAGGTCACACTGTTTAGTAACCACAGTATGGTATATTTGTATTTCACTCCGTACCAATCAGGATTATATAGTAGATGTTGACTGTTAAAAATATATAGATATTTGATACCTTTTAACATACAAAGACTTTGCCATCGGTTAAATATGTTGAATTCTAAACATGTCAGTTGAGTGCAATGGCCACGGTAAAGTGATAATAGTCCAATGGCCAAGGTAAAGTGATATGTTGTTACAGAGAATTAAGGGCAGACATGACTCATGACTAAAGGGTCTACAGTTCTATCAAGAGCAACAATTAGGACAAATAACTCTCTGTAGAACTGATTACAAGTAATCCGATTCAACCTTGTTAGTTGGCCCCTTCAGTAGCAGTATCCCCTGATGATGAAGAAAGTTTTGATGCAATTTAATGTAATTGCAGAGCTGTGCTCGAGACCACCTAAAGCGAGACCGAGACGAGACCGAGACCGAAGGGGACCGAGACGAGACCAAGACCGAAGGGGACCGAGACCGATACCGAAAGGGGGCCGAGACCAAATAATATTTGATATCAACACTAAATAATATTACATGTTTTTGGTCCAGTGACCAATGTAAAAAAACACTTGACCAACAGCATCAGATCATCTACTGTGTTGTCACCCTGAATGAAATGAATTACATTTTATTAAAAGAGTATGTAGGCCTATTTAGTGTCTTATGTAACCATAAAATACGAAAATAAAACCATGATTTTAAAATGCACAGGCTATGATATAAAAATTTCAAAAAATCGAATAAATGAAAATCAATCAAACTGTATGTCCTATGTTGATGTAGTAAATGCTAACACATTTTAGATCACAAGCGACTTGCAATCAAATGATTTGCGCATGATTGGCCGATAAACAAATCTATTTATAATTATTTATCCGTCCACAGTCGGCACGCAGCTTCAGTTGTTTGTCTGCTTGAGCAGGACACGCAAACGAACCGGTTGCATTGCGCACAGTGTTCATTAGTATAGTTACGAGTGCACATGAGACAGCAGCAAACTAACCCGGTTGAACTGCGCACAGTGTTCATATAGATCAGACCAAAACCCGTCCAGTTTAATAAAGATCGGACCAAAACGGGCCCAGTTATAAAGATCGGACCATAACCGGTCCAGTTTTATGCTCTTTCTGCCGTATGCCCCCCGGACTTATGTATGTCCCACGTCCTTCTGTGTGCATGAGTAATTTCATTTATCGCCCATTTGTAGTAAGCCTATTAATAATTATTGTTTATATTCGTTTAATTTCGATACAAAACAATATTTTGTTGAAGTCTCTTGTAGGCTATATGAATACACTGTGGTTCATTCGTTATTAATTATTGAGTGCAATAGGCGCATGACACATGAATGGGGCTGTATGTATTTGGCGGAATTCGTTCTGTGTATTTAGTGAAACATATTTCTTTATGTACGTACCTCTTTTTGTAGTTCAACCAAGCCAATCAGACTATTGTCTATATGTGTTCTCGTAGTATTTGTCTGTGTATCGCCCATTCAACCATTGCCATCATAGGCTCAGTGAAGTGTGATCGGTGTCTGGGTACCGCAATTAGGGTACCAACGCCCAGCAGCGTGGGATTTTGGCAACAGGAAGGCAGTTTAGGTATCAAAAAACATGTAAATAGTAGTTTTATATATTGTTCGGTTTGTGATTTTGCAATTCTGAAAACGGGACAAGGTAAAATGCACGTATTTAGGAAAAGTGATGGAAGGACGTCGGCTGTAGCTTTTCAACATTATATATGTATTTTAATTACTAACCGCTGTGTGTTTTCGGACAAATTATTTATTTGTGCTCACTGTGCTGAATATAGGCAAAACGAATATAATGGCAGATTGTGCAGACATGATCGAGCATATGTTTAAGATTGAAGTATTTACGTGAATGGGTGCACCCTCTAGCGACGCTGGGGGTGGGCTTTTCTTCAAAAGTAGTAGGAGAAGCCACATCAGAAAAAAACAGTCTGACTCTGGACGAAATACAGCCAATGGAAATATAGCCTCTACATGTCATTCTTAAATATTTTGCTAGAAAAAATTGTGGACGATAATTTCTACGCTGGTCTCGACTGGTCTCGGAAGAATTTACGAGTCCTTACTGTCCGAGACCGAGTCGAGACCGAGTCCAAATGTAACCGAGACCGAGACGAGACCGAGACCTTAAAAAAGTGGTCTCGAGACCGGTCTCGAGACCGAGACCGGTCTCGAGTACTACAGCTCTCTGTAATTGTCTTTTATTGGTCTAGATAACATTGGATTATTAGGTATGGTAGATATAAATCCTTTATATTAGGACCCGGATTAACACATTTTGATCAATATGTTATTTTAAAATGTTTGGGTCAATACACCATACTTGTTATTAATAACCTTAAATGAATGTGAACTATTTTCCTTTTTTTTTTATCCAGCAGTATGATCGTTTTGATTTTAGTCTCTCTGAAGGTGCGCTATTCTAAAGGTCTATATGTGACCTAGGTTTATCAGATTCTTTTAAAATGCTGGTAATATTCTACAGAGAATCCACCCAAAACGTTTGTACCTGAACGATTACATATGTTTTTATAACATTTTCATCATCATCTGACAATATAGACAAAAACTTAGCATATAAAAAGTATTTTTTTAATACATTTTTAGACCTAGATGTAGGTCAGTGTGAAGAGTACGTCAAACAGCTGGTACTTTCAGTGATTTTAATGAAGTTGAAAAATCTTGTGGTGCTAAATAGGGGTGAGGCTCATAGACTGCTCAGACAATATAGGTTGCACAATAGTTAAAGGCACGTAATAAAAAAGTGTCTGACATTGTACAATGAGCAAGGCACTCTACCCTAATTGTGTCAGCTAAATGACGTAAACGCAAAATGTAGATACTCTCCAGGACAACAGGAGGCGCTAGCGGAGCAACCTCAAACTTGGTGCGCGCATGTGTACACTTCTGTAAAGAAACGGCGTGCAGCAGCCAACCCGGAGGTATAGCAGTAGAATCATGGCACTGAATGCAGGTAAATTAGAGAGTTGCTTTTCTAAATTGTTTATGTTTGCACGCCTAGGCTTAATGTCACGTCTATCTTCTTAATAATACCTCAGTATGGCATACACTATTTATGCGACTGTAACCTAGGTGTTGCCCGGAAGCTCAGTTTGACAGCTAGCTTGGTTAGCTTAGCTAGCTGGCTAACGTTAGCAATCTTGTTGTTTTCGTCTACGGTGCGGGTGTCTCCAGTTAATACGACCTGACGTGATAATGTCTGATGCTGGCTTGCAGCTGTAACTATCTATTTCACCGGCATATACAGTTACATTGTTTAGAAAATAGCTCACTATCCGGTGTCTTTGGTAACTAACTAGTCATCCATCTGCCTACGTCGTGACTTAAGATCTCATTTTGGTTTCCTCCACTCACCCACCATGGTTTCCCGGTCAGACGACGATGATTTCGAGTGGACACCCCCTTCAGAATCGGAAATGAAGGTTATTCATGCTCAGCGCGAACGACAGGACAAAATAAGCAAGCTAATGGGTGCCTACCTTCTCAAAGGCTACAAGATGTTAGGAGAATGCTGCGAGCAATGTGGGGTAAGTGGGTGAGAGTCTAGAATAAACCTAGGAAACATTGGATCTTGGTTCTCGTTCGGATCGAGTAGCCTAATTCTTAAAGACATGTACAGATAAGTGTATTTTAATTGATTTCGACCAGCTAAGAACTGTCTAAAACTAAGTTTATGGTTTAATATTGTGTTTGTAGTGAGTGTCTAGGTAGGGTAACTAATGAGGAGTATGACATTTGATCTGGTGGTAAAAAAAAAAGTATTTGTTTCTCCAGACAATTCTTCTTCAGGACAAACAAAAGAAGAACTATTGTGTTGCATGTCAGGAGTTGGACTCGGATGTAGACAAGGACAATCCAGGTAAGTGTGTTAAGGGCTTGGATCATTTTTGTTATGACTCAAGAAAGGTGTTTCCAAAGCTAACTGTGGGGCATGTTTAAGACTTATGTAATGAGTTCTGAACTGTACATTTTTCATGCTTGAATTAAACTTTGTTCCACATATCTTCTTGTCCTTTCACATCCTCCCCTGCTGTTATCACTATTCTCATTCAGCTCTGAATGCCCAGGCAGCCCTCTCCCAGGTCAGAGAGAGACAGCTTGCCTCCCAGCTGGTCCCCCAGGTCCCGGCCAATGAAGCCTCTTCGAGTGATACTGCACTCTCCATCACAGGGCAGCCCAGGCCAGAGCACTGTGAGGGTGCAGCGTCAGGACTGAGAGGACCCCTACCTCTACCAGCCAACCCCTCCACTGCACCCATCGTGACTCCTACCTTCCTCCCCGCATCCATTCCCTCCATCCAGCCCGTCCAGGTCCCGGCCCCCCTAGTTGCCCTTGTTCCTCATCCAGCCCTGTCCAGTGCTGAGGAAGCAGTGCTGCACAAGCTGCGGTGGGCCACACAGGAGCTCCAGCACTCTGCCTCGGTAGAGGCCAGCATCCAGCTGTGCAGCCTGATCCGCAGCTGTGCCGATTCACTGCGCAGCTTGAAAGAGCTCCACCAATCATGAGACTGAGCTAAGGGCATTTCTAAAAACAGAAACAAGGCATAAACACACGCAGCTTGATTGCCTTTGCTATGGTTTTGTGACGTTTAAAGGGCCTACCCTCTAACGGTATAGGTTATTGTAATAAACTTGGACGACAGTCTCTGAATGCATCCTTTGCATTTTGGTTATACATTGCTGTTTTTGGTTGCAGTCTTCTCTGGATTCAAGGTAACATTTTGAAACGGACTTGCATGATGAGAATAGGCACTTCTGAGTGGTTAGATATCTTTAACTAATTAACAGTTGAAGGATGTTTGACTGATTGGTATAAATGGATTTCAGTTGTTTATAAATCAGAATTTATCCACATTGCAATTTTCTTGTGTTTATTTCTTAATTCGAATAACATTGTCTGCTGATAATACATTTTTACATTGACATTTTTGTCATTTTACAAGAAGCTCTTATCCAAAGCTACCACCAACATTATCTTTAGATCATCATATTTCTTAACCTTTTCAGACACATGGTCTTTGGCCCCTGTAGAGTGTTTTGTTTACGCCATGGTTGTTGTTAGAATCTCCTATTGTCAGTATATCCAACATTTTTTTTTCTTTCTTATTTTACAGTGTCATCAATGTTTTGTGGTTATTGGTGACATGGAAATGTTAGCTAGACTGTTATATAAAACTTAAATAACATTATTGAATATTCTGTGGCACTATAGTTTTTAGCTAGTTGGTTAGCAACATGTCTCAAAAATACACCATAACAATGGCCACCTTCCCGGTTATCAGTCGTTTATTTTATTCAATGACATTGGTTTTTATATGTTGTAAAATATTATACAATATTGTCTGACATGCAAACATCCCAAACTGCAAAGAAATGATTTCCGGCTGGTGGTTTCACCGGCTAATGCACGCTCACACACACGCATGCGGAAACCATTTTATTATGATAGAACACAACTATTTATAGTATATTTAAAAATATGTAGCAGCTTATAGTAGCTAGTTACAATCATGTTAGCTATGTTAAAGACAAATGGCACCCTTTGTTATTACATGATGTCTGAGTTGTCCTGCAGGTCAAAGTTTACGGTTAACAAATCACATACATTTATTTGCTTTCTAAAATAGTGGTTGTAGGCCAGCTGATAAAGTACTTAAAGTAAAAAAATATAGGGCATTTACATTTTGACCACTGTAGACATTGTTGAGTTAAGGCGTTGAACTCTTATTATCAGTAAGATTAGCCTTCATTGCTAAGTGACCGAACTTTCAACCAAATCATCTCAGCCTCCATAAAAAACTTGGACCTTCAAGAACAAGAATGGGTCGAGGTTTGCCAATCTTAGGGGTGCACACATAATGCAATCAATAACATAATCGCGATATCACAATGTGCAGTATCGCATTAGTGCCCACTGGAAACCGCTATATAATGATCATGTTTCATTGGCCAGTTGCCCGGTCACATGCAAGTGTGAGTGTAGGGATCCACTAAACGAGCATACCCTATACGGATCATACCACGTGACGTGTGTGCATACTTAGACAGCGTGTGAGTGAGGATAGTTAAAACACTTAAAGCCATTAGATGTGGTTGCAATATATTTTTTACAACGATATTACGCTTTTCTTATAAAACAGAAAAAAAGATTTGTTTTAATTAAACGTTATTTCTGTTTCGCTATTCGTTATAACTTGTTTTAACATAAATTAAATGTTTATATATGCTATGTTTTATGTCTCCTGTGACCAAGTAGTGTTTATGTAATACATAAGTAATATATTACCTATATTTTACTTCGATTTTTTAATGCAATTAAACATGATGCTCGCATTGCCAAGGCGTCCTTATTAAAAAATACCTGCAACCAGCACAGAGAATATTTCAAGTATTTACAGGTGATCCAAACGATCTCCGATACATTCTTTCATGCATCCATCTTTTGTATAAAATCCCGATAGGTAGCCAGAGATGCATTGTAAATTATTTGGTTAACCAGACTCCGCAATTATGAGTCTCTCCTCCACATATTTAGCTAACTAGTGAGTTAAGCTAGCTAGTAGAACGGAGAAAACAATTCTAGATTTAGAGAACATCCACCCTGCCATGGTTTCTCTAACATTTCTTGCACTAGCCCTGGAGTTGCGGTTCTATCTTAGTGAAATTGCTATTTGGGATTTCATTTTCATATTGTCCACTATAAAGTGAGGCATTCTTTAGATTAAAATGCATTTTTAAATAGCATTTTCATTTGAATTAAGTCCACTATAAAGGTGGCGATTTTTAAAAAATGTAAATGCTACTTCGGATTGCATTTTAATTTGAATTTAGTCCAATATAGGCTTTCATAAAGTCCCGCTCGCTGCCCCCCATTGGAAATTAATGGTAACTTGTCTCTTTCTAGCTGTGTCACCTGCGGTGTGCATGGGCCTTTAATGGTCGGGTTTGAGATTGAAGGGTTTACTGACTAGCTCTAACCACTAGATGGCAACAGTTATTGTGTCATTTCCTCTGTCAAACCTGAACTAATATCAGAAAGCGTTATGCAGAGGCTCTAGTGTTCTTTTTTTAAACAGAACATCTTCTACTATGAAATCCGACATTATCAGCTCTAGGAACTATATCATGCTGCTATTTTTAAATCTTTTGGGTCATGACAAATAAGCTATGCATCTTGGGGAGTGCTTTCATTCACATTTTTACTTCTAATGTAGACATTTCACCTGATAAATAAAAAAGGAAAGGAAAAATTGTGTTGTTAGTTTTCCAACGTGCAGCATAAGTGCTTGCTGTAAGTCTTTTGATCCAGTAGATCAGTTGTTCTTAACCAAGAGTACTAGGGCCCCTGTGTTTGCTTACTTGGGGTATATGTAAAAACTCATGACCCCTTAGGTTTACTTAGCAGGCAGGAATACGTCAGGGGTACTCTGAGCAAAGCCAAATTATATTGGTGGTACAGTAACTAAAAATGTTGGGAACCAGTGCAGGAGATTACCCCGATCCAACTATTTTCCCAGTATAAACAAACCATTCCATCCACCCATGGGCTTATTAGGCAATGACTCTATTATGTTCCTGTGAGGAGTCACTGCATAGAGGTGGTTAGAGGACTTAAAGTGTAAGCAAGCATGTTCTAACATGGACACTGTAATTGTCATCAACCATTTTAATGTAGTCAACTGAGTATCATGAGATCATAATTTCTAGTCACCAGAATCTTTAAGCTAATTCTAAATAAAAACTCAGGACATTTATCTTGCAAAGTTTAACATTGTATGACAACAGCAACATCTGTTTGTTATTAAGGACATTGTAATAATACCACTGGCCTACAATTAGATCAAGCCCACTGTTCTATGTCCATTAAAAACCACTGCAGCATTTCCATAGACAGTACCAATCGAGTGTTTTGACACACTTGAATGGATAAGTGTGTCCAAACTTTGTACTTTACATACCAGCATAACCACAATGTAATAAGATTTGTAATCCCAGTATAACGCTAGTACACAGAAAGTAATTACTATTGCCACTATTCATTTGGTTGATGTCTTCAAAGAAATCTAATGGCCAGTCTACAGATCTACTATTCAACAGGAAATGACTAACTGAAAACAGGAAGCCCCCATACATACTTCAAAAATCCATGTTTTTTCCTAATAGCCGCAGTGCAAGGCCGTCTCAGAGTGCCTTTTGTTAGTTTTTTCAAAATGTCAGTCACTTCTGTTTTAAGACCAATGGTTGTAAGTTTATATTTCTGTTTTAACATGTTTTACTTTGTTTTTTTGAAAGACTCCGGATGTTATGGATATGGTTAAATACACAAATATGTGTCTGAGTACACTTTAAAGACTGTTTGGCCATCGAAGTATGATCCTATATAGTCACATATAATCTGATAGGAGCTTTTGTTGGGAGAAGTCTGGACCTAAACCACGGCTATACTATCAACATGGCTTAATTTGATTATGTTAACCTAGAATTGAAGAAAAAAAATTGACATGATTTTCTCACTCCAAGTCATTGCCTGGCTATATCTCTCTCAAACACTGGTTAATAGTGATGTTATTTCGGCTTGAGTCACAGTTAATGACATGTTAAGTCATGACTTGCACATCCGCTGGCTCCACCCGGGTAGAACACTCACTCTGTCTCAGAGAACAACATAGGGAGTTGGGTAACTCAGCTAGCCACCTGTCTACCTCACTGACCTCTGATCTGAATGGAAGTAGATCTTGGATTCATGTCCATATGTATGCTAATAGAGCCCTTAACATACTTATGCAGGAACAAAATTACTTGTTACTGTTGTCATTGAGACTGTATTGACATTATAAGCACACATAATACATGCTTCTACTTGTATAGGGATTATATGGCTGTTATACCTTCCTGTACCATGGCCCTTTGCCCCAGCTGCCTCTGTCCATCGATCATTCTGCTTCCTAAAAATATACCCCACACAGCTAGGGAAAATCCCTATGTTTGGCTGCTCCTAATTCCCAGTGGACTATGACATCACACTTTATGTACAATGTTTCTTGGCCCAAACTAAGTCACAACACTTGTAGATAAGTATGTACATTAACAAATATATTCATATTCCCTGTGATCGTTTAGGCTTTTGAGAAAACTACAGAAATTGAAATAAAAATAATAATACAACTCTGATGAGTATAAAGCCCTTAGACTTTTGCAAGCACGTCTAATTATTGATTTCGAATAAAGTGAGATAAGTGTCATCTGACTCTCAACTAACTATAGCAGCGACCAATTGACCGAATCCAAAGTCTGTTGCGTTGCGTTGTTACCGTCGTGCGGATAAAGGCAAGAAACTTTGCATAGATACTCCTACATCATTAGGCTACTGCTTTTGCATACCGCTCCTCACTATCTAAACCAAACAGGCGTAAAAGGTCCTGTGGGAACTTATTCGACTACTTATCATGTGAAATGTGTCGTGGATGTTTAATCGGATAGCGGTCATATTCTTGGATGAAGGAAATAAGGCTATACCTGGGAGAGTTAGTTGACCCTCTCATTCTATTGCGGAATATCTCTTGCATTTATTTGCCTTCGATCGTCTCATCACGTGAATGTGTTGAAATGTCACGAAAGTACATTCGGTTCCGCTTATCAAGTGTTAAAAATTACGGCAATTCGCACTAGGCTTCTTGTTTTTTTATTTGTTTAATGCGTTATAGTTCAGATGCTGTAAGCGGTTATGGCGACAGTTATGTGTGACTCAACTGAATGAAACCCCCTGCTGAACTCGGGCAGCTCGGAGATAATAAGCGCACCACGCTGAACTGTCACTGTACCACCATCACTGGAGGGGCATAGGAGTGGAAACTAATTTGTTAATAAACTAATAAACTCAGTTATGACGTCGGTTTGGAAAAGATTACAGCGCGTTGGCAAGAAAGCGTCGAAGTTCCAGTTTGTGGCGTCCTATCAAGAGCTTGTGCTGGAATGCACCAAGAAATGGTACGTTTATATCATGTCATTTCTGTAGCCGATATACGAGCCTATACGAGTCACATTCTTAATGTCGTATTGTCTGAACTGCTCTCTTGAAGGGCGTTTCTTCTGCTAGTAATAAAACTTTCAAAGCGGGTTTGCGATACGATGTTTTATTGCAACTGCGTTCGAACTGCGATTGATAACTTTCCATTTCATCATACTTGGCGAATAACGCCTGTAGACCATTTCCCTACAATTGAAATTAAGAGTAACAGTTACAGGAAGAGCGCGGTTGGGTTTCTTCAAATACAGATACGAATGTAACAAAAACTTCGAGCCTTACATTTCCTTGTTTACTGTAATAACCCCATATGCATACAGTGCGCGGTTCGTACATGCTGCAATGTTTCCTGACAACAGCATATTCATCAATGTCATACTGGTAAATGACAGCCATTTCTTCAGTTCACTCACTGACAGCAGGCTCTTGATTATGACAAAGCATATAATGTTGTTCTGGCAGGACCTGACACTGACAATAACGGAGTATTTCATGTCCACATTGATACCCGATTTTTATTTTTTATTGTCTATGTCTGTCAGTGGAGGTTCTAGACACATTTTACTTGGGGGTAAAATAACATAAGTAACATTTGAAAGAAACCAATAAATATAGCAAAAACAGTATTTCTTCTGCTTCGATAAGTATGCATATTTAAACATAGCAAACCAGACATTTACAAACTTGATTTGTTATCTGAGTGAGGAACAACAGTAACACGGTAACGTTCAACAAATCACTTTACGAGATAAAATCATCTTGCATCCAGCAAGGCAGTGTTCAGTTGCGTCGCTCGAATTAATCCGTGTAGTACGCTGAGTCACATTAGTTCTGCTTATGGTGCTACCGCATTAAATCATAATGTTTTTTTCAATTTATTTACATTTTATTATTCAGTCAGCTCAGGGGGGCGGCACAGGGGGCAGGGATATTTTTACAAGGGCAATGGCCCCTGTAGGCCACTGTGTAGAACCGCCCCTGATCTCTGTTTTTGCGTTATTTAACAGAAACAGTGCGAAAGGGTTTTGCCGGACCACCCTAGGCCACAGGCTACCCGTGTTGATGTAATCAACAACTCCTTGCCTACTTCAATCTCCTGAGAAGGGTCAATAGCCTAATCAATGGCCTATTGACTAGAACCCGGTTAATCAATTAGAACATAGCAAACCCCTAAAGTTGCTGTTTTCTCCTTCTTATCTTTTTACGTTACGACACAACTGTATGCTGTTGTGTACTCTAACAAGATGGACTGAAAACAGAGAGACACATTAATAAGACAGTCATTTGTCTAGATATGTGTTTCCCAGTAGATCAGATTCACAATAGAAACTGATTCAATGTCGTAGAGTCTCAGAGCTCTGTGCCACACCGGCGCCATGGATCAGTCGTTTCACTGTATGTGAACATATCTCTCACAGCAACACAAACGTGAGGAGGTCACAACATCAGATAAGCCGTTATATTGTGACAGCCAATAAGGGGTACTTAGAAAAAGCCTCAGGTTGTACCTTGAGTCAGGTGGGTCAAAGTCTTCATACTCAACAAAGTACAAATCCTGCCTCTGTTTTATGACAGCTGGAGCATTATACGGTGGCCTGGTTTTAGATGTGAGTCATATTCTGCTAACTCAGAAAGGAGTATGGACACGCTTTTGCCTGTTCCAGTGGGTTTGCCCCAGTCTGCCAGTCTATTTCTGCGCCATGTGCTGCCAAACCAGCCCCCTCCACACCCAAACATGCCATTTGGCTTCAATCCGCTGCTATAACTAGCCTGCAACCCGACACACGTAAATTTGGCCCTACGTTTCTGTTCTCTTAAGACATGCTGCGTTAGTCCAATGACTCTTAGGATTCGTAAAGAGTCTCCCGCAAAGGGGCTTCAGTACATAATTGAGATTTGACAACAGGACAACGGAGACGTGTTTGCTTTGACACTCAACTGTGTTACATTTTGAATGCGACCTAAGTGAGCATATCTGGTTTATCGCGTCAATGCATTAACGTTACAATGACAAGAAAGGGGGGCTTCAGACAGAAGGTCATTAGGCGTTTAGCACTACAGGTCCTTCCTGGTGTGAGGTACCCCACCCCACCCATGAACACAAAGCTGTGGTCCAGGTCATGTGCCTTGGTACAGTTTCCTTTCATTCTTTCTGTGTTGCAGAAGCCTCAGCTTCACCTATTAACAAACACAATGGCTATAACAAAGTGTGGAAGCGAATCCCAGTCCTTTAAACATTGGGAGGGTAGGGGGGGTAAAATTAAAATATAGCTGCCTGACAGCAATATATACGTGTTTTTAAGTGTTTGATGACATTCCTTACAGACCAATTTCACGAATGCATTATTATGTCATGTAAAATACATGCCAATATTTTCTGTTGACACACACACACACACACATATATACTGTGTTTCTGTCAGGCATTTACAGCTGACCATAGAGTGATTATATGTGACTTGGTTTATATAACTTATACAAGACCTTGATTACTATCCAACCGTGCTTGAGATGTTGTTTAATATTACATTTGTCAGATTCCGATTCCAATTCATTGTTCTGTTTGAGTAAAACAAAGCTTGCTTAGTAACTAAACCGAAAAGGCCAACAGCAGCGTGAGGAACAATCTTTTCTCCTAAAAAGATGTTTTTTACCAAACACACGTGTGTGTTGATGCTTCCATTACTGAGCGTCTTTTGTGTGGATTGTATTCCATCAGTTTTTTCTACTTTTTGAAATGATTGAAAACCGTAAGAACTCACGCTGAACTGATTGAAAGGAGTTAACAACACCTCATATTTCCCGCAGTCTAATATGTTCCAATATATTGACAATCTGTTTTCTATGACTTTAGGCAACCCGACAAAATCAGGGTGGTTTGGACCAGAAGAAATCGACGTATGTGTTCCAAGGTGAATAGTTATCCGGTTTGACCGGAGTTAAAATATCACGTCTCCTGGGATGGCAAGAGCGCGTCTCCCTGACTTGTACCACATTTAAATGTAGTAATGTTGCCTTGATGTGTTTCTCTAGCTTCATGGATGGCAGCCTGGCATCAAGAACCCCTACCGGGGAATGGTGGTGTGGCAGGTTCCAGAGAATGTCGATATTTCTGTCACACTCTTCAGGGTAAATGCCACATGTGGGATGTCCATTTAGTACACTGGGACAACATTTCTGTGAAAATTATATCTTTAGGAATTTCTACTGCAAATCGAGAACATACAAACGTGTCTTTTTTCTCTGTCGTTACCGTTTCTCCTCTTTTACCCGACCAGGATCTCCATTCTGATGTGTTTGAAGACAAAGACTGGACGTTTGTCATTGAGAGTGTGAGTGCACTACCTGTCTCTATTTCATTACAGATGTTAGCTTTCTTCATTACAGATTTCAACCTTCTTCAATAGGAATGTTTTTCTGGGTATGTTCATTTTATTTATTTAATCTTTAAAAGCCAGACTGAGACCTGGATCTCTTTTTGACCCTGCTCTGTGCAAACATGTTGACATGTAAAGTTTTAGACACACAAAAAACATTTATATGAAGACAATTTGAAAGCATACAAAGCCAAAAGAGAGACAATTGAAAAAAAAACAATCACAGACCACATCATAATGATCTTCCATAAAAAAAAATTGGCATGGGTCATCAGAGTGTTTAACTAACATTGGATCTGCAGTTTGTTCCATAAATACGGTGCAATGAAATCAGTCCTACCCAACTCTGAGGAGACCGCAGGAGTCTTTAATGTAATCAATTTCTGTGATCTGATTTGGAAATTAGTAAGTCAACTGGAAATTAATGGCGGTCTATATGCAGGTAGGTTTATATGATGTGCTATATGATTAACATTGATCTTATGATATGATCCTACTGATGACAGCTTACTCAAAAGGATAGCGTGAGCAAAATGCTATTGACAAGTCTACAAACAATGCAGCACAGTGCTTTCTATCATTTAATGCTTTGCGATATAATTTCAGAATGCATAGTGGCCTAATTGGTACTGTGTTTAGATCTAAAACCAGATTGATTGATGCCAAGAAAACTGTCATCCTTGAGGTAGAAATTATGAGAGTTGAGGGTTGAGCTCATGTCACTACACTGAAGTCCCAAAATGAAAGTGATAATGTATAAAACGTTAGGATAAGTTAATGGTAATGTTCAGATCAGATAATACATATTTTCAGGGGTAGGGTTAGAGTTCAGGGGCGAGGCAAGCCCAAACCTGGGAAAATATCAAATACAAATATGCCATCTGAATGAAATATAAGCTCCGCCCTCATCGCCCAGCCAGTGGGGCAGAGCAGTGTCAAAAAGATTAAGGACTTTTCTAGTCTGGTATAAATACAGCATTGCTTAATAGCTGGCATTGAAATATGAAAGTTCCTGAAAGGTCACCTGAAGCAGTTTGTCCCATCCCTGTTTCGCCATACAGGAGACAAAAGGTCAACGCAAGGTGTTGGCTTCCGTGGATGTCAACATGAAAAAGTTTGCCAGTGCCACGCCCACACAGCAGGACCTAATCCTGAAGATGAAGCCCCTGTCGGTCAAGGTGGTAGAGGCCACGCTGAAGCTTTCGTTGTCCTGCGTGTTTCTCAGGGAGGGCAAAGCCACGTGAGTCCGATGACTCACTGACAACAGATTCCTAATTGCCACCCGCGCTCTACTCGCAACAATGCTAAAAACTTAATTATGTGTTTAGCTGACGGTGTCTCGTTACTCTCCCGCAGCGACGAGGACATGCAGAGTCTGGCCAGCCTGATGAGCGTCAAACCCGCAGACATTGGCAACCTCGACGACTTCAATGAGAGCGACGAGGAGGATGACAGGAGGTCCAGTGCCGGTGCAAGCGTTAACAAAGCTGCCGCAGGTACAATGCACTCCTATGCTCGTCAATGTGTCATTAACGACATGCTCCGTCTGCAGGGACTTTCTCTGTTTTCAATCCATCTTGAAAAATGGCGTCCTCTCTTTTCTTATTTACATTTCATTTAATGCCTTTCCTTTCTCGTGGGCTCTTTCCCTGTTTTCCTTGCTGCTAGCCCCCCTCCTTCCTGCTCATCCGGGCTACCCACCGGAAAAGAGGTCTACGCCTCTAAAGAACTCCACTGTGATAGGTACCACACGTCTATGGTCGAGGCGACTCGTGTATATGATTTGCAATTGCAAGACAAATTATATTCAAGGACTTCTGTGTGAATTACATTTGTGGCATCACATAGAAAAAAATGTATCGTCATTTATATGATTTTATATCAAGTCATTTCATCTTCATTCCGTCTTCTATGGAATCAAAGACTTTCTTTAGGCCAGTAATGGAAAGGTTGGTAGTTCAAATCCCTAAGCTGCACTGTGAAAAATACAATGTTTTATTCATTAATTAGCAAACGCGCGTAACACTAACTGCTCTCTTGTCATTGCTCTGAAAGTAATTTAATTTCACTTTCTTTCTTTTTCATTCTTCTTTTCCTCTGTATCGTTTTGCTAATCTACTGTTTTCCATTCCCTCTGTTTACCCCCTCTGTCTCCTGTAGCCATTGGTAAAGATAGTGGCTCTGCTGCTGTCCTTCATTCGAGGCCCCCTCTTCCTGTCCCTTTGAACCCTTCTCCTCATCTTCCAATTCGCTCAAGACAATCATATCATGTGACACCAATTTCTGAGATCCCCAGAGCATCATTGTCTTTAGTTCCACCACTGCCCTCTGTTCCACCAGTGCCCTCTGTTCCACCACTACCCTCTGTTCCACCACTGTCCTCTGTTCCACCACTACCCTCTGTTCCACCACTGTCCTCTGTTCCACCAGTGCCCTCTGTTCCACTACTGCCCTCTGTTCCACCACTGTCTTCTGTTCCACCACTGCCCTCTGTTCCACCACTGCCCTCTGTTCCACCACTGCCCTCTGTTCCACCACTGCCCTCTGTTCCACCACTGCCCTCTGTTCCACCACTGCCCTCTGTTCCACCACTACCCTGTGTTCCACCACTGCCCTCTGTTCCACCACTGCCCTCTGTTCCACCACTGCCCTCTGTTCCACCACTGCCCTCTGTTCCACCACTACCCTCTGTTCCACCACTGTCCTCTGTTCCACCACTGCCCTCTGTTCCACTACTGCCCTCTGTTCCACCACTTCCCCCTGTTCCACCGTTGTCCTCTGTTCCACCGTTGCCCTCTATTCCACTACTGCCCTCTGTTCCACTACTGCCCTCTGTTCCACCACTTCCCCTGTTCCACCGTTGTCCTCTGTTCCACCACTGTCCTCTGTTCCACCACTGTCCTCTGTTCCACTACTGTCCTCTGTTCCACCACTTCCCCCTGTTCCACCGTTGTCCTCTGTTCCACCGTTGCCCTCTATTCCACTACTGCCCTCTGTTCCATCATTTTCCTCTTCTCCACAACGGCCCTCTGTTCCACCACTGCCCTTTGTTCCACCACTGCCCTCTGTTCCACCAATGCCCTGTGTTCCACCACTGCCCTCAGTTCCATCAGTTCCCTCAGTTCCCTCCGTTCCCTCCGTTCCCTTCGTTCCCTCAGCCTCTGTGCCATTACGACCTATAGAATCCCCAGTTCTCTCAGTGCCAGATTTGACGCACTATCAAGCTCCGTCAAAATCATCAATGCCTTCACAGCCAGTCTTTGGGCACTACCAACCACCAGCACTGCCCAAAATCTTCCGTCACAGCATCAGTTCAGGTACCTGCAGCCAGAAGGATGCGTGCAGGCTGAATTAACGTTGCCTTAAATAGAGCTTGACTGGACTTATATTTCCATTTGTGAAACAGAAGTACACCCCAAGCAAGTGCACCGTGTAGGACTTTCAGGGCTGTCTAATATGAGTAACCATATTAAATAGATATCTGGGGCGGAAAATAGGGGTGTTGCTGCATTTATTAACAGGAAGTTGTGGTTTGGAGCTAGTCGCAGTAACATCGACGCATGTTTTGAGGCATGCTATTTGCCGGATCTCTAATTTCACCAGGTCATCACTCTCACCCATTGGATTCTCGCTATTCTTGTTTCACTTCCTCATGTCCTCGTTTCTCCTAGCTCCAGTGTCTTTTCTGAGTAGTCACCCAGGAGCTCTGAGTGGCCCTGCAGTGGAATTGAAGGCCTCGAATCTGCCCCAGTTCAGACGAGCTGAGCCCCTCGTCCCTGACCCCTCTCAACCCCCCTCCTTACCCTCTGACCCAAAGAGAGGTACCAAACACATGGCGGTTCAAAGGTCAAAGGCCACCAGCATATCACACAGTTTATATAGTACAGTTTATCTTGACGTTAACCTATTAGGGGCCTCAGTATCTCTTGCTCTGGTTTCTCCTTCTGATCTTATCTTATCTTTCTGTCCCTTTTTCTCATTTATTATCCCCTATTCCCGATTCCATCCCCTTTCCCCCTCTCTCTGACAGCTCGCCCAAATGTCTTCAGACCTCAGATTGTCTCAACTCGTCAGCGTCCCTCATCCCCGTCCATCTTTTCCTCTGCCATCTCTCAAGACGAAATCCCACCCCAGCCAGACACCCCCCTCCCCAAACCCCAGTTCCCCAACACCCCACCAGGTAGGAAGACGGTTTCTGTAGATAGATCGATCACTCCGGTTACTCCTGTGGTAGCGCAGCCTGTGACGAAGCTTGGGTGACGTCGATCGTATTATCTTGAAGCTTGAGCCAAAGTCCACTTGCGTCTTTGTTGTCATTCCGTTGCTGAACTTGCTATATCATTTCCTTGGTCGTCTCGCACTGTCTATCCACAATCATCCATTTTCCTCTGCCAGTTCACCCTATTGCTTCTCTTTTCTTTTGATTTCTGTCCCTTTCATCAACTTTCTGCTCTCAGTCTCTGTCCGGCAGAGGGAGTGGGGGAGACCCAGGCCCATGTCTGACCCATCTGTCTCCTGCCGGTCCGGTTCTTATATCTGTCCCTCAGCCAGGGATTCCATGGCCCCTGTCCCCCTGCTGACGAGCCCTGACCTGGACGCCCTGTGTGACCCCCATTCCCCTCCACCCATTCCTTTCCCGAAGTCCTCACCTCCTGTCAAATGTCTTTTCTCCCACAATCCCCCTTCTCCTCGCACTAACGCCCGCCGAAAAGCGCCCATTGTCGTTGCCCCTCTCTCTGAACGTCCAATCGGGCTTTTACCTTCGATTCCCGCTGCCGTTCCCGTCCCTGGTTCTCTGACTGTCAATACTTCTTCTCAGTCAGGTACGCTACTAGCAGGTCACATAGCACACAAATACCATCAACAAGTCACTCAAATTTATTTCATGAAGCCCTTTTTACAACAAAGTTGCCACAAAGTGCTTTTACAAACGCCCGGCCTGAATCCGACAGAGCACACATCAACAAGTTGATACACGGCGGCTAGGATTAACTCCCTGATGGAGAGACGAGTTCTGTGACATTTCTCTCATCTAATCAATAAAACAGTGTTCTGTGTTAGACAACACCACTATCCTCGTGGCAATTTTAGCTATTGCTCAAATTCCCGACAGTGGAGCCGAAGGCACATGACATTGTGCAGGGCAACATACAGTATATCCTACACTAAGTCTCTGTTGACTTGTGAAAGGTTTTTGCTGCCAGCGAAACCTCTGTTCAGACAAGACGTTCATTTTAAATGATGTCATGCGCTGTTGCGTCAACCATGTAACACTGTATTCACCCAAGACAATGTTTCAATGGAAACGCAGTCGCTCAATTCACCATATGGAAACACGTGTGTTTTTTGTTTCAGAGATGCAGAGAGAGTTGACAAGACTCACGAAAGAGGACTACCACAGTCCTGCCACACTCGGTGAGACAGTCTGCCGTGTTTTAGATAGACCAGGGCTGTAAAAGGTTTACGTATTTCAGACTTTTGACAGAATTAATAAAATGAACATTGTAACATTACTGCATGTCAGCAGCATGGAATTAGGCAAATTGCCTTGGAAAAGTTTGCTATACCATTCATAGTGCAAATTGGATTGATGACAGCGCTATAATTTTGCCCCAGTGGCGTAAATTTGGCCTTTACATTCGTAAATTTGCGATTGCATTTATATACAGTATACGTTTTCCATTAAAAAAACAAAACGTTGGTAAGCCTTGTTGGACGGATCTGTTCTTGACCCCTCCAGATGCCAAACGGTCAGAGCAGCCGAACACATCCGTCTTGGGTGAGACCATCCCCCTGGCCCTGAACCAAACGGGGAAGTCTCCCCTTCACCCCCGGACCGCTGGCCCCATCAGGATCACCAGCCAACCGGTCCCTGCATCGCTCGAGAAAGACAAGCAGAGCCCACTAGATCCGGAGAAAGTGGTCGATTTGAAAGTTGCCAGCACCGTTAAAGGGTGAGTCCCTGGCGAATGCGTACTAATCCACTTCGCAGCTTGGCCCTGAGACGTTTTAAAAGGCTGTTGTGGCCCCCGCTGTGTGTGTGACACTATGGCCGTCACACTAAAGTCCTTCTTGAGTGTGATGTAAGGTCAAGAATATTTTTTATTTTGACAAATCACTTGATCTCTGCAATTAGGTGATTTGAGCAGAGCGGCGCTGTAGCTCTAGACTGTAACGCAGCCCTCCCGTATGCAATCCGATAGAAGAAACAGGGCTAAAATGTCAGCGTGCAAACATAGCGGAACAAGTCGTCTGTGAGAAAGTTTCACTGAAGTTTAAACTAATAACGATGCTGGAACAATTAGAAAGGGAACATCCCGGCACAAGAGGAGATAAAAACGGTGAGAGATGAGTGTGTTCCAGCTGTAACTAAGCAAGATGGTCAGTTAGCGACACCCGTTGATAAAAACGCATTATACCGAATTTCACGTATACTAACACCGTAGCAACAGGTCCACAGACAGCAGTTAGACAGTTCAGTGTGTATGACCGTTGTAATAAAACACATTTAGATAGTTATAATGATTGTTTTTAGATTAATATTCTAGCCGTGTTTGTGTCCTGGAGCATAGAGAGCATTTGTGATTGGAGTTGGAAAAAACTGGACAAAAAGATCGGCCTGTTCAGTTGGCTCAAAGTGCAATTAATAATGAATTAATTTGATCAAAAGCAGAAGTGATTTCCTTGTTTTATAGTCGTTCAAAGCCTACGGTATAATAATTGGTAAAGTTGATTTGACTAATGTTTGAAATAATAGTTATCAAAACAATTGTTTGTCACAGCCCTATTCGTGTGTGTTAAAGTAATAGGCCCATATTTTATGGATGTTTTTTTATATTTCGATTGAGCCTTGTTTGTACATCCGTGTTTCGAGACCCACTTCAAAATGTTTTTTTCTTAGGGGAGCAAAAATAAATTATTGCAGTTATTTTTCGGGCTTTGCAGCGATGCTTTAGACAGGCCTGATTGATTGCGACCATAACCTTGCCTATTTATGGCCTCAAACAAGGAGGAGTGGCAAAGAGAGCGTGAGAGTTGACTTTATGTCTGTAGCGGGTTGTGTTTTCCGTTTACACCCAACCTAACTGCATGTTTTCATTCCCGTAATATCTAAACCCCTTTGTCTGTCTTCCAACTGCCACTTTTATTTCGCTTTCTGTATAACACAACACCCTCTAACATCACCGTGTGTTTCCCATCACGACACTGCCAGTGTGTGTGACCGGCCGGCCATGCATCCTCCAACCCTCCCAGCCCTCCGTCGTCTGAACTCTGACATCGAATATCTTTGTTTCGCAGTTCTGGGCATGATAGCGGCCCAGCGACTGGTGTTCCAGGCCCCATGTTCACAGAACACTCCGGGCATGGAGAGCTTACTTCAGCCCTACCTCCTCCATGGCTTTTCTCAAGCTCGGAGTTAGAAGCATCAGAGAACACAACCTCTAAAGAACCTTCTAGCAACATCCTGACTGGAAAGGAGCCAAACTTAAAGCAGACTCCCAATGAGAAAGAGTTATCTTCGCAACATGCCAAAACATCCGTCCCGGAGAAAATACTTTCCAGCGTAGGAAAGCCACCATTGGCTGAGCCTGAGCTGGACTTGAATGACATCATTTCAGAAATACCTGGTGCATCAGTTACAACTGGCAGCCGGTATCTGGAGGAAAATGCAGACGATGAAACGCCAAAAGTGGAAACAATTAAGAGGTCACCATTCAGCAGCTTGAAGTATGACTTGGACCGTCTGGGCGAAGGGTAAGTGCGGTGCCGTGTGAACAAGCAACCACTGTCTTCGCTGCTGTTGTCATGGTGATGACCTCGCTAGTCTAAACATTTTACTTGGCGGTTTTTACACAATAACTCTTGCTGTGTTCATTGAAAGCTCCTTTTTGTTTATTCTTAATTCTTTAAAAACAATTGCCATTGCACGTTTCCAAACATACACACATACCCTCTGCACACGCACGTATATACACACACACACACACACACACACACACACACACACATGCAGACCTTTGATGTCTGTGTCCCTGTTCCTCAGTGTTGAACGGAAAGCTGATATAAAGTCATCCGGAGTGCCTCCTTCACACATCCAAATGGAGAACTGTCCAGAAAAGATCACTTGTGAGGTCGCAGCTGAGGGTCTTGCGAAAGGCCTTGAGAAGGAGACTGAGCAGGAAACACCGCACCGAGTCCCTGTTTTTCCATGTCCCTATGAACTCAACAGGTCAGATGAAGACAAGGAAATTATGAAAAATTTGGCTGCCGTCCAGGCAGGCCAACCCAGTGTTACGTCCACACCAGCTGATCCACGCAGCATTTTTACCCAAGAGCTCCCTCTGCTGGAAGAGAAGCCAATCAAAACAAAAAGGTCATCATGGACTGAGGAGAGTACGGAAGAAGAAGATAAGAAACAGATGGACCAGACATTGTCCCAAGCCAATGAGCACAAATCGTCCCCCGCTAAGGTCACCGTACACAAGATTGAAGAGGAGTCGAATAGTTCCGAAAAGAAGATAGCAAATATGGGGGCAGGGCATTCGGAAACACACATATTGGCATCTGACCGTGTTCAGAACGAGAGGTTAGTGGGAGCCCATTCAACTCTTATTGAACTTTTTCTCTCATCTGTAATCATGTCTGCCTCTCATCTTTAACTCTGTCTGCTGTTCTCTTATCTTACCATCCCCTGTTCTATTCTTGTTTATTTCCATCTTTCCCTCTGTCCTCTGTTTTCAGTTGTTCCGACCATACATCGACAAAAGCAGACACGTGTCACGTGTCCGGCAGTGTCGGTGTTGACAAATTCATTGAGATCGTTTTCCTATCTAACAGCGGTACATCGACTTCTACCAATAGAACTGCGAATGGTGCTTCTGACCAACTAGAGACGCCCAAGGAGCCTGAAACCTCTCGATATGAACTTGAACTTATGATCCAATCCAGTTGTACATTAGAAACCATAGCTGAGGATGCCCTAGAGCATATCGATCCGCCAGACATGTCACTCACACAGCTCCAGCCTCCTACAGAGGCCCTGGCTCAGGCAGAGTTTCCGCTCTGGGAGGTCCTGGAGGTGAAAGCTATGGACCAGAAATCAGATGGGGAGATGGCAAACGATGAAGACTTTGGAGATGAACAGAGGAGAGCAGATGATAACATGTTTGTGCCAGACGTAGAATCTCTGGCGACAGGGTAAGTAAAGACGACGACTCATTACAACTGGGAGTGACCTCAGGGATACTGTACCTTATTACCATTTCGATCGGGTCGGTGGGCATTGTTTTTTCGTTCTGTCCCCGCAGTTGAATAGATGCCGTTATTTTGAGTGTGTCCAATTGGGTAAATATTCTTTGCGGGTGGGATAATAACACAGAAACACCGATGTGATTCCTGTTTGCCCTCTCAGCTCAGACAAAGGCTTTGAGACCGAAGCGACCGTAAGCGGAGAACAGCAAATCACCTCAGGTGAATCAGAGACATTTCCGTTGTCACCAATTCCAGGGCCCACTGGCCAGGAGTCTGAACCGCTTCGAAAGGAGACATTTGTGAAAGAGAGAGAAGACACTGAATTACCCCCTACGCTGTCTACATTTACTCTGGATCTCCACACGAAGGTGCTCAGTTGCCCCGTCGTTCAGGGCTCGTCGCAGGCAAATACACTTGTGTCACTGGAAGCAGACTTTTCTCCAGCCGTGGAGTCAGACGCAGAGGAGGCAGAGCCGGGCGATGTGAAGCATCCTCTGGGTAGGCCAGAGGCTGAGAGGCCTCTGTGGGCTACTTTAGAGGTGAATGCTAAGGTGAAGGAAACAGAGGAAGTAGGCGTGAGCATATTGGAACCAACCGAGATTAC